>JARHVA010002049.1:972500-1420000 GCA_037957365.1 Torreya grandis
GATTGGACTCGCCCCAAAAGCGTCATCAAAAGGGAGAAAAGGAGAGCAAGAAAGAGGAGACTAAGTGTAGCTTAAAGCAAACGATGAACATTCAAAGCAAATTACTCGCAAATGGGATATGGAATATAATATGAAACCAATGATTGCTCACATAAGTTACTCTTTCCAAATGAAAATTGTGACTTTATCTAAAGCACCAAATTAACAATGTTCTATCACTATGTTTTTGGTATTTATTATATAAGAACGATAAACTAAAGATGCTATTATTTAGATATCAAATACAACGTACCAACAAAAAAGCACAAAGATATAATTGACTGAAACAAGGAAGGACAGCAAACAAGGAACACAACAAGGACTTCGCAAAACACCACAAGCTTAACACTACAACACATGGGCTGGAAATGCACTCTCAAATACTTTGGGACAGCGAATTACCAAGCTGGAAATATCTAGGCAAGCTTGACTCCAAAGATTGACAATAAACAACTAGGGGATGATAACAACAAATTAACAAGGCTCATCACACAACAAACTCAAATTTTGGTAGCGAATAGAATGACTGAAACCAAGCAAAAAAAGATACTAAACAAAAAGTAGTTAAAAAAATGAAATACTTCACAAGAGAAACACAAACTAGAGGTACAAACACTCTATGTAGCTTGAACAAACACTACACAAGGACATCAACTTGGAGTATGTAGAACAAAATGAATGTAAAGTTGTAAATAAGTATAAGATAAAAACAATGAGGAAGAAGAAAGAACGAAAGAAATTATATTAATGTTCAAAGATGACCAAAGTAGGTCAATGGGACTCAAGGATACAACAGTTAACAATAGAAAGTTCTAGGAAGAGTGAATCCTAGAAGCAAAATAATAAAAGTACATAAGACAAAATAAGATAGTGCGCCACTAACACAGGTGGTAATGAAATCAATACAAATAGAAATGAAGGGCAAACAAGAGCCCCAAAAGCATCTAAGCCATCATCGACCGCTGTGAAATATCTAATAATGCTTGTCAGATAGCATCCAAGTTCAAAGAGGCCACACTCGGAAATCCTAGGAGGAAGCAAATCACTTCCTATAAAAACTCCCCTTACATCAAGAACAGAAATTTGTAATATGAGTCTACCTTTGTGGTATGGGGGGCAGCCGGTAAGTAGTAGATCCATGTCACCGAAAGAGTACTGAGTTACGCCAATGAGGAGGAACAGAGCTATGATGCCGAGGGAGAGCAAGGTAGGGAAACTGAGTAGTAAAGGTGCGCTGAGAGAAGCACCGGCCAACTGAAGGTATTTGAAACACGCCAATGAGGATGAGCAGAGCTACAGTGCCAAGGGAGAGCAGGTGGGAAATCAAAGTAAGTTGAGCAGTAATGGTGCAATGAGAGAAGCATTGCCTAACGGATCTATCAGATCTGATATTTGAAATATCAGTATCCATAAGGTGTTTAGTGCTACCTGTCACCTAGGTGGGCTGGAAAAAGGAGGTGATCAACATGGAGGTTTTAGAGCCTCTACACTCCCCCTATAGGGATCTACACCGGAGTGTGATGGCCTTGCGAAGATAAAGGGCCAAGCACCATTGGTCTAGATATCTGAAGAAAGTAGATAGAGTGTTGCTTAAGTCTCTGTAGAGGTAGTGATATCTTTCCCATGTCTCGTGGGAAATGAGGCATCTAAGAATAAATTGTTCCTCTGTCTCCACATCCTGGAGGGAGAAAAGATAGTAGATCCAACCCTGATGGAGGATGTGATGATAAATTTCAACCCGTATGGGGGGGAACCCAAATGGCCTAGATAGATTGTCTATAGATGTCCTCTCTAGCAACTCTAGTGATGACATCCTTCATGGGAAGGCATTGGGGCAAGCATCTAGGGAATACATGAAAGGGGGTAGCCCATCAATAGAGATGCCAATAGAAAGAAGAAGCAACCTAGTCTCTAAGTACCAACAGTGTCGGCATTTGGTGGGGACCAATGAAGCAGTGGGGAAATGTGCAACAATCCTCTCTGAACAACAAAGTGCTAAGTATGGATATCTCTCATGACCAAAAGCTAACACCCCCATGGATCTGAGTATGTGGATGTAGAAAGTAAGCCAGAAGATAGTCTCAAGGCCTAGCGATTGGGCAGAAAATTCAGCTAGGACGATGCACTAAGGAACTATCTGCTTGCAACTGATCATGTGTTTTAGCATAAGAGTCTGGACCCTCCAAATACAGACCCCATCAATGGCCCCTAAGCAAGGTCCCCAAACCTCTGAACCCTATAAAACTGTAGGCTTGATGATTGTATCGAAAAGGCGTAACTTTGAAGGGATGTCCTGGAAGTGGATCTAAAAACACTAACGTTCCAAGATAGAAAGAAATGCATACCCCTTGCAAAGGTGCAAGTGAGAAGCAAACTTCATGCTAAAGAATGGACCAAAAATTTATATCCCCACATATGTGTAGGCCGATGTGATATCTAGAAGTTCCCCTTTGTAGAAAAATTGGAATCTAGAGAGAGTGCATTTAGAGATATTGAAAATCATGACATTCATTTTACTAAGGTTGACCACAAGCTATCGAATTTCACAGAAACAAGCAAGGGCATCAAGTTTTTGCTCTAAGCCCTCGATAGTATGTGAAAGGAGAACAACATCGTTTGCAAAAAGAAGCATAGCTATAACCACCACATGTAAAGTACAATTGTCATCCAAATGGGTATGCCTCCAAAGAAACTCCTCTAACACATCAATGTAAATGCTATATAGGGTCAATAAGAGGGGACATCCTTGCTTGATCCCAATGGTACTCTTCACAAAGTCAAAGAAATTGTGAGAAGTATAAAAACTGCCCAAAAATTGTCTCATAAAGACTCCAAGCGACGGTAATCAGAGAATATAGGGTGCCAATATGTCTCAACATTTAGAAAATTAGGTGTCTAGGAACCGAATCAAAGGCCTTTCTAAACTCAAAAAAATAATAAAAGACTTTAGAAGACATGTGGTGAGCCTACTCAATAATATCCCAGAGTGTAAAGATGTGGTCAATAGTCTGATAGTCCCTTCTAAAGCCAGCCTGCTCCCTAGCTCTAATATAATTCCTTTCCAAGCAGTTGTATGGCAAATTTATGCCCAATCATAATGGTCCTATAATTTCCAAGGATAAAAAGATTTCTTGACTTACGAATAGGATGAATAATGTGTCAAGACCATGACTGAGGAAACCCTAAACACACCACCTCATTAAAGAGCATGGCAAGGGAAAAGGCAAGGGAGTCCACAACCATATTTGATGAATTCCCCTTGGAGACCTTCGCAATCAAATGCTTTGTTGGTGCATGACTTCAAAATAGCTCTCTTGAAGGAAGACGTGGAGAAGACAAAGGAGGATAGTGGAGGAATAGGGGCAGTGACAGCAAGATGGTCTGGAATATCATAGAGGGAACTAGCATAGGAGACCCATGCGTGGGGGGTGATGTCGGAAATTGTGGTCTTTCATGGGAGAAGAATACGCCAAAACGTCGTAGGTGAGTCGTAGAGATCAGCAAGGAGTGCACGCCATCTAGATGCAAGAAACTCCAGTTTCTTATGCAAGCGAGACAAACCGTACTCCCTGTAGAGGATGGTTATGGAGGGAGGGTCATGGACACACTATCCATGCAAATCTTTCTATTTTCACGTTTACTAGTAATAAATAAAGAACATAAATAAAAGTCCTTGCTATGAGAAGCGGAAAACAAAATTATCCTTCTCAACATATTTTTAATACTTCAACTTTTGTATAATTTATACTTTTAAAGCATTGAAAGTTATTCAACCATCCTATAAATTGATTAAGAAAGCAAATACTATGCATTTGGGGTAAATCCCCATCTTGTGTAACAATGAATGCAATATTCTATGATTGCAAATCTTTGGACAAGCATGCAAGCACCTTAATTGGAAAACACATGACCACTTTTTCAAAAGGAAAATCTCAAATGGAAGGAAAGATGATCCCATTAGTTTGACATGAATCGCAAATTTTGTCAAATAAGTTTTGAATCTGAATGGAATGACCTTACAAGCTACAACCATTATGGTCAACAGATCATTGTTTGGGATTGCACAAAAAAAATGAATGAAATTATAGCAATATCCATAAACAATCGAAGATATTCAATGGGACTCTCAAGTACAACGAGCTAAGATACTACAAGGGGTGCTTATAAGAATGTCTCGAAGATAAACACTTCAGATTTTAAATTCTTGATCATCTTAAGCAGTTATGTATACTAATAAAATGTCTGTTTGGTTCATTAGCTAGCCTACATGAAAAATGTATCAAATTGTTTTTCAGGTCAAAGAAATACAAAAAATGGAAATGATTGTTGCTACCAATTCCCCTCATTTAAGATACTACCATGCTCATGAACTCCCTTCATATTTTAACCCAAAAAATATGAAATGAGAAGCCAAGTTCAAAATCTACAGACTCATCAAAGAAAGTAAATACGGAGAAGCCAAAGAGCTATGCGGTTGCACTTAAGAGCTCTGTGAACATAGAAAGCGAAAAGAAGACAGAGCATGTCAATACTCCTCATAAAGAAAAAAGAGGTAAGAACAACCCTGTTACAGATCTCAGAAGATCATTTTCATCAAAGAAAAACAATGTGATAAGGTACACAAGCTAATTCTATGGTTATTGTTATTCTTGCAATCAATTTGGTCATAGAGCAATAGAGTGTAATGCACATGCAAGAAATAGGTGTGCATGGAACAATGGCAGAAGTACTTATGGAGTTCCAAGTAGAAACTATAACTCATTTGCACCATCATCGAATAACAAAGAAAGTGATATTGTATGTTATAATTTCAATAACTTTGGTCATATAGCACAATTCTATAGAAGTGGTTTTATGAACCTCCTAGGCAGAATAAGAAAGTGAAAGCCATGATTAAATAAAAGGAAGAAACTTCAGAAGTATGGAAAAAGAAGCAGGAGCAAGAAAAAGAGAGACCTATGCTTGTGCAAACTGCATTTCATGCACAAGAGGTATCACTAAGCTCATAAGAAGAAGCACCAATTCGGGGGGAGCTAATAACCGTATTATCTTTCAACTCCGTAGATTCTTTGGTGATATGCATTCAAAAGTCAAAGAGAAATATCAACTAATGAATATTCTTTGTGAGAGTGATGATGCAAGTGATGGTACTATTTTTAGAAACAAGTCAGAGAAGCAAGAACATAGCAGAATGAAATCAATTAGAGTGCAGAACAATTTACAACAGGCATGGGCCAGCGTCAAGTACAGATTGCAGAAGGTAGCTCAAATTTAGCAAGTGATCAAGCTAGGAATATGAATAAGCAAATGGAGCATGATATGTGGATAGAAAGGGAAGTGGAAAAGAGGAGTTACCACTTGAGCAGCTAGAGATAATCTAGATGGATGTAGATGATGTCAAAGAGCCCAGATTTGATCAAATTCAAGGAGAGCAAATGAGAGAATAAGAAGTCCTTATGCAAAAGGGTAGGGAAGAGCAGAAAGACAGTCATTCAATTGTGGTGATGTTGAAGAAGTTGACATGGATGTTTCCCATGATCTATTTGAGGACATCCCTTTGCCATTGATGTCAAAGGGGGAGAATTAATGAAAGGGGGAGCAAAGGAGGAGAATTATAACAAGGGGGAGTTTCTCTACAAATTTGTCATCAATGACAACGGGGGAGATTATTGGAATATTGTCATTGAGTCAAAGGAATTGTAATTAATATCAACAGAATTGTCAATGGAAATGTTGACAGATGATGGAAATGTCAACGAAATTGTTGACGGATAACGAAAATGTCAACGAAAATGTCAACGATCACATCTTTTGGTGAAGAGGTGCCTCTTGGATGGGACACCTCCTTTGAAGGCTATATAAGGCGGATGAAGGTTGAGAAAGATATGGAAGTGGAAGTGTAAGATATGTGAAGAAGAGAAGCAAGTGTGTGGAGAATAAAAAGATATATCATACAAACACATGCAGATTTGAAGAATGGAATTAATTCTTTCTATCATGCAAGCATAAGCAGATTTTTGTGGAAAAGAAGAGGAAATTGAATTTGCCATCATTCATTGATGAAGCAACAATAGTAAGGTGGAAATTATTTAAGTGAGGTTGGTGCCTCAAAAAGAAGAGATTGGTGTCTCTCGCTTGGTGCTTAGCAGTTGGGATTGGTGTCTCCAGTAGGTTGGTGCCTACAAATTGTTTAGCGACAGGGATTGGTGTCTCCAATAGGTTGGTGCCTAAAAATTTTGTAAAAATATTATTATTATACAGTTGGATTTGGACGGTAGTTCCAAGTAGCTATTCATTTGTGGTTTTTTTCCGAAAGGGTTTCCAGGTAAATCTGGTGTCAATCTGTGTCATTTTTATGTGAATGTTTTGATTGTAGATATTAAGTTTCACTAACTAAAAGATAAGATTATACTAATTTACCCCCCTCTTAGTATAAGCGTGTGCTTAATAGGGTGATTAATCCATGATACCAACATTCATGGGCAATCCTTTCTAAATGCAATGTGGCAAATTGAATAGCCTCCTTTTCTATCATATGTCTAAGTGAAAAGTAGGTGTCTACCTTCTGAATCCAAGCCCTAGCCGAGCTCTTGGAAGAACCATCAAAGTTGGAAAGTAAAAGCTTCCCAAATGCATGATGAAGTTCTCTTTGGCTGCCCCTATGCCTTTGGCCAGCCCTATTGCCACCATGTTGCCCATGCTTCCAAGATGTGAATGCGGAAAAATCCATTTAATCCCTGAAAGAAGCAAGATAAGTCATATACTCATCATAATCCTTCAATAAGCTATCTCTCAAGGTGGGTTGCTCTTCCCTTTTCGGAATGACAACTTCTTCTTGCAAAAAAGTAGGTTCGTTAGTCTACATGTGGCTCCTCCATTCTCTTTTGGGGGTTGATCCGTGAGATTGTGACTTCTAGAAGCACTACCATCCCCAATGGATGGTTTGTCACCCCTCATTTCCTTCATAGTGCGGACAAATTCCTTCATCATCAATGTCATCTATTCTTGAGCTTGTGTGTATCTATCAAAACTTTGCTCTTCTCTATTTTCAACATCATCCTTTGGCTGATCCAAGTGAGCCATTGGTTCTTCTTGTTGGTTTTTCTCAAACTTCTTTCTTTTAAGGTAATACCTTAGTTCTTTGTCACCCTTGTGCATGAATTACTTCGAAAATTCATGGCTAGCCAAGATATGGCTTTGATACCACCGAAATATCCCAAAATATGATATTTTCTGAATTCTAAAAATTTTGCAAAACCCCAAGTAAAATGTCAATTCTGGATTTTTTATTTCCAGCAAACCCTAGTGCCCAAAATGATCACAACAAGGCTGCAAAAATCCAACTGAACAACACTTTGACCAATTTCCAATGAATAAATAGGCAAAGAAATGAGAGTTTCCCTTCAAACCCTAGATGCCAAAGATGGAGAAAAATGCAGAATTAATAACTTGCTTCACTTCAAATTATGCCAATTTATGACCATATAATCAGCCCTAAATTATTGAATATAAATTTAGAATTAATGCCTATTTTCCAGCAATTTATGAAGCAATAAATGTTGACCAAATTCTTGAAATATAGAGAATAAAATATAGGAAATTATCCAATATATTTGAGGCTCTAAAACCCTCCAAAATACCTCCTAATTTCTTAGACAAATGTTGAAAAATTCATACAAAAATCAGATTGGGATTTGGGCATGAAAAAGCCCTCAAACCCTATCAAATACTCCCAATATCAATTCACCCCAGCGGAAAAATATTACAATAAAATTCAGAATGTTATTAGGGAAAGAAATAACCCTCAAACACTAGCAAATCACTCCCAAATCCAATCGTCAACCTCCACAAACAAGTCGCCCAATTTAAAACTCTTCTTTTTGTCTTTTTCTGAATTTGATGATCTATGGCAACTCCAAGGTGAAGTTGCCCCACGGAAGAATGAGGGTTTGCATCATTAATCTCTTTGTTTTAAGGTTTTCGTCTTCAAGACAAATGGCTCAAGCGTTTTGTGCTCAAAATCCAAGATTTGAATATCAAAATTAGCATCCTTATCAAATGATCCCCTTCTTTGCTTTTATACCATCCCCAAGGGGCATGCTTTCGTCTTCAAGACAAATGGCTCAGGGGTTTTGTGCTCAAAGACCAAGATTTGAATATCAAAATTAGCATCCTTATCAAATGATCCCCTTTGATTTTATACCATCCCTAAGGGGTACACCCAAAAGGAGGGAAATACCTTTTCAAAATTATAAGGAATAACACCTTTTTCAAATCCACTTAAGTGGATTAGCGCCCATGACCCTTAAAGGTCCCCAACTTAAGTGAACTTTAATAACATAAAGTACTTTTCACAAGTGTTATTTTAATAGACCAAATGTTCCCCTTCTTTATTCTCTTTTCCCTTGGCCCCAAGAAAAGGATTAAGGCTAAGGGTATTCAAAGATGCCCTGATCAAAAGAGGGACATGACAAATTCAATGACTTCCTTTTGTTAATAGAAAATACTACTGATGTTGACTTCCAACGTAGAACAAACCTTGCCCGTGCAATTTGACAGACGCGCAAGTTTAAATTCTCTCTCTAAAATATCACCTGTTGACGCAATGGATTGCACCCTTGAAAGGAGGTTGGGCTCCTGCCTTCCACACGTCAAAATGGAAATTCCCCTCTTGCCTATGGGCCTGGCAAAACTGGGGGGAGAGTCTCTAGATAAGAGCTAGTTCCTTTGATGCATCTGAGTTATTCCAGTAAGTGCTAATACATATATATATATATATATATATATATTATGGGGGGGGATGAAAAGGGAGAAGGATTACAAGAAAACAAAACCTAATCTAAAAGGGTGATGCACCAAATAATTTGACCTGCTCACACTCACACTCTGAACTATAAGAACACATACATACACTTTAACTGGTAAAAGGATCAGACTGCAAGAAGTTTAACAGGGAGGCTTTAATGGAACACACAGAAAAAGGGACTTACCATAGGCACTGTAAGAAAAGCACACTGTCTAGTAACCTCCTTCTGCCTCTGCGCTCTAGGTACAGCTCTTCTTGTCACCTGTAAGAATGGCGCCTTGTAGAAACCAAGTGCGTTGGTGTCAACCCTGTGAAAGCATTAGGAAGCAATGACTGAACACAAGACTAACACTCAAACACACTCAGAGATATCTAACCAGAATAGAGGTAAAAATGCGTTTTTATTGATTCCAGTTGAAAATTGCCAAGGCTTCGCCTTACATTGTGAAAGATAGATCTGAAATGAGAAGTTACAATATATATATAGAGAAGATAGAAAACAAAAGCGCCTCCCTTGAGAAAGACTTTTGGCGCCCTTTGACAAGTGGCCCATCTGTGTCCCGAGAGCGTTGGGAAGAGGAAACTGCTACAACATAAATGCTGTGTCGGCTCCGATTCTGACTTCAGGCGTTTAAAAACATAGGCCGCGCCGTTTCTCCACAAACAAGACTGCTCCTTGAAGGCACCCACACCGTTTGTTTGCTCATAAATGCAAAATAGAGAAAAATGACTCGCTCCGTTCACTGTTTGCGCCGTTTGATGGCCACTTGGCAAGCACTGTTCCAACCGCTGGAATTAACTCTTTGAGTCGACGCCTCCCTTCGCCACTTGGACTGTTTTGTCTATTTCTGCACTTGGCTCTTTTGTCTTTTCTTTGCCTTTCTCTTCTGGCTCTTTTGGCCCTCGAGGGCTATCTTCTCGGCCTTGCTAGCTCCTTGGGCTCTTTTATAGCAGGGCGCTGAGTTCATTCTCAACTTTTGTCTTTCCCCAGCGTCGTCTTTTCCTGGTTTGTCTTTTGTTGGCTTCTGTCTCTTTATTCTCTGGTTGGCACTCAAGAATTTAAAGATCAAACGGCTATTTCTCTGCTATAAAATTGACGTTCGCGGGCCCGTCACTGTTTGAAAACCAACAGCTAGTCTATTTCCCTGAAATTGACGGCTTCGGAGACGTCACCACCCTTGGCAATTCCTTCGGTCCTTTCTCTTGATTCGGCCTTTTGTCGCTCCCTTAACTTCGGGTTTTTGCTTTGGACCCTCCCGAAGGGAAGGTGTCCCTTCGGCTTTGGAGAAGTGCCCTTCGTTCGGCAGCCGAGAGTACCCCGCAAGGGCACCTGCCCTTCGGGTTCCTTCGACGGCCTTTTCTCGTGGGCTAATTTCCTGCAGACATTTTCCCGCGGACATTTTCACGCGGACATTTTCCTCGCGGACATTTTTCCACAGACCTTGTCTCGGCCAATTTTCCCGAATTTCTTCAGACTTTTTGTCCGAAGGAATTCCTTCAGACAAAAAGTCCGAAAGAAATCAATTTATGCCTTAAGTCCTTTTTTCACGGGATTTTGTTCGTAGCCCTTCCAAAATTTCTTCGAACATTTTGTCCAAAGGAATTCCTTCGGACAAAAAGTCCGAAGGAATTATGTCCTCGTCTTTTCCTTAGATTGCCTTCAAAAGTGCCCTTCGGGAAATCTGCTTCAGTACTGTTGCCGACCAAATGCCCTCCGCAAGGGCACTTGTCCTTCGGAAGACTCTAATGAACCTTCTCATTGAACCGTTCTTTTGAACCAAGCTGTTGAACCGACTGTTGGACTTTGCCGATGAGCTTTGTCGTTGAACCAAAGCAATGAACCAAGCACTTGAACCAAACTGACTGAACCAAACTATTGAACCAAGCACTTGTCCATTTTGCACCTAAGTGTTGGGAACCCATTTATTCTCTGCAGAGTCCGTAGAAAACATCTCTGCATAGTCCGTAGAAATTCTCTGCAAAGTCCGTAGAAATGGGCCTGCAGAGTCCGTAGAAAACATCTAGACTTGTGTAAAATCAAAAAATGAACTGGCTCAGAATAGCAGAGAGAGAAGGGGACCGATTTTGGCCTATTGGACCAAAAATGGTCAACAAATTGGCGACTCCTAAGGGAAGCATGCCTGCTATGCTTAGAAACCAGTTGCCTTAAAGTCCATTGGGCACGGAGTTAGAATGTAACTTAAATGATCAGAAACAGCCCCGATAGATTCAAGAATCAATCATGAAGATTTACCTCAAAAGGAAATGAAAACACACACAAAACTAAGAAAACTACTAACATATGCAAAAGGCACTTAGAGAAAATAGGAAAAAAGCAAGGAAAATATATACATGATGGAAGAAGGGCTCAGTGGTAATGCTTAAAATGTATCCCATTAACTAGGATATACAGTTCTTCACCATCCAACCTGGAGAGTTGGAATGCATTATGCTGCTTGCACTGAGTGATGACATATGGACCGCTCCATAGGGCGTCGAACTTTGTGTGCTTTCCAAGTTTAGCTCGGTCCTCATCCCATTTCAAGACGATGTCTCCTTCAGAGAAACCTTTTGATGAAGATTTCTTGTCAAAGTGTCTCTTCATTTCCTGTTGGCGGCTGGTCATAGAAGCCATAGCCTGGTCTCTTGTCTCTTGGAGCTCCATCAGCTCGCATAGTCTAACCTCCATGCTATTGCCTTCTTCTAATTGCAGCTGGTGAGCGAGGTCCAAGGCTGGCAACTCAAGTGAAATGGGGAGCCTAGCTTCCCTTCCATATACGAGCGTGTACAGTGAGTTATCGATTGCCCTCTTCGGGGTGACCCTATCTGCCCACAAGGCTATTTTCAACTTGGCATGCCAAGTCCTCTGATTCTCCTCCATTGTTCGCTTGATGATCTTGATCAGATTCTTATTGTAGATTCAGCCAGCCCATTCCCCTGTGAGTAGTAATTGGACGAAGTGCTAAGATAGATACCATATCTCAGTGCCCATTCACTTGTTTTAGTTTCTAGAAAAGCTAACGCGTTATCTGAGATTATGGTAGCTGGAACTCCGAACCTTGCCACTAGGTCTTCATAAAAATCCAGGACTGCACTTTCGTTGGCCTCCTTCAAAGCGACAGCCTCTACCCACCTTGTGAAATAATCCGTGGCGGTCAGGACCCACTTGTGTCCAGCACTGGAGGGAGGGTTAATCATCCCTATGAAGTCAAGGCCCCATTGCATGAATGGTTGCTCTACCTGAATAGGCTGTAAAGGCATGGCAGCCAACCGTTGTTTCCCATCAAAAAGTGCGCACTTCTGGCACCTTCGTACCCAGGCATGGGTGTCCCTGAAAAGAGTAGGCCAGAAGTAACCAGCTCTCATTATTCTTGCCGCTGTAGCCCTAAGAGCAAAATGACCGCCGGCTGGACCCATCATGGAACTCAGACAGCACTCCTGTCGGCCTGACTTGAGTCTAAGCATCTTAAAAGGACTCCTGAGAGATCCCTTCTGAACAACACTCCATCAATCAGGACATAAGGGAGACACTAGAGTCTGAAATACCTCCTCTTGGTCCTATCAAGGCCCTGTGGGCACTCACCAGTGAGAAGGAAATGCCTCACGTCTGATGTCCAATCCTTCATGACAACTGGTTCTTCTGCTGTAGCTGCATCATGAATTAGCAGACTGTCTTCTTTTTGTTGCTTAAAGTCTGCAGCAAGGTGCTCACACAATTCTCTCCCTCTTACCAGTTTGGTGATCTTGATATCCACGTCGTATTCCATCACCTTAGTGATCCACCCTGCTCTCTTTTCATTCAGGTCTCGGTTGATCAAGAAATCCTTGATGCCAGGATGTGGAACCATGAGGTGGATTCTGCTATTGGACAGCATATGCCTGAATTTCTTCAGACTCCGTATGACCGCCAGGACTTGCTTCTCCACATATGTGTATCTGACCTCAAAACCCTCTAGGCCTTGGCTAAAAACGCAATTGGTTGCTCAAGGTTATCACCATTTGCTTGGGTAAGCATGGCGGAGATTACCTCTTCATTGCCGAAGGTGTAGAGGTTGAAATCTTTGGTGAAGTCAGGGCTGATCAAAGTAGGAGCCCGGGCTATGGCCTGCTTGATTTCTTCGAAACTGTCCTTTCTTTGTGCTGTCCATGTGAACTCCTCACCCTTCCTCAGCATAGAGGTCAACGGTTTGACCACCTCTGCAAAATTTGGGATAAATCTCCAGATGAAATTTACCTTGCCGAAGAAGCTTTGCAGGCATTTCTTGTGCTTAGGCAAGGACAGCTCCAGGATGGAGCGAACTCTCTCTGGATCAATAGTTAAGCCTTCCTTGGAAACAATGTGGCCAAAGAGTTTCCCCTCGTGGACAGCGAACACGCATTTTCTAGGGTTGAGAGAGATATCGAACTCTCTACACCTCTCAAAGATTTGTTTGAGGTGTTTCATGTGTTGGCTCGCTTCCTTGGATAAAACTGTCACATCATCAAGATATACCAGCACAGTGTTATTTATCAGGCCTCGAAAGGCCATGTCCATGGCTCATTGGAAAGTGGCACCAGCATTAGACAATCCGAATGGCATTTTCTTGTAAGCAAACGTCCCCCATTTGGTAGTGAAGGCTGTCTTGTGTTGGTCACAGTCTTGCACCAAAATCTGATTATATCCTGAATACCCATCCAAGAGGGAGAAACGCTCGTTGTCTGTCACCATTTGAAGGATCTGCTCCATGCTTGGGAGAGGATAATGGTCTTTCAAAGAGACTCTGTTGAGGTCTCTGAAATCAACGCACAGTATGATCTCCCCATTCTTTTTCTGGACAGGAACAAGATTGGCCAGCCAAGAAGAGTGTTTGATTGGAAATATTATCCTAGACTCAATCAACTTGGTGAGCTCCTTCCGCATGAGAGGCTCAATCATTGGGTTGACAGGCCTTTGCTTCTACTTGATTGGCCTGGCGCCTTCTTCCATCTCAATGGTATGTTGGGCCAGACTTGGGTCAAAACCCCTCAAATCACTATACTCCCAAGCGAAGACATCAGCAAATTCTTGGCACAACAAGATGAAGGCCTGCCTTTCACGGTCCGTGCACACTTTCTCAAGTGCAAGCAGCTTATCCTTGAATATTTCAACCTTCTCATGATGCTCCTCCTTCGTTGCAATGCATGCCTTGTCGCTTTTCAACTGGTCATCTTCATTGAAGATATTTTCTAAAGTGACCAAACCTTTGGGGAGCTTATTGTTCTTCAGTTGAACAATTTGGCTGCCATATTGCTGTTGTAGCTTTGCCTGGTTTTTAGCAGCGAATTTAACTTCTTCTTGCAAGAAGAGCGCTATTTGCTGGTCGCTGTCAAAGACCTGCCAGTTGGTGATGTTGTCAGGTACAGAAGGCCGGATTACTACCTTCAAGTGGCGTGAGCTGTGGTCTCAGCCTATTTCCTTAGGGACATCAAACTGGGCCCCAACTGCTGCCAGCCTATCTGCTTGCTTGTTCTGCTCTCTAGGAATGGAGGTAATATTGAAAGCAAAGAAATTTTTCACTAAGTCCCATACCCTATGTTTGTAGGACTTCAGTAAAGAATTCTTTGTCAAATTTTGGCCTCTTACCTGATTGACAATCAACTCACTGTCACCAAAGACTTGCAGCTCTTTGATTCCTCTTTTCTTCGCCCACTCCAAACCGTGGATGAGGGATTCATACTCCGCAACATTGCATGTGCAGGAAAATTGGAACTGAAAAGCCGAAAAGTATTTTTCCTTTGAAGGAGAAACTAGCACCGCTCCACCACCGGCTCCCAACTTACTTCTTGAACCATCAAAGAACAACTGCCATAGACCTGAGCTTTCTTGGCTCGTTTTCATCAGATTTGGTACAAAAGTACCCTCTTCATGCATGCAATAAATTCCAAAGCCTGCCTCCTCTATGAATTTGTAAGGATCATGCTCGAAGTTGTCACTTCCCCATTCATCTAAGAGCAGGTTTGCAACTCCTTCAAGGGCAGAGGATGGAGATTGGTCTACTTGGAACTCTTCTTGGTCAATAATGGCATAGCTGACATTTGCCGCCTTGAGCGAGTATAGTTCCAGATGATCTCTGTGGAGTGGCTTGGATTCAATCTTAACTTTAGTCCCATACTTGGTTCTAAAAACCAGATAAGACCAATTTGCTGCTAAGTAGCCGCCTATCTTGGATGTAAAATCCTTGGATAAGCAGATGGCAAAGTAAGGAGGGACATCCGCCACTACCACATCATGAGGAACTGAGAAGGTTGGGCAAGCGTGTAGCATCAAGCTCAAACCTTTCACTACCCCAACTATCTTTGCTGGTGTTCCATCCAGCTGCAGGACTCCCTTAGTCATTTCTTCGTATTTCAACCCCAGCTTGTCGGCTATGCATTTGGACATTACCGAGGTGCTTGCTCCACTATCAATGATGCAATTGTGCACCAAGAAATCTCCTATGACCAATGACAAATAAAAATGGGGAACCTTTTCTTCTTTTTTGACCTGGCCTGAGGTGGAAGGCTGTCCATTCATCATCAAAACATTATCGGCTCTTGTTGGGATAGCTTGTTCATTCAACTCATGCAATTCCTTTTGTAGCATGTCCTTTTGCCCCAGTATCGACAATGAATCCCACAAGGAGATGTTCATGTGCAGCTTCTTCATTTGATCAACCACATTGACTCGAGAGTTGCCTTCCTTCAAATTTTCTTTGGGATTATTTACCCCCTGAGGTGCAGGCCGAGGAGCTGAAGATACAATCGGCGGTCTGAAGTTTGGGACCTTTTGATTTACATGTGATGAAGAAGGTATTGCTGACGTTTGGGCAGCAGCCTGAGTTTCTTTCATTGCTCTCCTTTTGGACCTTGTGTTGGCTGCGACATAGTCGCCTTAATTGTCCGCAGTACCCACGTAATTGACTGCATAGAACTCACCTTCTAGGTGATTCATGAGGGTAGAGTCAGGCTGAGTTTGACTGCTGCTCGTGTTGGGTTGCATTGAAGCCTCAAAACCTTGGAATTGGGTGGCTGCCTGATTGTCTTGTACATTTGGGTAGTGACCCGTCATTTCATTTGTATAAACAGCCTGCTCCTGACCATATCCCATGGTTGAACAACTTGGCTGTTCTTGCACCAGATTGTTTTGAGCAAGCACCATAGCCTTGGATGATGAAGGGGTGCCTAGATTGTAGCCTTGAAAAGGTCTGGTCTGTGCAAACTGACCCTACCCTTGATTGTAGTTTTGGAAAGGGGGTCTATTTGTTTGACCATACTGCTGATATCCTTGATTTGGTCGGCTGTTTTGAGCTTGTTGCCTTTTAATAGCCACTAGTTCATTTGTCACATTTTGCAACAGACTTTTGACTTCATGGAGTTCATTTGATGAAGTAGCAGCTGGCTTTTCTGTGCTAGGCAGAAGAGCTAAGGTGGGAGCAGCAGTCTGAATTGGAGGCAGCATTTCAGGAAAAAGTGGCATATGAGGTCTAGGAGCTATTTTCCCAGCCTGCACTAGGCAATTCTCAGCCGCTATAGCTATGTCATAGGCGGCAGGCAACACATGTCC
This sequence comes from Torreya grandis, assembly GCA_037957365.1. Lineage (NCBI taxonomy): Eukaryota > Viridiplantae > Streptophyta > Pinopsida > Cupressales > Taxaceae > Torreya > Torreya grandis. The sequence goes on from JARHVA010002049.1 coordinate 988,907, forward strand.
TCCCATGGACTGTATCATAATAGCGATATCATTATTCAATGCTCTTAAGTAATACAAGAAAGCATAGCTAGGAGTCGGTCTTACCAGAATGGAGATTCTATCCCATGTTTTCTGAAACCGAGTGTTGAAATCCTGCATGTATTCATGTGGAGCTCTTTTCATTGTAGTCAGCTGCTCGGCAAGCGAGAGGTGGTCGCTCTTCTCCCCAAATCGGTTCATCAAGAGAGTGCCCAATTCATTCCAGGAACCGACTGAATTTATGGTTAAAGTCCCATACCAGTCCAGAGCTTTGCCCTTGAGAGACAATGCCAGCAATCTGATTGCAATATTCTCCTCAGTAACATTGTGAATATTGCAAAGGTTAGCAATATTTTTGATGTGTTCAATAACTGTAATGGGCCCCTCTCCATCAAAGGGAGGCACACTTTTGAGGACTGCTCCTGGAATTGGGTCATAACGCTGGAGATTCAAAGGACTCTGACCACGAAAAGTCACAAAGGGTAATGCCATAGCTATGACAGGATGTAACCGTGGCCTTCTTTTGTAGGTGTTCTTTATAGCGGGTTTGGGAAAGTGGTTTGCTGAATAAGGATGGGTCCTCTCAAACCTCAGTCGCTTTGCTGAGTTCAAAGGCAATTCAATGAATTCGAAAGGGACACCCTTAGCAGCAGACCGTGTGGTGATTTTAGGCATAAGAAGTCAGACTGGTCTTTGATTAGAAACTGAAGCTCTTACCAGTGGAGTCACCAGATGCTGAAAATAGTTGATTTTGCTGTAACAGGACCAGCATCAATCTTGAAACTTTACTGAGTGTAAAAATTGAGTCCCATCGGGCGTGCCAAAAACTGTTGACGCAGTGGATTGCACCCTGGACAGGAGGCCAAGCTCCTGCCTTCCACACGCAACAATGGAAACTCCCCTCTTGCCTGTGGCAAGGCACAACTGGGGGGAGAGTCTCTAGATAAGGGCTAGCTCCCTTTGATGCATCCGAGTTATTCCAAAAAGTGCTAATACACACACACACACACACATATATATATAATGGGGTGGGGGATGAAAAGGGAGAAGGATTACAGGAAAATAAAACCTAATCTAAGAGGGTGATGCACCAAATAATTTTGACCTACTCACACTCACACTCTGAACCATAAAAACACACACATACACTTTAACTGGTAGAAGGACCAGACTGCAGGAAGCTTAACAGGGAGGCTTTAATGGAACACACAGGAAAAGGGACTTACCATAGGCGCTGTAAGAAAAGCACACTGTCTAGTAACCTCCTTCTGCCTCTGCGCTCCAGATACAGCTCTTCTTGTCACCTGTAAGAATGGCGCCTTGTAGATACCAATGCGTTGGTGTCAACCCTGTGAAAGCATTAGGAAGCAATGACTGAACACAAGACTAACACTCAGACACACTCAGAGATATCTAACCAGAATAGAGGTAAAAATGCATTTTTTATTGATTCCAAATGAAAATTGCCAGGGCTTCGCCTTACAATGTGAAAAAAATCCCTTTGAAATGAGAAGTTACAATATATATATAGAGAAGAGAGAAAACAAAAGCGCCTCCCTTGAGAAAGACTTTTGGTGCCCTTTGACAAGTGGCTCATCTGTGTCCCGAGAGCATTGGGAAGAGGAAACCGCTGAAACATAAATGTTGTGTCGGCTCCGATTCTGACTTCAAGGTTTAAAAACATAGGCCGCGCCATTTCTCCTCAAACAAGACTGCTCCTTGAAGGCACCCACGCGGTTTGTCTGCTCATAAATGCAAAATGGAGAAAAAATGGGTCGCACCATTCACTGTTTGCACCGTTTGATGACCACTTGGCAAGCACTGTTCCAACCGCTGGAATTAACTCCTTGAGTCGACGCCTTCCTTCGCCACTTGGACTGTTTTGTCTATTTCTGCACTTGGCTCTTTTGTCTTTTCTTTGCCTTTCTCTTCTGGCTCTTTTGGCCCTCAGGGGCTATCTTCTCGGCCTTGCTGGCTGCTTGGGCTCTTTTATTAGCAGGTCGCTGAGTTCATTCTCAACTTTTGTCTTTTTCCAGCGTCGTCTTTTCCTGGTTTGTCTTTTGCTGGCTTCTGTCTCTTTGTTCTCTGGTTGGCACTCAAGAATTTAAAGATCAAACGGCTATTTCTCTGCTGTAAAATTGACGTTCGCGGGCCCGTCACCATTTGAAAACCAACGGCTAGTCTATTTCCCTGAAATTGACGGCTTCGGAGACGTCACCGCCCTTGGCAATTCCTTTGGTCCTTTCTCTTGATTCGGCCTTTCGTCGCTCCCTTACCTTCGGGCTTTTGCTTTGGACCCTCCCGAAGGGAAGGTGTCCCTTCGGCTTTGGAGAAGTGCCCTTCATTCGGCAGCCGAGAGTCCCCCGCAAGGGCACCTGCCCTTTGGGGTCCTTCGGCAGCCTTTTCTCTTCGGCGAATTTCCCGCAGACATTTTCCTAGAGGACATTTTTCCCGCGGACATTTTTCCGACATTTTTCTGCGGACATTTTCCCCGCAAACTTTTTTCCGCGGACTTTTTGTCTCGGCAAAAAGTCCTGAAGGAATTATCCCGTCATTTCTTTGGACTTTTTGTTCGAAGGAATTATGTCCTTGTCTTTTCCTTCGATTGCCTTCAAAAGTGCCCTTCGGGAAATCTGCTTCGGTACTGTCACCGACCAAGTGCCCTCTGCAAGGGCACTTGTCCTTCGGGAGACTCTATTGAACCTTCTCATTGAACCGTTCTTTTGAACCAAGCTGTTGAACCGACTATTGGACTTTGTCGATGAGCTTTGCCGTTGAACCAAAGCGATGAACCAAGCACTTGAACCAAACTGACTGAACCAGACTATTGAACCAAGCACTTGTCTATTTTGTGCCTAAGTGTTGGGAAGTCCCATTTGTTGCTCTGCAGAGTCCGTAGAAATTCTCTGCAAAGTCCGTAGAAATTCTCTGTAGAGTTCGTAGAAATGGGCTCTGCAGAGTCCGTAGAAATGGGCCTGCAGAGTCCGTAGACATCACCTTCAAAACATTTTATGCCAAGTCTACATAATATACAATTTGTGAATAATTTTTCCAGCTACATTACAGATCTCAAAGTATGTGAAACACATGTTTGCCAAGCAGATCAAACTAAAATACTGGAAACACAAGAAAATGATTTGTATAATAGCTATCAACTGAAAAACCATAACTCCAAATAGAAACCCAGCTAAAATTTGAATCATTGTTGAGGAGCTAAGCATCTATTTAATTTTCCGGTCCCTTGATAAAGAGAATTAAAACAAAATATATGCAATAAAATTGCAAAAAAGGATAACTCTACCCTTTATTGTATGAATTAATAAACATATCACACAATGTAGTGTCTCTGTAGTAACTCGTTCTGGACAATTGAACATTAGACAAATAGATCTTGTTCAGAATTTCTTGTGATGCAAAACACATAACTTATCACCGTTTGTAACACTAGTTATCTATAACTTGTAGACATCCAGTTCCTAACACCATTTGTGTTGAAATTGTCAATCTTACTCGAATTGCACTCAAATGCACATTTTAAGTCAAAATCCATAAAACGCCCTAAATGGTTTGAACTTGTCACTTATAAGTGCCAGTTTAAGTCAAAGTATCCCTATGTAGGGCAATGCATTATATAGACCCGCTAACTTTGATCAGATCATTTCAAGTCAAAATGATAATTTCGTCATTTAGTGCACTGGATCATTCTTTTCTTCTAATTCATTGGTACACGTCACGTACCTTTGTTAATTGGTGTTGGCAACATCCTAAATAGGAATACAGTTCCAGCGCATCTAACATCACCTTCTAGTTCCTCTCCAGTCAAATTACGACCCAATAATATGACTTCTGACCATTTTGATTAATTGAGGGCCAATTTTCAAATAAATTTGCACAAATATTGATTGACCTTGTTTAAAGCTAATTAATCCAAATCAAGAGCTTAAGTGGATTTTCCATGAGAGTTGAATATTTCTTTTTGAAAATTGATTCCTATTAACTGCATCATCAGGGGACATCATTTCTTGGGAAGACATCCCTAGACCATAAATGCCACAAATATCAAGATTATGGATCACCCATGCCTAGTTAATGCCTCCCATGCCTCTTTAATGCTTATTTATCTTGAGGATATTTATGAGTTTAATTCCAAATATTAGGATTATCCATGGCCACACATCTCAATCTTGAGATGGACGGTCATGGTTGATCCTGACCAATCTCAAAAATCTATAAATAGAGAGGCCATTGACATAAATAAAGGAGCTTGAATATTGCAAAGTTATAATGTTAAATTGTTTCCACAAGGTTTTGCATTTAATCATAGATTTTGCTTGCAAGCTTAATTGATAGGCTAGTTTAGTGTTTTGGAATCAAGAGCCTAGGTTTTATGGAGTGTTCTTGAGGCATTGGAGGAGCTTACCACCATTGTTGACAAAGACAAGGATGCTTGATCAAGGGAGAACATGTTTTTGAGCCACATGGGTATGGTGAATCCATTTGGAAAGGTAATATGGTGTTGTTTTCTTTCATTTGTTTCTTGCTATCCTTTGTAATTCCCATAGGAATAGATAGGATTGGTTAGTTATTTATGCATGTTTCATTATTTTATGGACTAATGCTTGACTAACTTGCTTTGTAATCCTTTCTACATCTTGGCACACCCGATGGGACAAGACGCATTTCACACTTGAAGAAGATCATTTTGCAACTTTAAAACATTCGTTTGGACCCTTAAAACTTTTGCAAATTGATTTTCTAACTTTATTTTGCCGTTTTTGTTTGCCACAGTTTTACACAGTAACCGACGTCAGCAAGTAGTACCGACATCGATTACCTAGCTTAATCGATGTATGTTAGTAAAACCGACATCGGTTAGATCTCGGTTAGCCAAAGTAACCATCGTCGGTTGTAATAACCGACATCAGTCATTGTGTTTTTCTTAAAACACAGACCCGAAAGCTATTTTTCCAAAGTTCATTGTTTCAAGCTAAAAAGAGCTTCAAAGCTAAAGGACATGCTAACATTTTTGCTGCAGGACCAAGCTTGATATTTGATAAAAACATGTTCAAATCACCTTTTGCATGCTTAAAAATCAATTAGGAACTTTGTTTTGGTATTTAACCAAAAATTTAGATGTTTTGGTGAATGTTTTCAAAGTTTGCAACTAAGACCAAGAAGTCAAATAAACACCACCAAATATTTTATTTGGACTTAAAATTGAACACACTTGTCAATTCTTATTTGCAATAGTTGTTTACTTAGGTTTTGTTTGGCAAAAAGATGAATGTTGCGTGTATGCTCTTCCATTTGTCCCCTTTAAAAAACCCTTGGAATCAAAAGCGCCATTCCTATTGCAAATAGCCTAGTCCAAAGCTTAGAAAAAATGTCGTCTAAAGCACTCCTCAAAAACTCGTCAAAGTTTGGGTGATCTTGAAAACGACCCTAAAGTCTTTCTATTTTATGCTTTCTTTATTTCATGTAAACTTGGCTTGCGAAGGGGACGTCATTACCTCCTGTGAGTTCTTTAGGGAAGCTTTGACCCGAGGTTTCACCTCCCGACATTGGCTTCATTTGACTCCTTTGGAGTTGCATTTGGACATTACACTACACTGAACGAATAATAGGATGTAGTGGTTGTAAAAAGGACTATACCTTTTTACAAGTAGCCAATGCCGCGATCACCCAATTTTCGTGCTTGTCTTTTGCATCAATCGACATGAAAATCATTGTGCAATTGATTCCCCTAGAACGATCGAAACCTTGCTAGTTTAATAGACCCCACTTTGCCATACCTTGTCAGTTTAGACTTAAGACATTTGTTTTTTGTCATTAGCTTACTTGGTCTTGATTTGTGTCTAAAACTACTTGTTAACTCAATGAACTTAACCAAAACACATTGTCCTCAATTTTCTTGAGCAAGGAAGGCGTTACACTATCCAAATGAAAAATTCATCTTTTCCTTGTTCAAATTGTTATCAAAAGCTTTGTGTCATGTCATCCACTTTGACGCAATCATGCTGCCCAATTGAGTCTAGATCTTTTACCCAATTTGTTTAAATCCTTCATTTATAATCCACATTCGAAATTGAACCTTTCTGAGTTCTAAGGGTTGGTGTGTCAAAGTGGGTTCGCCATTTGCGCACTAAGCTTGTTTTAACTTGGGTTCAATTTTTCATTTCGATTGAAGGTCGTTTATTAAGACTCAAAATCACATATCACTTGGTGGACTCAAGTCATCTTGCGGATCGCTCACACTTTGAGTCCTAGAACATATTTTATCCTACTGGAATCATGTGGCGACGGGCTACCTATTTGGTCCTACCTTTATACTTAGTGATTCGCGTATGTTTTTACATCTTGAGTTGCTTAGTTCATTTTGTCTTCTTCGTAATGCGGAGAGCTTTCCTCTAAACTTCTAGGGTCAACTTGTCAAAGTTGAAACTAGCTTTTACATTGCGAGCGTATCACAAAGATCTAAGCTTTGGTGTACTAGTTTTCACCTTGGGTCTTTGAGTTACCTTACTCTCTTCCGATCTATACGATTTCAACTTTACTAGAGGTTGAGTAAATTCGTGAACCAAATCTTCTAAAAATTGTGTGTGGTCTCGAACCACCCTCCCTTATAGTCACATTGGTACCTTGGTTATTTCTTTAAGACAGAACCAAAGCATACTTTGTTTTGGTGCCAAGCATTGGTCCAAAGTTAGTCAATAACATTGAACAACTCTTTTAAACACGACTCAAAGGTTCACTCGTAGTGGGGCCTCTTATGGTCTTAGTTATGAAGATGAGCAATTTTATGATGGTCAAGATAACCCCGTTGTTTTTGACGATATCCCCGCAATAGTATGATCCGAAGATGATTACAATGGATATCAACCCCAAGAAGATCAAGACGAAGCCCTTCTTAGATTGATAGAATCAGGTGCTAGACTACCTTCTGATTTTCCTACAGAACAATTGCATACGTTAGAGAAGGAGAACAACGACCGCAAGAGCAAGCTTTTGCATAAATGGGCATACCTTCTTCCTCTAACAAATGAAAGAAAATACAAACAGAGTCAAAACCCACAAATCCAGATCTTCTAGCTAAGATCAAGATAATAAGTCAACGATATGCAGATCAACTTGTCGTAGACTTAACTGACTCCCTAGTTGCCACTTCAATTCACAATAATGCTTCGAAAGAACAAGGAAATGTGGTTGAAAATACGCAACAAATATTGGATGAGGACATTATCATAGTGGATCAAGGCAATCTAAATGAACAATTAAAGTCACAAGAGACATTACAAAGTGTTCCATTTGACATGGAACATACGTTCTTCAATCATCAATAACCTCTTGTTACTTTACAAACTCAGAAACCCAAACATTCAGTTCGAATTGAGGAAATCCCTCAAGGCAATTTGGCTAGTTCTTTTCAACCAACCCAAAGATTGGTAAATAAACATAGAAATTTCCAAAATCAACAAAGTGCGAAACAGCGAAATTCAAGGAATGTTTTACAATCCAAGAATCAATGGCCTATGTTCTCAACTCAAGTAACAAATCAAAACCAAATCATGGATTGAAAGGTATACACTCCTTATAGATCCACACAAAACCAGGGGCACATTCCACGCCAACAGCAACAAAACCAGGGGCACATTCCACCCCAACAGCAACAAAACCAGAGGCACATTCCACCCCAACAGCATCCTATCCAATCCACAAATGCACCAAACATGCAAGAATGGAATTCTATGAAGGAAATTGTCCAAAGATTGGAGACGAATAATAGAATCAAAAAGTACAAATTCGATGAGATATGCCCATATCCATTTGACTTATCTATTCTCCAAAACCCCTTTCCACCTCATTTTGAGGCACCCAAATTTGACAAATACAAAGGGAAAGGAGATCCGCGCGAACACATACAAGCATTTTTCGTCTTGTGTCAAGAGGTTGCTTATAGTAGCGAGTACTTACTTCGACTATTTCCGCGAAGTTTAGCGGGACAAGCTCTTGATTGGCTACTTAAACTACCCAAGGGATCAGTTGCGGATTGGAACGACTTATCAGAAAGTTCGTTAACCATTTCTCATATAATATAGAACATGAACTGACTGTTGTTGACTTATGCAAAGCCAAGCAACGTGATGGTGAAAGTTTCGCTGCATATCTGCAAAGGTAGAGAGCATTGGCAGGCCGCTTTCAACACAATTTACCAGACAAATAGTTGGCTGATATCTTTGCACAGAATTTGCATCCTGAAGTTGCGCATAATCTACGGTTAGCTTGTGCTAACTCATTTGAAGAAATTATTGACAAAGGAGTGCAGATTGAGAAGGCTCTTATTGCTAAGGGCCTTGTTAAGATTTTTGCGGAAGGTCAAGCATCTAATCAGGTTAAATCACCGGCTCAAACAGTTATGAAGGGTAAGCGTAAAGGCTTGAGCAAAAATAAGAACATGGTTGGAAATGGGGTGACTGAAACAAGACATGTACAAACGGTACAAGCTATGCCTCTTCCAAATGTACAATTAACTCCCTCAAATCCACTACCTACTTTGCAAAGGCAACCTCCACGAAAGACATTTCATAACAATTTTAGAGTCTTTAGCAAGTTAGGAGAATCGGTTGAAACAGTGTTACAAAAGCTCATTGCAACTAACTTAATTATATGGCTAGTATCAAGGCCATTTTCTCAAGATCAGCGAAAACCAGACTGGTATAGAGAGAACGAATGGTGTAACTTTCATGTGTTACTAGTCACGGTACATATCGTTGCGTTCAATTGAGACATATTATTGAGGACTTTATTGAAAGTCATGAACTGAAAATTAAGTTGGCCCCTAGCCAAGACACAAATCAGGATATGGGAATCTACAAAGACCCCTTTCCTTGACATGATCCACCACCTCCAAGAAACAATCAAAATGATCAGAATCAAGGACAGAGGCAGAATCAGAACCAACAAGGTCAGAATCGTAATGAGCATAATCGAGATCATAATGCCCACACTAATAATGTGGCTTATAACAATGTACCTTACGACTATAATAGCACTATGGAATGCATTTCTACAACCCACATTGCCACGGTTACTGTAAAACCGCGTGGCCAATCTCATGCTCTTTGCAACACGAGACCCATCATTATAGGGTCAGCACCCTCTCCCCCTAGTAATACCATGTCGGGTTCGCATCATCATGTTGCTACTCCGTTTGCATGGGTTACTAATCCTGAACAACAGTATCGTTCTTCTAATTATAATAACTCCTTGCCACCTCTAAGTTGTGCAATTGCAACTAGATGCCTGCGAGTTACCATCCAAGGCCTTTCACCCACTTTTTCCATAAAACCCAATGAGAACATTGTGCCAATGGTTCCAAAGCCGAATACTGTCCCAACAAAGACTAAACTAGTTCAATCCATAGTTCAAAGGCCTTATAGTCTAACGGATCAATTAGATAAAACCCCTACACAAATTTCCATATTAGAACTCTTGCGAACATCTGATGTCCATAGAACCATTTTCAACAAACTTTTACAAGAGTCTATTGTGCCTAATGATATAAACCTTGATCAGTTCCAAAACCTAGTTGGACAATTATCTTCATTTCAGCAAATCACATTTGATCAAAAGGACATGTCCACCCTCAGCGCGAACCACAATAACCCACTATACATTGAGATAATCATTGCAGATCACAAGATCAAGCAGGTTCTTATAGATAATGATTCAGGGCTGAACATCATATCTCTTAAATTGGTGCGACGATTGGGTTACATGGATAAAGACATTTAGCCAGAAACTATTACAATCAAGGCTTACGACAACACTGAGAGGGAGTCATCCAATACAATTTGGTTGCCAGTCATGGTTGGGTCTATTTCTCATTACACATTATTCCATATTGTGGATATTGAGCTTCCTTATAACATACTTCTTGGTCGTCCTTGGATCCATGAAGTACAGGCAGTTCCATCTAATCTTCATCAATGCCTTAAATTTCCCCATGATGGGATCGAGGTTACTATTCCCGTTCATTAGCAGCCATACCAATACTGCAAACATCTTGAAGCAGAATTTCGTAATTATAACTATTGCCCAGGTTTTGAATTCATTGCAAAGAAGAACAAAGCCATCATTTCTCATCCATCTCCATCTAATTATATAGACCCCGGTGATCTAGCTTCCACTTCGACTGATCCATTTCTTGTAGCTCTGGCCAAACAAGTTATTATTAAAGACGCAAGCATTTCCACGTACCATCTAAAGGACGTCCTCCAGATTGCAAAATTACCAAAATCCCTTAAAACATTTGGTAAGCCTAAAACTTCCCAAACTCCTAACAAACCCGATCAAATTTGGCAACCAAAGAAGAAGCAACCAAACCTCCTATGGTTTTTGTACCTGCAATTGCACCAAAGAAAGATTGAGAAGCTTTACCGAGGGAGATTGGTTTTATTCTGAAGGCCTTGCCGATTGTTTTCAGAATCCAAAGTATCATATCCCTAACAGGATAATGGATCATTTTGACTATACAGGGAAAGGCCTTGGCCCACAGACGCAAGGAATTTTAGAGCCCTTATCAGCTGGAGTTGTCAATAGGAATCATGGTCTCGGATATAAACCACCAGAAGATGACCTCATGACATTTGATAGTGACTCTTCTGAGGTGACTAGTAACGAGACTCCTATCAGCGACACAACATCCCATTATAGCTTTTTCGATGAGCTTGTTGATTCAGATTTGTTTGATTCAAATGCCATATTGACCATAACACCTATTGGAGCTTCCCATCCTGAAGCAAAAACCCGTCCTAGTGGTGTTTCCCTTCCTGAAGCAGGCCATTATATCTTTACCATTGGTGCTTCCCGTCCTGAAGCAAACCCTCACTGTAACATATGCCTTTGCCATCCTGAACACATAGATTGGGATCAGCAAAATTCGGTCATATGCCTCGATGAGTTTCAAAATGAAGAATCAATTGCAGAATGCATGGGCCTACGAGATGCATTCCCCATTGGTGATCATAAGCAAGGTTTTGATTTTTCGTTGAATTCTTCTGCCTACTTTGGAGAGCAGGGAAACTTTCTTGGCCATAATAAAGAACAAACATCGAGATCTTCAGGTGAAAACCTCTTTGAGGCACTTGTTGATCAGGGAAAAAGTAAAGAAAAAGACAAGCCTTTGAGTGAAACCCTGTTTCAGGGGCTCCTAGGCGGGAAAGTTTGTTCATCCCCTCAGAACGTAGAAAGTCCATCTAGCCCAAGTTCCATAGCTAGTACAAGCATCTCTTCAGAACATCAAATATTTGAGCGTCTTGCTCTTGAGTTTCCAAAGGTTTTTGCCAATTGGCCTTTCCTTGAAAAGACAGATTCTGATTCTTCATATTATCCAGATCTTTGGGAGGAACAACAAGAAGATATAGCAGAAGCAGATGATCATGACCATACATTGCCTACAATTCTAGAAGATGGATCCACACTCCTTATGGAGAGCATAACAGAAGTGAATTTGGGAACCCATGCGGATCCTAAAAATGTTTATATTGGAGCTTCCCTTACTGAAACAGAACGTGAGCATATTATATCCATTCTTAAAGATTATATAGACATCTTTGCATGGGCATACTCCGACATGCCAGGCTTGGACCCGGATTTAGTTGTGCATCGTTTTGTTCACCCTGATGCTAAACCAGTCAAGCAAAAGTTGAGAAAGATGCATCCACGCATCGCCTTTTTGGTTAAGACGGAGTTAGAAAAGTTGTTAGGATCCAATTTTATCAGACCACTGGATTACTTTGAATGGATTTCTAACATAGTGCCAGTAAGTAAAAAGACCCTAGGCATACGTGTTTGTACTGATTTTTGTGATATCAACAAAGCATGCCCCAAAGATGATTTTCCTCTGCCCAACATCGACATGATTGTCGACATAACTGCTGCGTACAAAATGCTATCCTTAATGGATAGATTTTTCGGTTATAATCTGATCAAAATAGCCCCTGAAGATAAACATAAGACCGCATTCACCACTCCGTGGAGGACATTTTGTTACCAAGTCATGCCATTTGGTTTGAATAATGTTGGAGCCACATATCAACGTGCAATGATTGTCATCTTCCGTGACATGATACATGACATTGTCGAGGATTATGTTGATGACATACTAGCAAAATCAAGAACAAGAGTGGCGCACCCTAACATTCTACGAAGAATATTTGAGAGGCTTTGTGCATATAATGTCCACTTGAAACCTACGAAACATGTCTTCGGAGTCAAATCAGGAAAATTGCTAGGGTTCATTGTATCACAACGAGGGATCGAAGTCAACCCTGCAAAGGTTAACGTTATTATGAAAATGCCTCCACCAAACAATCTTAAACAGTTGCGAGGTCTACAAGGAAAGATCCAGTCTATATGCAGGTTCATTTCTCAATTGGCAGATAAGTGCCACCCATTTACCCATCTCTTAAAGAAAGAGGTAACATTTCAATGGGATGAAGATTGTCAGACAACATTTGCAAAGCTTAAAACATACTTGGCCAATCCACCAGTCTTACGACCTCCAACACAAGGAAAGCCACTGCTTCTTTATATATCAGCCACAGAACATGCATTGGGGGCACTTTTGGCTCAGCATGATGATCATGGAAAGAAACACACGGATTATTATTTAAGCCGCACATTGGTAGCCTATGAACATAATTATATGCCTATTGAGAAGGCATGTTTAGCTATGGTGTTCGCCACTCAAAAATTGCGACATTATATGTTAAATAACAAAACTATTGTTATCGCCAAGGTAGATCCTCTCAAGTTCCTCTTATCTAAAGCATCTCTTCAAGGACGCATGGCTAAATAGATTATGCTCCTCAAGAGTTTGATATTGAGTACCAGAATCAAAAGGCAATCAAAAGACAGGTTCTTGCAGACCAACTTGCAGAAGCTCCTATTACGACCACTCAACCTCGCAACTTTGACCTTTCAGATGATTCTATCATGATGATAGAACAAGCATCACAAGAACCTGAACAGTGAACGCTCTATTTTGATGGATCCTTCACATCTCGAGGGTCGGGAGCAGGCATATTGTTGATCACGCCACAGGGGGATTTGGTCCCCAAAGCATTCCATATACAATTCCAGTGTACAAACAATATGACCGAATATGAGGCATTGGTTGCAGGGCTCCGTCTTGACATACAACGGGACATTCAAAGCTTAAAGGTCTATGGAGATTCGCAGCTAATCATAAATCAGACAACTGATCAGTATCAAACAAGAGATGATAAGCTTGTTCCTTACAAGCAAATTGTCAATAACCTCAAAACACATTTTAAATCTCTACAGTTTGAGCAAGTTATGTGAGTCAACAACAAATCTGTCGACGCCATGACAAGAATCGGTTCCATGATTCAAATGCATGACAGTGCTAAAGAATATCAATTCTTGATTGAAAATCTTCTTCAGCCGGCACATATTCTATCAGATTCAGAGAGGATATGCACCATCGTTGATCCTAATCCCTCACCTGAGCTACCATGGTACCAAGATTTTTATAACTATTTTCATAATCATGTATTTCCCGCCAATCTTTCCAACAACCAACAAAAACTATTCTTTCATCGCTTAACACGTTATATCCTCCTTAGAAACACGCTTTATAGAAAAGGCTATGATGGAATGCTTCTTCGTTGTTTATCTTTGGGAGAATCCAAGCTGGCACTGAAGGAGGTTCATGAAAAAATGTGTGGGGTCCATACCAATGGTGTAGTCCTAGCAAACAAACTTCTCAGAACAGGGTATTATTGGCCCAAAATGGAGACAGATGCTTGTAATTATGTAAAGAAGTGTGTTCCTTGTCAACAGCATGGCAACTTGATACATGCACCTTCCTTACCATTGCAGCCGATTACAACACCATGGCCATTGGGTCTTGATCTCATTGGAAAAATTAACCCGACATCTTCAGATGGCCATAAGCACATTTTGACTGCAACCGAGTACTTTACCAAGTGGATTGAGGCCATTCCTCTCACATATGATACCGAGAAACAAATAGCCAAATTCATTCATTACCATATCATCTGTCGATATGACATCCTAGCCCGTATTATATCCGATAATGGCGAATCCTTTGTAAACCAAGATGTGAAATCTCTTTGTGCAAAATTCAAAATCAAGCACAAAAAATCCACTCCATATAACCCGCAAGGCAACGAACAAGTTGAGGCATCAAATAAAACCATTATAGCCATCTTAAAGAAGATTGTCAATGATGTTGGTCATAATTGGCACTTGCAACTCTTTCCTACCCTCTGGGCTTATAAAACCAATCATCGCACCCCAATTGGAGCTGCTCCATACTCCCTTGTTTTTAGCACTGAAGCTATCATCCCGGTCGAGATTGAGATCCCATCATTAAGAATATCACTGGAGCACATTGAAGATAATGAAGACTATAGAGCCTCACGACTGCACGAACTAGAGCTTCTTGATGGTAAGCGTTTGGTTGCCCTAGAAAACTTGCAGACCTATTAGAATAGATTGCGGAGAAACTACAACAAAAGCATTCTCCCTCGAGAATTTGAGATTGGTGACTTAGTTTTGAAAGAGAATCAGAAGAACACGAACGCTGAACCCAAAAAGAAAGGCAAGTTTCAGCCTAATTGGTTAGGACCATATATTGTCACAACAAACTATGGATCAGGAGCATATCGACTGACTAAACCTAATGGTGAAGAACTTTCAGAGTGCATGAACATTGTACACCTTAAGAGGTTCTACGCATAAACAGTTTTGAATCATTGTATATAAGACCCTTGACTTGAGGGCAACTTGTGTTGTTGTAATTTTATCCCACCCTTTTATCTTACCTTGAGCACATTTTATACTACCCTTGTCCACTTTTCATGAATCCCGATAGTAAAGATTTTGAACCCTTGGCACTTTGAACACATTCTTCATCCCATTATGGATTGCTCTCTTCGAGAAGCATATTCTTTGTTTTGTCTAGGACATGTTATAAGCTTGAACACTTTTTATGATCTCAATTATGTCTCATGGAAATTATGAACATCTTCAGCAGCAGTTCAACCAAGACAGTCTTGTGCAGTTTCAGACAAGTGAACAGCCGCATCTCCTCAGTTCAAGTATTTGCTTCTCTTTTTTGTTTTATCAAGAACCTCGCTCTCGCCGATTTGTGAGCATGGGCCGTTGCAGCCGGCTTAGCTGTCTTATTGGAACCTCTACTCTCAAGACGTGCATCTCCTCGACTAGATGGTCCCACCTTGTGCATATTTTATCCCAAAAACACCAAAAACATTAGAAATAATTTGAAAATACCAAAAACATTAAAACATGATCCACACAAAAAAAACCATTGTCTCACACTTCTGTACATTTGTACATCCCTGTTCCACCATCCCACGCTCTCGCCGTTTTGCGAGCCACTGTTAAGTTTGAACGCTCTTGTCATTTTGCAAGCACAAAAACACCAGTTCATTCCATCTTGTTCCACGCACTTGCCGTTTGGCAAGGTCATTCTTTCTCGTCTCATCAACTTGTTTGCCAGATCATTCTCGTTTGTTTGTCGTATCTTCCATTTCTTCTACAGCATTAATCATGTTGGTCTGATCATCATTTTTCTTCTATCCCATTTCCTAGAAGAACTACATTTGGCCTGAAATTCATGTTGGAACATGCATCCATGAAAATATGTAGGCAGCGTCCACTTGTCTTATACATCTGGAGTCAGCTCGACCAACCCCTTCCTTTTCTTCTCTTCCCCCATTTCTTTTGTCATTGTTCCTCTTTAATTAGGGAACAATTGCGTGTCATTGTTCTTTGTTATGATGTCGTGGAAAGTAACGCATCTACCGCACATGCATGAACATTTGTCTTTAAACCGCACTAACTTGATTTTTGTTTGTGTTTTTATTTGAGTTTTCTTGGTGTTTTGTTGTGCTTTCGCACCTCTCCTTTTCTCTTTTTTTATTACCTCTTGTCTCATTCTTGGTCTTGTGTTTCCTTGATTGTTTTTTTTTATTTGATTTGTTTTTTTTTTTTTTTGTGTTTCAGAACATCTTGATGATTCACATGGATCTTGATTGTCTATATCTTGATCCTATGTTATTATGTTGTTCTTGGATCAGTTTGTTTATTTGATTGTTGTTGATGTCTAGTTTTTCTGTTTAATTTTGCTTGTCTCTTTTGTGTTTCAGAACATCTTGATGATTCACATGGATCTTGATTGTCTATATCTTGATCCTATGTTATTACGTTGTTCTTGGATCATTTTGTTTATTTGATTGTTGTTGATGTCTAGTTTTTCTGTTTAATTTTGTTTTTCTCTTTTGTGTTTCAGAACATCTTGATGATTCACATGGATCTTGATTGTCTATATCTTGATCCTATGTTATTACGTTGTTCTTGGATCATTTTGTTTATTTGATTGTTGTTGATGTCTAGTTTTTCTGTTTAATTTTGTTTTTCTCTTTTGTGTTCGAGAATGTCTTGATGGTCCACATGGATCTTGATTATTCATATCTTGGTCTCGTGTCATTAAGACGTTCTTGACTTTTGTTTTTAAATATTTTTTGTTCCTACTTAAGTCTTGATTGATCATATATTGATTTCAACTTAGGTTCATTTATGTTTACCTTTTTTTTTGTCTTTACTTTTTTGTTTAAATGTAAATCGCTGTAACTCTGGTTTTGGTCATTGTTTTACCATTATCTTTAGTTATAGATATTCAAATTTGAACCGGCTCAGCGCAATTGGAATCTTCTATCATTCTAAGTTATTCATACTTATGATGCCTAATTTCTTTTGCTATAGCAAGCACTTTGTGCTCAGGTCTCAAAGTCTTAACGTCAACATCAGCTCTGATGAACGATTCTCAAGAACACTTTGCAAAACCTAGGCTCATGATATAGAATTAGGCTTCTAGGTAGCATGCATTTCAGGGTTCTTTGTCTATGCTTAGATGTGCATCTCTTTGCATACATTATAAGTCTAATCAATTCTTGGTCATTTTTCATCATTCCTCATCCCATTCTCTCCCAAACTTGGGTGCACTACATTGGCCTGAAGTTCATGTTGGAACCTGAGTCCATGGAACTATGCAGGGAGCGCTCAATTTCTATTGACGTCTGCTTGGCTATCTCCATTCTTCTTTTCATCTCTCTCATCACTTTGTGCATTCTCATATGCTTGGTTTTATATGGCTTTCTAAGCCATTACACCATCACATGTACATTTGCGCCCGCTCACTTTAACCTATCTTTTCGGTTATATCCTTGAGCTATTTTGCTTGCCAATTGCCCATGCTGGGGCACAACATCTAAACCACATCCAAATCAAATCAGCTCTATAAAGGCAAAATCATTATTTATTCTTTATCAATGATCAAGACTCGCCCTACTAAGGCAAAACTGTTTTATCATGATCAAATATGCTCTACTGAAGTACTTATTATATTCTCTTTGGAGACCCCGTTCTAGTGGTCTTCCCTTCCTGAAGCAGAACGTTCTCCCTTTTCCTCTAATTCCAAGCTCTCCACATTAAAACCCATGATGGAAATATTTAGTGTGCAACTTGTGTCAGGATTGATCAATGCCGTAAGCGCACAGCTTGTACTCTCAAATTGGGTACGTTTACAGTGTGTCCCTTACATTTATGGATTGTATCTTTCCCATTCCCCCTGTCTCTGGGGCCTATTTTACTTCTAATTATATTTTGATCATTGTGGTAATCACGTGTGCAAGCATTAACTCGTTTGGATGTGATCTATTCCATGGGTTAACCTCTCACTTTCTCTTTCTTTTCAAGAGTCCATTTTCTTCCATCCTAGTATGTCCTCTCGAGGGGGCATCATGGGTCTGTTCCGATTTCTTCTTGACAACTCTTTTATTTGAAAAGACGTTGCTTCACCTGAATGTCTCGCTACACCTCAAACAGGGGCAAAATGTAGACATCCAGTTCTTAACACCATTTGTATTGAAATTGTCAATCTTACTCGAATTGCACTCAAATGCACATTTTACGTCAAAATCCATAAAACGCCCTAAATGGTTCGAACTTGTCATTTACAAATGCTAGTTTAGATCAAAGTATCTCTAAGTAGGGCAATGCATTTTATAGGCCAGCTAACTTTGATCAAATCATTTCGAGTCAAAATGACAATTTTGCCATTTAGTGCTCTGGATCAGTCTTTTCTTCTAATTCATTGGTACACATTACGTACATTTGTTATTTGGTGTTGGCAACATCCTAAATGGGAATACGGTTCCAGTGCATCTAACGTCACCTTCTAGTTCCTCTCCAGTCAAATTACGACCCAGTAATATGACTTTCTGACCATTTTGATTAATTGAGGGCCAATTTTCAAATAAATTTGCACAAATGTTGATTAACCTTGTTTAAGGCTAATTAATCCAAATCAAGAGCTTAAGTGGATTTTTCATGAGAGTTGTTGAATATTTATTTTTGAAAATTGATTCCTATTAACTACATCATCAGGTGACATCATTTCTTGGGAAGACATCCATAGGCCATAAATACCACAAATATCAAGATTATGGGTCACCCATGCCTAGTTAATGCCTTCCATGCCTCTTTAATGCTTATTTATCTTGAGGATATTTATGAGTTTAATTCCAAATATTAGGATTATCCATGGCCACACATCTCAATCTTGAGATGAACGGTCATGGTTGATCCTCACCAATCTCAAAAATATATAAATAAAGAGGCCATGGACATGAATAAAGAAGCTTGAATATTGCAAAGTTATAATGTTAAATTGTTTCCATAAGGTTTTGCATTTGATCATAGATTTTGCTTGCAAGCTTCATTGATAGGCTAGTTTAGTGATTTGGAATCAAGAGCCTAGGTTTTATAGAATGTTCTTGAAGCATTGGAGAAGCTTACCACCATTGTTGACAAAGATAAAGATGCTTGATCAAGGGAGAACATGTTTTTGAGTCACATCGGTATAGTGAATCCATTTGGAAAAGTAATATGGTGTTGTTTTCTTTCATTTGTTTCTTGCTATCCTTTGTAATTCTCATAGGAATAGATAGGCTTGGTTAGTTTATGCATGTTTCATTACTTTATGGACTAATGCTTGACTAACTTGCTTTGTAATCCTCTCTACATAACTAAATTATTTATACTTCATGATAAAATATTGTCAAGGTTGTATGATAAAGACGAAATTATAAGATGCAAAAAGTTCTTTAAGATAGATCAAGACAAGAATTCACCATTGAATGTCTGGCGCCACCCGTGGAATGAATTCGCCATCAAATACATGACTGAAAGGCCCATGACCAATATCATGAAGTAAACCTGCAATATGAGAAGCATAAAGCATGCGTGTTGATAGACTGATATCTATTATACGCACAAATTAAAAAAAGCTCTACCTAATAACTTGATATAATCAAGACAATTTAACAACAAAATATTACCTGCTAGCTTTACACTTGATATATCAAATTTGTCAATGCCGAGCTCCCTACCCTGTAAACATATTCATATGGTTCATTTGGATGTATTTCAGCATGGTTTACACAATATTTTAATAAACATGTACTAATTTGTAAGGTTCTCCTGGAGACAACTGTGCAATAGATTTAATTACCTAGTTAAATCTATTGCACAATTGTCTCCAAAAGAACCTTACATATTACTACATTGTGAAGAAACTAATCTTACAACCAAAACATACAAATTTATTGTGCATAGAATTTAACACTCATTTACTTGGTATTGGTTAAGCCGTTCAATTGCTTCACCAGCAAGCAAGTAAACTCCCAAGGAATGCTCAAAACGAGAATGCACAGCACCGGGATAGACTAGATTACAAATACCTGAAAAACAACAGATCATTTACATTAATTTCCATTAATTTAAACACTTGATTGTAAATTTCATGTATTAAATGGTAAATTGTTTATGAAAACTTTTTATGAAATGAAATTATATGATTTTAATTACATCCGCAAGACATAATGGTCTATGGGACCACACATTGTTATAGTTGCCTTATCCACCCAAATATGTTGAGATTGAGGGTCGAGATATTTCTTTAAGAAGATTTTTCATTCTGCTACTGATTTGGGTTGGCAGCTCCCCCAACACTTTTATCCTTGTCTTTTCAAATAGCTCCAACATGGAGTTTACTCTCACCATTTCCATGTATCTGACTTGAATGTCCTTGTAGGTTGGGCATTCAAAAATGAAATGTTTCTCAATTTCTACTGCCCCTATCACAGATAACACATATCCTCTCTTCCTATTCTTTCTTAGGAGTCATCCATCTTCCTATCTGGCATCTGAGCCTATGGGAACTAGTCCTTATTTGAGCTATGAGTATTTATCCTTCCGTTTGATTTCAGCTCTTGTGTATGTCTTTTCGTGTTCATAGGTCAGGTTCAATTATGTAAGGTAGTGTTGTTTTCTGCTTGTTTTCTTTCTTCACGTAACTGTTTTAAGCTTCTCATTAACTTAATTTTGTTTTTCTTTGTCAAGGTTTGGGCATTCCTTTAGGCTAATATCCCATCTAATCTTCCATTTGTGGTTTTATTGTTTCTATGTGACCTTTCACCTATGCAACTCTTCTTCCCTTGCAGCCCTAGGCCCCCTATTGGTCTTTGTGTTTTTTTGTTTTTATAAATAGCATAGGATATTGGTCATAGCGGTTACCTTTAATGTGAAAGTGTTTGTTTCTACAAGAAGCATTTCAGAGGGGACAGAAGCCTTGATTTTGAAGTTGTTTGAAATAAAGCACTTCTAGATCCTTTCCATTTGCCTCCCTTTCAAACCCAAAGTGCCACTGGCCCACAACTCACACCCATACAATATCATAAGGGTGACAAGTAACCCAAATAGGACCCTGGTCATCTTCCAATCCCACAACTCTGCATTCTTGCATCTATTTTGTAGTACATATAGAGCCTTCTATCCACTTTGTATTCATTCTATTCTGTGTATCCCAACTAAGTTTGTTGTAGAAGACTAGACCAAGATATTTGTATTCCGATACGAATTCAAGGTGGCCCCCTTCAAACTAAAAGTTGAAATATTTCTTTTTTCTTTTTAGGGAGAATACTAATATCTTGTTTTTTCCAATGTTAACCTGCATCCCTACTTCTTTACATAAGAGTTCTTGTGCATGCAAGTGATCTCTTAAACCTTGGTTTGTTTCTACAATTAAAACTAGATCATCAGCATACAATAGAAGTTTCACTGCATATTTTGCCAAGTGAACCCCTCCACCTCCACGTGTCTATCCATTCTTCTAGATTGTAGATATATAACCCAAACAAAGTAGGAGACAAAGGGCAGCCTTGTTTGATGCCTAAGTCGCTCACAGAGCACTTGGATAGCCATCCCTGTGTTTTGACTTTGGCCTTGACTTGCTCATATAATCTATGAATTACTTCCCTGTAGTGAGCTGGGACCCTTAGTTCCCTCCATTCTACTCCATAATTTTCTCCCCGGTATCATATCAAATGTTTTCTTGAAATCTATGAAACCACAATAGACTTCACCTTTTTTATCCCAAAAGTTTTTGACTAAGGGTCTAAGTGTGACACAATGATCTATTGCTGAGTGTTTTGGTTTAAATAACGTCATTAGTGTCAAAATTGCCTGATGTTTTTACTTTTATATCTTACATTTTAGCTACACTCGTTTAAAGGTTGTTTTGGCATATGGAATCTAGAAGCATGCTATTTCAATGTTGTCTACAAGCCTGCCCAATCAGAATAGTGTAAAACAAGAGCCACAAGGTTTTATCTCTATGCCAACTGCTAATAATTTACGGAAGAAAAGCATAAACAGACTAAAGTGATTGCTTTTTGGATGCTCGTTAAAGAATAACCTGAGATAGTCATCTGATCCTCAGCTATAGGATTAAAACAATTATAGTTTACAAGACAAATAGTGAGCAAAACTATGGCTGAGCAGGTATCACCCTGTTGAATTTTTAGTTCACTTTTGCAGCTCGAAATTTAGTTGGTATTGCAAGAACATGCTGGATGCATAAAGGCGGCAAAGAATATAACAGATAGCTTTTAAACTGTTACCTTGACTTCTGTCACTGATACAAATAAGGATCAAATATTTATTGGATCTGTCCAAATCTTGTATTTGTTTTTCCTATTTGTGGAACATAAGTGATAAGTTGGACACAAATTATAAGAGGGCTTTTAAATTGCCATTAAAGAACTAAAAATAGAAAATAATCTTGTACGTTTGCTACTAGATTTCAGGGATTTAGCTCTCTTTGGTGGAACTTACCTGTCAAAAATAAACCTTTAGCATGTTTATAATTTTGTACTTGCACGGCTGGAAGTCCAACAAGAAGAATTTGTTCATTTTTAGGTCTGATAGATGTGCTAGAATGTTGACCCTCGATTTTTTATGCATTAGGCAACTCCAACAATGGCTAAGTATGAAGATGTGCACATGAGACACACATATTCATGCTAGGCAAACTTGAAATGCACTAAGGAGGAGGATGCAGAAAGGTAGACAATGCACAAGAAAGACGATGCACATTGTGTGGTTTAGAGAAAGCACACTTTTTGGGACTCAATGACAAGCTGGAAAGAAACACAAAATGGAACAACATAAAGGATAGATCCAAAAAGTGGCAAGCACCAAGAGAATGATCCCACAAAAAGTCAGGAATCGATCCTACATGGAAGGATATTCTAGGGAATATGCATAAACAGTTGGTAAACTAGACAGGTGGATAGATCCAAAAGGTGGCAAGCACCAAGAGAATGATCACA
Organism: Torreya grandis; assembly: GCA_037957365.1. Lineage (NCBI taxonomy): Eukaryota > Viridiplantae > Streptophyta > Pinopsida > Cupressales > Taxaceae > Torreya > Torreya grandis. The sequence continues at coordinate 1,011,730 of JARHVA010002049.1, forward strand.
CAAATAGTCAAGAATCGATCCTACATGGAAGGGTATTCTATGGAATATGCATAGACAGTTGGCAGACTAGACAGGTGGAGGCTTATTCGGCACCAGCTGGCCGGGGTCAAGGGGGTCTTGGAAACTTATAAATAGACCCCTCAACCTCTCATTGAGATATTCGGAGATTCAAAGATGTTACACATTTTGCAGATTGGAAGCAAAGTGAAGATCCAACTTAAGTTTTGACGGTGTATTGAGTCTTGTAAGGCAAATGTAGATGTATATATTTTGTAGATCGAATGATTACAACCATCGTGCTAATTGATGCAATATACATGTTTGTTGAACATTGTATGTGAATCTATAATGATAATGAAACAACTTGTTATTTTGAGTTAATGTGTTGTTTACGTTCACCAAGTGAATGCTAGGGTTTTAATGAGTTATCTTTGTATATGCATGCTATCTTTGTATCTCTTTATATCAATGGGGTTCTCAGTGTTCTTTTTCTGCACCTCGGGTGAGTGCTCAAGTCTTCATACTTAAGTGCTAGGCCAACACTATAAGTATTCTTAAATATGTTGCATGTAATCTATTTTGTGCAGGATCAAGAGATCATTAAAATCACAACATTTTGGTTCTGTTTTTGGGACCCTATTTGTAAGGGGTTTGGAGATCGAAAGCGTTGGGAGAATTTCCATTGAAGAAAACAATCTTATTAGTTGAAACCCTAGCCATGGTTGGCTAAGTCTTGTGCCGTGTAAGGGATAGGCATGAGTGGACTAAGGATGAGATTGACTTAGCGCAAGGAAAGGGAAGAATGGATGACTATGTGGAATAGGAAGAGAGACTATGAATTATAGACTCCGCTAGGGAAGGGAGAACTAAGTCATTTGAATGTTGTGAGGGCCCACGAAGAACGGGGAGGGCACATGATTAGTTCGCAAGGAAAAAATAGTTGCTCCAATGAGGAAGAGATATTGTAGAGTAGAGAATCTCTAGGTGAGGAGAGTCAATTTATAGAGAAGGATGACAATCGCCAAGGAAGTGGATGGTGATGCACAAGTCTACAAGGTCTCAACTCTAAGTTCGCCTATAGCCAATACCTGTACATGTCATGTCTGTTAAGAGAAATGTTTCAAGCTAATGTGATGGTGGCAAATCGAGTGAAGAATTGCAATGGATCGAAGGATTCCATACACTAGGGATTTGTAAGTGTGATTGTGATGATAAGCATACCAACAGGAGGGGCCGGAATATAGGGCCCATTAGTCAGTGGGAATGTCTTTGGAGGGCAACCAATAGTTGCCACGCAAGGGAACGTGAGCCAAACAATTGGTGGAAGTGGAAGTACAATTGTTGGAAGTGATGCACAAGCACCACAACCAACAATCTACTATAAGATGTCGACGGAGCTGACAGAATAGCACGGGATTGATGATGTTGCAGATCACATTCACCAGTGCAAGATTGCATGGCACACATAGGGAGTGACTACAACGGAGAGGAAATCAAGGCAAATTTTGCAGATCACATTCACCAGTGCAAGATTGCATGGCACACATAGGGAGTGACTGCAGCGGAGCGGAAATCAAGCCAATTTCCCACTACTCTAATGGATCGTGTGCATATGAGGTATATAAAGTTTGATCTAAGTCAATTTTTTGTGGATTGTAACCAGCTCAAGACTATGTTCTTGAGGGAGTTCCACATCCCAGAATTCAAGCAGTAGAATATTTCTACTCAAAAAGAGATTAAGCAAGATGTTTCTAAGAGTGGGCAAGCATATTATGCCCAGTTCAAGGCATTGCTTTCCAAGTTGTCTTATGAGATTCATTTGTAGTAACATGCGAATGGTTTGTTGGAGAACCATTGCCGGCATTTCGAAGACAGATGGCCATCAAATCCTTCACCGAAGCGACTCGCTTTGGATGGAAGTTGCAGGGAACTTTGATATCAAAGTGGGTCCCTTCATACTCATGACACATTAACTGTCGGGTCATTGATGAGATAAGAGGTGTGCAAGGAAGGGGGTTTAATCAGTCCCAAAAAAACAATGATGCACATAATCAACCACCCCAACAAGGAAGAGGTTATGGTGGAAGGAATTATGGAAGATGAGGCAACAAATGAGGTGGAGGAAGGTTCCAAGGACACTGTTTCAAATGCAGTGCCATAGATCATTACCAAAGTGAATATACCAAAGTTACCTACTTGTAGTCATTGCAGTCAGGGGTATAAGTTGGAGGGTTGTTCAGATAATTGTCAAAAGATCCTGCAGAAGGACATGACATCAAAGGGCACAAAAAAGTTCCAAGTTGCGCAATATGGTGGCAATCACATGGTTAAGGAAGTTGTGCAGAAGGGAAGCAAAAGCCCAAAGGTAAACATGACCTTAAGAGTGGATACTTAAGCAAAGAAGATGTCGGTTCCACACTAGGAGGTACTGCGCAAACAAGAAGCAACTCTAATGGACTACTCCGATGTGCTAGTGGATAAGTTATTGTTTGCCAATCCGAGATATATTGTCTAGAATCTTCAAGAAGAGTTGCACACAGCGAAGGAAATCAATTTGTAAAATAAGGGAGAGTCGTCAACTTAAAAATTCCAATGACAAGAAAAAGGCGAGATCACTGAATTGTGTTCATGTTGAAAATACAGGGCATGTTGCCATTGTTGAAGCACTGGTTGAGGACTAGTATGGGGGATGCGTGTGATCAAGCCCCCAGGAAGATAAAAGAAGTTCATGCTACAACGAATGAGCAATATGACCAAGAGCTAACCATTGATGCTTCTATAAATGACTGGGAGTTGCACAACATCTTGATTGACACGAGAGTAAAAGTGAACATTCTAATCCAAGATGCATGGAAGAAGATAGGGAGTCCCACGCTAACACCTTCAACTAATTTGCTTTTTATGGTAGACAACTCAACACTGAGACCATTAGGAGTCCTGAAGGGTGTTGAGTTGACCATAATGGGAACACAACTCAACACTGACTTTGAGGTGATCGAGTTGGTAGAAGTAGACAGAATCCCAACTTTATTGGGAAGGTCATGGTATTTTGAAAACAACGCAAATATGCGCTTCAAGCAACGCTACATGAGTTTTGAAAATGGAACCGAAAGGGTGGTAATCCCTTTAGATGGGAATCATGGCCCATCATATGTGGAGAACATAGATGTTGAGGAAGAGATTAATCATATCTACAACATTATTGTGCAAGAAGAGTACTTGAACCTGCGAGATGACAGGGATCTAAGCTGGAGGAGTGGCGTGTCAATCTCAAATACAATTAGTCATTCATGCACAAGATGGAGTATGACGTGACTAGATGGATGTGCGCAAATGTGAACTCAGAAAGTTTGAGCTCTACCTGAACGAGAATGTTCAGATGTGGACCCAAGAAGAGTAGGTCGAGAGTGGTTAGTGTTGTCAACCCGGAATCGAAGACGTGCTGAAATGGTTAATCATCTCTCCAGTTGAAACAATGGGATCTTCTCACGAGGGTGGGTGCCTCAATGGTGAGAAGAACCTCCAAAGAAGGCCAGTTCCTGTAAGATGTATCGATGAGAATCTCTATTCGGCGCTGCGGACTACCATGGAAAAGGGAGAAAGAAACTTGAAGGGGAAATCCTACCTAATGACGGTGATACACCAGAATGTTGATCCACTCTACTTGGAACCTTGAACACTGAATCAAACAAGGGAAAAGGAAGACCTTTGATTTCAATTGATCACTATGCATAAGTATTTCATGAGAAGGTTCGATGCAATGACAAAAACGTGAGGAAAAAACAATGGAGAGAGGTCTGATACAAGACACTTTGCAGCCACCTAACATCTACTTACAGCTTCAACAAAAGACATAAAACACTAAACATGCCCTACATAACATGATGAGCTAGCAACTAGGTACGAATCAGAATTTGGAAAAAGAGAGAAATCTACCACGTATGCAAATTGCTGAACGAATGTACACTATGCCAGCACTTGAAATCTGAAAGTACAGTCCTATTGATTAAAGAGGTTACACAACTCACCAATGGCAGAGTCTGGTCTTACCAAGAGAGGGATGATTTTACAACGCTGAAAAACCATTAATATAGAAGATTACAAAAAACCAAAAGATTGATGTTGAAAATAAGAGAGGAAGTTAACTCATTAACCCAAGTCCAAATTGTGTTGCATGAGTCTTCCAAATTTGTCTTTCCTTGGCTTATACCTAACTGTTTTGCATGAAGAATCCTTGGCGTTGAAAAAGAACAAGAAGACAAGCTTTGGATGCATGAAATATACGAATAGATGTGTTGACTTGAAAATCAGTCAACTCTAAAACAAGAGTAGTCAAATCCACTCAAACTGTTGGAACGTTTGAAAGTCTCCCCTTTGCATGAAATCAATGCAAATGCCAAATTAAGAATTACGTTTGAACCGTCGGAACGTTTCAAGCTTTGAGACAAACGAGAGTGCGTGCATGGAATTTCTCGTTGTTTGAAACACTCAACGCTTTGCCCGTTCATCATGCAAGACAACTCTATTTTCAGAACTAAAGCATGCTTGCTTTCTTAAACGCGTTCACTTCGTTGGAGTCACTCACGTTAGTCTGTGCATGATCTTTGTTTATCCTGCCTTTGTTTTTATTTTGCATTTGTTTTATTCACTGTTCATGCTTATGTCCATGTTCAGTTCTACTTTAATCTTTGCTCATGCATCTATTTCTACGTTTGTCTTACTTCTTGTTCATGCTTATGTCCATGTTCAGCTCTGCCTCAGTCTTGTTTGTGCTTACGTCTCTGTTCATGCTATAATTCGGGATTTGGGCTTTATTTTAGTTTTCGTCCGAAGGACTCTCTGTCTCTTCTCTTTCCCGAGCTTGGCATTTCCTTTTCTCTTTTTTGGCCTTTGCTTACGCCCTTGTCTTTTCTATCGGGCTTTTTGTTGACTTCATATTCCCGCGGATTCCCTGTTTGACAATTATTCCGAAGGATTTCTTGTTTGACAATTATTTCGAAGGATTTCCTTCCTTAAATTTTCTCATTTCCTTCTTTGCCTTTGTTTTTATTTTCTTCGGGTTTTTATCCTCCCGCATTCCTTCAGACTTAAAGTCTGAAGGAATTTGTCTCCTTTGGCTATCTTTTCCCGAAGGGCAATTGCCCTTCGGGAACTTTGCTTTTGTCCTTCGCTTTATGGAGGTGCCCTCCGCAAGGCTTTTGCTTCCCCAAAATGCCCTTCAGAACTTTTGAAAGTGTCCTGCCACCGACCAAGTGCCCTCCGCAAGGGTAAGGTTCTTCCAAAAGTGCCCTTCGAAATAATGGAAAAGGTCCACTTCACCGACAAGTGCCCTTCGGAATAATGGAAAAAGTTCACTTCACCAACCAAGTGCCCTCCGCAAGGGCAAGGTTCTTCCAAAAGTGCCCCTCGGAAGAATGGAAAAGGTCCATTTCACCGACCAAGTGCCCTCCGCAAGGGCAGGTGTCCTTCGGAAAAATGGATCTTGTCCTTCGAAACTTTTGCCAAGGTCTTCTTCGTGCTTGAAGTGTCCCCCACAAGGGCACATACCCTTCGGGGAAAATGTAGACGTCCCTACGCAACGCCCAGATGTCCTCCGCAAGGGCTATTCTCCTTAAGATGTACCTTTCGAAAGAATTGTAAGGACCACCTCGCTGCATAAGTGCCCCCCGCAAGGGCAGTTGCCCTTCGAGCTTTTTGAAGGGCACCCAGGGTTTTTGAAATTGTCCTCCGGATGAATTGTCTTGACTTGAAAACCATAAAGTGAACCAACCAAAAGGGTACATACCCTTCGAGACTTTTGAATTGGACCTTCCCAAAGGGCAGGTGCCCTTCGAGTCTTCTCAACTGTGCTTTTCCCTTTTTCTTTCGGACAAAAAGTCCGAAGAAAATAAACTTTGAACGACTGCCACTTAGTCATTTTTCAGACTTTTACACAGTCCTTTGAGCATTGTTTCTCTCGGACAAAATGTCTGAAGAAATAGTCCACCTCTTATAGCCCGAAAAAATTTCTTGGGAAAACAAAATAAATAAATTTACAGCTTGTATGTCTTGGTTGTATTTGTACATTTGGCTGTATTTAAGCAAGCTCCTTGGAAACCTCTGAATGACTAAAATTCACCTAGTTGTAGATGGCCACTTGGGTGGCTGTAAATGCTCATTTAAGGACCCCAAAACTAATTCACAAGACAAACTTGGCACCATAGCAAAGTTGCAAATAGTAGGGGTGACAATTTGCCCTATGGGGAGCAAAATTGTCAACGTTTTTAGCGACTCTACTGCGAAGCATGCTTGCTATGCTAGAGAACTCAGACCATATAGATGTTATTCGAACTCCCAAATGGTGACCCTGATTTCTAACTGAAAATCTTCTCCTAACCTTGGTTGAAGTAACCTCTCTCCCTCAAAAAGGAAGGGTAAAATACGAAAGCAGGAAAACTAACTAAGAAGCAAATGTGCAAACAAGCACTTATTGAACAAAACTGAAGCAAACTACTGTGTTTGAGCAACACTTGGAGGAAAGAAAAAACAAACTATGTACATAGAGCTTTGCTCTTCAATAGCAATGTTTCAGATGTATCCCATTGACTGGGATTGGAAGCTATTGGCCATCCATCTTGGCAAGTTGAAAGGCATTGTGGGATTTGCAGCTGGAGATCGTGTATGGGCCACTCCAAAGGGAATCAAACTTAGTGTGGCTTCCTGGTTTGGCTCGATCCTCATCCCACTTGAGGACCAAATCTCCATTGAAGTTTCATGAGGAAGCTCCTTTGTCAAACGTTCTTTTCACCTATGCTTGATGACTTTTCATGGCTAGCATGGATTGATTTCTTGTCTCTTCCAACTCCATAAGCTCTGCATACCTGATTTCCATAGGCTCATTCTCCAAAAACTCAAGTTGATGCATTAGTTCTAAAGCTGGAAACTCAAGAGAAATAGGTAACCTTGCTTCCTTACCATATACTAGCTTGTATGGAGAGTTGGCTATTGACCTCTTGTAAGTGATCCTATCAGCGCATAGAGCTGACTTCAACTTGAGATGCCATGACCTCTGATTGTCTTCAATAGTCATTCGTATGATCCTTAAGAGGTTCTTGTTTGTAGATTCAGAGGGGCCATTTCCTTGTGGATAGTAGTTCGATGAAGTGCTGAGATAAACTCCATGTTGGACAGCCCATTCGCTGATCCTAGATCCCACAAAAGCCATTGCATTGTCAGAAATAATGGTTGAAGGAACTCCAAACCTAGTAAGCAAACCTTCATAGAAATCAAGAACGTTAGTTTCGTTTGCTTCTTTCAATGCAATTGCTTCTGTCCAACGTGTGAGGTAATCCGTAACTGTTAGAATCCACTTATGCCCTGAACTCGAAGGAGGATTAATGAGACCAATAAACTCCAATCCCCACTGAACAAAAGGTTGATCCACTGCAATTCGCTGAAGGGGCAGGGCTGCAAGTTTAACTTTTCCTACAAACATAACACATTGTTTGCACTTCTTAACCCATGTATGGCAATCGCCAAATATAGTAGGCCAATAGCACCCACCTCTCATGATTTTAAGTGCTATAGTTCTTGCGGAAAAGTGTCTTCCACCATGTCCATCATGGAATTCTTCAAGTAACCTTTGAGTTTGGCTTGGTTCCACACACCTTAGTAACATTCCATTAATATCCTTTTTGAACAAAACACCATCAACGAGCAAGAATGGAATTGATTGCAATCTGAAATACCTTCTTTTTGAAACACTTAGGTGAGAGGGGTAAAAACCATCTTGCAGATAGCTTACCAAATCACAAAACCAGCTAGAAGGTGAGGTGTGAACAGCAGCAATCTCTTCATCATTTGACACTAAAACAGTTCAATTAGTTTCTTGCAAGTCCTGAGCTAGATGCTCACAAAGTCCTTTGCCTCTAACCAGCTTTGTAACCTTAATTTCCACATCATATTCCATTACCGTGGTTATTCAACCAGCGCTCTTCTCATTTATGTCTTTGTTCAGAAGAAATTCTTTAATGCTTGGATGTGCAACCATTAAATGTATTTTATTAGACAATAAGTGCCTAAATTTCTTCAGAGATCTTATAACTGAAAGGACATGCTTTTCAACAAAAGAATACATTTTTTCATACTCCTCCAAGCCTTGGCTGTAGAAAGCTATTGGCTGCTCCAAATCTTCATGATTTTGTTGCATAAGAATGCCTGAAATGGTGTCCATAATAGCATACGTATACAGAATGAAATCTTTCGTGAAATCCGGATTTAAAAGCGTACAAGCACTTGCTATGGCTTTCTTAACATCTTCAAACCCTTTTACTCCCTCCTTGGACCAACTGAAGCTCTGTTTTTTTTTAGCATGGCTGTAAGTGGTTTAACTACAGTAGCGAAATCTGAAATGTATCTCCTTATAAAGTTGATTTTTCCAAAGAAACTTTGCAAAGCCTTTTTGCTCTTAGGCAAGGAGAGTGCAAGAATGGATTGAATCCTTTCAGAATCTATGTTTAAACCATGTTTTGAAACATGTCCAACAAGCTTACCTTCATGAACTGAAAATACACACTTTTTGGGATTTAGAGATATCCCAAATTGCCTACACTTTTCGAAAACTTGCTTGAAATGAACCATGTGATCTTTTGTATCTTTTGAAAACACTGTTATATCATCCAAATAAACAAGCACAAACTTGTTAAGAAGGCCTTGGAAGGCCATATTCATGGCTCTCTGAAAGGTTGCTCTAGCATTAGACAAACCGAATGGCATCTTTCTGTATGCATATGTCCCCCACTTAGTCGTAATAGTTGTCTTGAATTGGTCCTCTTCTTTGACCAAAATCTGATTGTAACCACTATATCCATTCAACAAGAAAAACCTCTCTAAACCTGCAACAAGCTGTAAAATTTGTTTCATTGATGGCAATGGATAGTGGTCTTTAAGCGAAGCCCTGTTTAAATCATGGAATTCAACACAAACGGATCTCACCATTATTTTTCCGTACTAGAACGAGGTTTGCCACCCAAGTTGAGTGCTTGATTGAAAATATAATAGTTAATTCTATGAGCTTGTGAAGTTCAACTCTCATCAAAGGCTCAAGCTTTGGATTGATTGGCCTTTGTCTTTGTCTCACTGATTTAGTTTCCTCTTCTAACTCAATGGTGTGTTGAGTCAAACTTGGATCAAAACCTTTGAGATCACTATATTGTCATGCGAATATATCAGCAAAACTTGTGCATAAATCAATGAAAGCTTTCTTTTGTGGAGGAATGCATACCTTGCCCAATTTCAAAATTTTACCAGCTGCAATCTCTACATTGACATAGTGCTCTTCCTTTGTTGACAAGGATGATTTCTCTTTCCTTAGCTCATCATCTTCACTAAAAATATTTTCAAGAGTGACCAATCCCTTGGGTAGCCTATTCGTTTTCAGTTATACAATCTGATCACCATACTGCTGTAAGTGTTTTGACTGATTTCTTGAAAAAAACTCAGCCTCTTCCTGCAAAAATTTCACAATTTGATTGTCATTTTCAAACACCTGCCAATTCTCTTGGTTATCAGGAACAGAAGGCCTTAAAACTACCTTTATATGTGACTGAAAATTGTCACTTTTTACATCAACTGGAATGTTAAATTATGCCCAAACAGCAGCCAACCTATTAGCGTGTTTATCCCTATCTCTTGGTATTCTCTGAATATTAAAAGCCTGAAAATATTCAAGTAAATCCCAAACTCTGTCTGTAAGATTTAAGCAACAGATTCTTGCATACATTCAAACCTCTTACTCAGTGGACTACAAGTTCACTATCTCCAAACATTTGCTAAAAATTTACTTTCATCTTTCTAGCCCACTGCAAATCGTGAACTAGTGCTTCATATTCAACAATGTTGTTTAAACAGCCAAATTGAAATTTAATAGAGGAAAAATACCTTTGTTCTATAGGATAAATTAACATCATTTCAGCTCCAGTTCCATGCTTATTTCTTGATCCATCAAAGTACAATTGCCACAAGCATTCATTAGATTGTCTTCTTTGACCATCGCTGGAATTGGTGCTTCGTTCTCATGAAGACAATACACACCAAGACCTTCCTCTTCAATCAGCTTGTAAGGATCATACTCATGCAAGGTAGAAGCCCACTCATCAAGAAACAAATCTGAAACTCCATCCAAAGGTGAGTCCTTTTCTACATCACTAGTTTGTAATATTTCATCTGAGATAATACAATTTGCATTGAAAACACTTTGCGTATAAGGCTCCATATGAAAATGTGCAATAGGCTCTAAATGAATTGTTACGTTGGTACCAAACCTGGTTCTGAACAACAAATAGGTCCAATCAGCTAATAATTTTCCCCTAATCTTTGAGGTGAAGTCCTTTGAAAGGTACATAGCGAAATAAGGAGGCAAGTCCACCACTACAACATCATGTTGAATAGTAACGTTAGGACAAGCATGTAACGTCAATTTCAAATCTTTGATAATGCCTACCGTCTTTGCTGGTGAACCATCCAACTACTATACCCCTTTAGTATTTGGCTCATAAACAAGGCCATGCTTGTTTGCAATCTATTTGGGCATTACTGTACTGCTAGCTCCACTATCCACTATACAATTATGAACAAAAGTATCACCCACTATATAAGAAAGATAATGAGTTTTCTTTAATTTTACCTCAATTTTGTCCATCTTTGACATCCTATCTCTTTGCTGCACCTATTGCTTAATTGACTGATCCGAATTTGTCAAGACAACATTTTCGTTCTCAATCGATTTTGGAGACAATTCAAGAGCTGAAAGTTTTTGAATGAGTTTATCCTTTTGCCCTGGAATTGAAAAAGAATCCCACATGTTAATGTTGACGTTAGACTTCTTCATTTGATCTACAATACTGAACTGAGATGCACTAACCTTTGATTGCACTTTCTGAGGTATTTGTTGCTCACGAATTAGAGGTATTTGTTGCACTTTACTAACCTCTATATTCTAATTTTTTGGGGTTGTGGAGGCAACACGCTGCTCTGTTGTACTTTTAACAATAATACTATGAGTACTTGAAGTATTTGCTACCGCTTGGGTTTCATCAACAGCTCTTCTTTTAGTTCTTTAATAGGTTATAGTTGCAACTTGACCACTTGAATCATTAGTTTTAACATCCTGAGTAAAAGCAACATAATCATCGACTTGCCGATTTACATTAATAGCATCAGGTTGCCCTTGAACCTAATGAGTCACTCCTTGTGATGTCAAACTTATATCTTGATATTGACCTCCTTGAAAAGAGAACTCTTCTTGTGTCATCTATGGCATGGTGATGTTTGTGATACCAAGGCTTGGTTTTGATCATCATTGAGGTCTACGCGTTGCCAACCTGAATCCTGCACCAGATTATTTTGAGGTGGGGTTGAAACAATGGCTTTTGAAGTGGAAGGAGCATTTGGATCAAGAGCAGCGTATGGCTTAGCTAGAGTTATGGCTTCTTGTGCTTGATAGGGTGATCTATTTTCTTTGAAACCATGATAAGGAGACCTTTGATCTTTGAAAGATTGATAGTTGTTCAGATTTTGTTGTTGATAGGGCCTATTTAACTGAAATTGCTATCTTTTGAGCTGTACCATTTCATTTCCAAAAGATTGTAGCAAACTTTTCAACTCTCCTATCTCACTAGCTTTACTAGTAGGGGCTGCAATAGGAACTTGAGGTGCTGGAATTGGAGCCAAAGATGGAATTTGAGGAACTTGAAGGGCTGGTACAGAACTTATTTCTGGGAATATGGGCATTGGAGGTTTTGGAGAAAGCTTACCTGCTTGTATCAAATTATTTTTTGCCCTTATTGCAACTTCATAAACATCTAGCAAAGTAGTACCATCCATTGACGGTATCATCACACTAATGTCAAAATTAAGAGCTTTCAATAAATACAGAAATGCATATTCAGGTGATGGCCTAATCAGAATCGATACCCTGGTCCATGTCTTCTAGAATCTGAGATAAAAATCGGACATGAACTCATGAGGAGCTCTCTGTATGGCAGTTAATTGCTCAACTAAAGATAAGTGATCAGATTTGTCTTCAAACTACTTCACTAAGGCTGCACCCAATTCATCCCAGGTGGAAATGGATCTAAGTGGGAGGGTTCTATACCACTGTAATGATTTTCCTTTGAAAGAAGCAGGAATCAATCTAATAGCAACATTATCATCAACAACATCATGAACTGAACAAATATTAGCCACACCCTGGATATGTTCAATATGGGTTTGATTTTCTCCTGAGAAGAATGGAACACTTTTGAGGACAGATACAGGAATGTCATCTAACTGTGCTAGATTCGGTGGACTTTCCCTGCTGAATGGAGCAAACACTTGATTTCTAACGGCCATCTAAATGGTGGGGATTGCAGTGTTTAGAATGATAGGATGAGGGGGAGGTAAATACTCTCTTTGAGGATATGGATTTGCCCTCCTAAACCTTGCTCTTCTATAAGTTATAAATTCAAAAGGAATACCTTTACTTGATGATCTTGTGGTAACCTTTGGCATGAATGGATTGCCTGAATGATGCTATAAACTCTACAACTGGATGTAGAGGAATATCCTCTGCTGCTGCGAGAACTCTATGCAAAGAACTTTTTCGTGGTCCCACTGGACGTGCCAAAAATTGTTGTCAACCTAGAGTTGCACCATGAATCGAATACGTGCTGAAATGGCTAATCCTCTTTCCAGTTGAAACAATGAGATCTTCTCACGAGAGTGGGTGCCTCAATGGTGAGAAGAATCTCTAGAGAAGGCCGGTTCCTATAAGATGTATTGATGAGGATCTCTACTCTGCATTGCGGACTACCATGGAAAAGGAAGAAAGAAACTTGAAGGGGAAATCCTACCTAATGACGATGATACACTAGAATGTTGATCCACTCTACTTGAAACCTTGAACACTTAATCAAACAAAGGAAAAGGAAGACCTTTGATTTCAATTGATCACTATGCATAAGTATTTCATGAGAAGGTTTGATCCAATGACAAAAACGTGAGGGAAAAACGATGGAGAAAGGTCTAATACAAGACACTTTGCAGCCACCTAACATCCACTTACAGCTTCAGCAAAAGACATAAAACACTGAACATGTCCTGCATAACATGATGAGCTAGCAACTAGGTATGAATCAGAATTTAGGAAGGGAGATAAATCTACCACATATGCAAATTGTTGAAAGAATGTACACTATGCCAGCACTCGAAATCTGAAAGTACAGTCCTATTGATGAAAGAGGTTACACAACTCACCAATCGCAAAGTCTGGTCTTACCAAGAGAGGGATGATTTTACAAGGCTGAAAAGCCATTAATATAGAAGATTACAAAAAGCCAAAAGATTGACGTTGGAAATAGGAGAGGAAGTTAACTCTTCATTAGCCCAAGTCCAAATTGCATTGCATGAGTCTTCCAAATTTGTCTTTCCTTGGCTTATACCTAATTGTCTTGCATAAAGAATCCTTGGCGTTGAAAAAGAAGAAGAAAAAGACAAGCTTTGGATGCATGAAATCTAAGAATAGATGTGTTGACTTGAAAACCAATCAACTCCAAAACAAGAGTAGTCAAATCTACTCAAACTGCTGGATCGTTTGAAAGTCTCCCCTTTGCATGAAATCAATGCAAATGCCAAATTAATTATGTTTGAACCACCGAAACATTTCAAGCTTTGAGACAAACGAGAGTGCGTGCATGGAATTTCTCGTTGTTTGAAACGTTCAACACTTTGTCCGTTCATCATGCAAGACAACTCTATTTTCAAAACTGAAGCATGCTTGCTTTCTTAAATGCGTTCACTTCGTTGGAGTCACTCACGTTAGTCTGTGCATGATCTTTGTTTATCCTGCCTTTGTCTTTATTCTGCGTTTGTTTTATTCACTGTCCATGCTTATGTCCATGTTCAGTTCTACTTTAATCTTTGTTCATGCCTCTATTTCTGCATTTGTCTTACTTCTTATTCATGCTTATGTCCATGTTCAGCTCTGCCTCAGTCTTGTTTGTGCTTACGTCTCTGTTCATGCTATAATTCGGGATTCAGGTTTTATTTTAGTTTTCGTCTTTCGGACAAATTGTCCGAAAGACTCTCTATCTCTTCTCTTTCCCGGGCTTGGCATTTCCTTTTCTCTTTTTTGCCCTTTGCTTACGCCCTTGTCTTTTTTATCGGGTTTTTTGTTGACTTCATACTCCTGCGGATTCCCTGTTTGACAATTATTCCGAAGGATTTCCTGTTTGACAATTATTTCGAAGGATTTCCTTCCTTAAATTTTCTCATTTCCTTCTTTGCCTTTGTTTTTATTTTCTTCGGGTTTTTATCCTCCCGAATTCCTTCGGACTTTTTGTCCAAAGGAATTCCTTCGGACTTAAAGTCCGAAGGAATTCGTCTCCTTTGGCTATCTTTCCCCAAAGGACAAGTACCCTTCGAGAACTTTGCTTTTGTCCTTCGCTTTATGGAGGTGCCCTTTGCAAGGCTTCTGCTTCCCAAAAATGCCCTTCGAAACTTTTGAAAGGGTCCTGCCAGCGACCAAGTGCCCTCCGCAAGGGTAAGGTTCTTCCAAAAGTGCCCTTCGGAAGAATGGAAAAGGTCCACTTCACCGACCAAGTGCCCTCCGCAAGGGTAGGTGTCCTTCGGAAAAATAGATTTTGTCCTTCGAAACTTTCGCCAAGGTCTTCTTCGTGCTTGAAGTATCCCCCGCAAGGGCACATACCCTTTAGGGAAAATGTAAACGTCCCTACGCAACGCCCAGATGTCCTCCGCAAGGGCTATTCTCCTTAAAACATACCTTTCAGAAGAATTGTAAAGGCCACCTCGTTGCATAAGTGCCCCCCGCAAGGGCAGTTGCCCTTCGGGCTTTTTGAAGGGCACTCAGGGTTTTTGACAGGGACCCGGGCTTTTTGAAATTGTCCTTCAGATGAATTGTCTCGACTTGAAAACCATAAAGTGAACCAACCAAAAGGGTACATATCCTTCGGGATTTTTGAATTGGACCTTCCCGAAGGTCAGGTACCCTTCGGGTCTTCTCAACTATGCTTTTCCCTTTTTCTTTCGGACAAAAAGTCCGAAGAAAATAAACTTTGAACGACTGCCACTTAGTCATTTTTTCGAACTTTTACACAGTCCTTTGAGCATTGTTTCTCTCGAACAAAATGTCCAAAGAAATAGTCCACCTCTTATAGCCCAAAAAAATTCCTTGGGAAGACAAAATAAATAAACTTACAGCTTATATGTCTTGGCTGTATTTGCACATTTGGCTGTAATTAAGCAAGCTCCTTGGAAACCTCTGAATGACTAAAATTCACCTCGCTGTAGATGGCCACTTGGGTGGCTGTAAATGCTCATTTAAGGACCCCAAAACTGATTCACAAGACAAACTTGGCACCATAGCAAAGTTCCAAATAGTTGGGGTGACAATTTGCCCTATGGGGGGTAAAATTGTCAACAGTTAGGAAGTTGACAAAGAAGTCAGTTCCAAAAGTTACACAAGCACCTAAGAGGGTGTACAGGCTTAGCAAGGAGAGATTGGGGAAGCTACCCCAATATGATGGCACAACCTACACAAAGGCTTATGTGCAGGATCTGAAGGCATGTTTGCCAAAAGAGGTAAATCAGGGTGCAGCATTTGTATACACATTACAGAATACTCCTACATAATGGTAGGCAACGCACCGACCTTACTTATCAAGTTGGGTAGCCTGCAAGGAAGTATTTTACATATGATTTGGGCACAATAATGAGAAAAGAGCGTTACTAGTGTTCTCGAGGGAGACTAATCCGATACAGCATTTGAACAAATGTGAGAAGGAATGAACCAATTGCGCGACCATTCCTCTGATATGTCTATGGGTACATATGTTCTTTGCCACTTTGAAGACATGGGCACGCACATGGCATATAGTTAGTGAGAAAAAGAGGGAGACTACAGACTAGGAGAAGGTAAAACAAGACTTTACAAATACCTTCATGTTTAGGTCAAAAGATGAAAAGTTGAATGCACCGTTAAAAGTCATGTATTAAGTGCTCAAAAACAATGAGCAAATGGGAGATATGTTCAAGGAAATGAATTGCATGTATAGAACCCAAGTCATGAGAAACTTTTCTGCAAGATTGGGAGAGAACAAGAATGTGGAGACAACTACTAAAGATAAAGTAGTTGAGGGTGCGCCTAAAGATAAGGCGAAGTATTACTATTAGTCGTTGCGCATGAAAGAAGCAAATGTGCAAACGAAAGAGGAATGGCTATAGCTAGAAACTATTGGATCAATGCGGAATTTGTGCGCATCATGGAACTCATCAGGGAGCTCAATGACCTGTACCCCTGGAATTACCATGAGATAAATGGAGTACATGACTCCATGGGAAAAATGACCATTAAGTTGGGCAAGTGCATAAACCCTGTTAAGAAGAGGCCATATAAGATAAACCCAAACCTTCGAGCAAAGGTGAAGGAGGAGATAGACAAGATGCTCAAAGTTGGAGTGATCTATCTAGCGGAAGAATCTGACTAGGTGAGTGCTACGGTGATTAGCATTAAGGAGGATGGACAGATCTGGATATGTGTCGCATGTTGAATGATGTGCATACAAGATCCGTTCCCAACACCACTTGCTAAGGAAGTGTTTGAAGGAATGGCTAAATATGAAATTTAAACATTCAAAAACGGCTTTTCAAGTATCATCAAGAACAAATCACGGATGAAGGCAAGTTGAAGTCCACTTTTGCTATGGAATGGGGGTCATTCGCATATAATGTGATGCCATTCAAATTGAAGAATGCGTCTATTGTGTTCTCGCGCACTGTTGTTGAAGCATTCAAGGATTTCATACACAAGTTCTTGGAAATGTATCTAGAAGATTGGACTGTGCATGGATTGGTCAAGGATCACTACACTAATTTACGTTTGATGTTTAAGAGACGTAGACAACTTTGAATATCCTTGAATCTGAAGAAGTGTGCATTCGCAGTACCATTTGGTACATTGTTAGGACATGTCATCTACAAGGAAGGCATGTTGGTTGACCCTGCGAAGGTAGCGATGATATTGCAACTAGAAACACTATGCATTAAGGAGAAGTTGTGCACATTCTTGGGCCATTGCGGATGCTATAAGAAGTTTATCCATCACTATGCACAGTTGTAAGACCTTTGGAGGAGTTGCTATAGAAAGATGGTCCATTTAGGTGGATGGAAATGCAACAAGAGGTATTCAAAGTGCTAAAGGGGAGATTGACCAGTGCGCCAATTCTACAGTTTCCAAACTAGAAGATTTTGTTTCACGTGCATGTTCATGCATCTGGAACTGCAGTAGGAGCAATACTTGTGTAGTAGGGGAAGGAGAGATTGACCATCCTATTTCATTTGCAAGTAGGTAGTTATCCAAGGCTGACCACAATTATACCACGACGAAAAGGGAGGTGATAGCAATGGTTTATGCAATGAAGAAGTTTAGGAAATATCTTCTTGCAACTTTGCTTGCATTCTTTACAAAGCATGAGGCACTCAAATAATTTGTAAAAAAACCAATGTTACATGGCCAGATTTGTCGATGGATAGTGCTATTCCAAGAGTTTCAATTTTCAGTCATGGTGAAACCCAAAAATTAAATGCAAGACCAGACCATATGTCGTGCATTGAGACAATTGAGCTCGCGCAGCCAATTTAGGCTGACATGTCAGATGAACAACTATATATGGATCAAAGAGTTCCTAAAAAAATAGCGGACATAGCCACATTCTTGACTTCAGATTTCACCCCAAGTTACTTGACAGCAAAACAAAGGAAGCAATTGGTAGTAAGGGTTGTGTTGCATCAGTTGACAAGGGGAGTTATAAAAGTGGGGAAGAGACGAAGTATTGTGTAGGTGTGTGTTATAACATGAACGTGCAGACATGCTACGCAAATGCCATGTAGGCATTGCCGGAGGACACTACTCAAGGGAGACAACTGCGCGGAAGATCGTGTTGGCTGGATATTGGTTGCCAACATTAAACAAGTATACAACAGAATATGCACATAAATGTGATATTTTCCAAAGAAGAGATGCCATTAATCCCAATTGTCCATGAACTATACAACAAATAGGTTGTGGATTTTGTGGGTCCGATAAACCATACTACCAATGTAGCAGTGTGTGTTATATCATAACGGCTACCAACTACTTGACAAGATGAGTTGAGGCTGTACATACAAAGGATTGTACGGCAGCAACTATAGCTAGGTTCTTGTGGGAGAATATCATAACAAGGTATGGGTGTCCTCTACATTTGACAAGTGAGAGAAACTTGTTTCCTTGCAAAGACGATGCACATTTTAATGGAAGAGTTTACAATTGTGCATCGACAACACCATATCATCCACAAGCAAAAGGTATGGTGGAGACTTTTGGGTACTGCGCTCACAAAGATTTGTGATGTGGGGGTGTTTCATCTGTGTTGTCGGAATATAGAACACCATTAAAATGGCTAAACAAATATACACCATTATAGCTGGTCTATGGGAGAGAGGTCATGTTAACAACAGAGTTCTTGATTCCTTCATTGAGAATTGTGTGCACAGAGGGATTGGAATAACACACATCCTTGGACAAGAGATTGGTAAAGTTAATGAAACTAGATGAGAGAAGGCTATTGGCAAGATGGAGTTGTTGACCATTTTTTGCCCAACAGGCCAAAAATCGGTCCCCTTGTTTCCCTGCTATTCTGAGCCAATTCATTTTTTGATTTTGCACGAGTCTTGCAAATTTCTACGGACTCTGCAGGGTTTCTACGGACTCTGCAGGTCCATTTCTACGGACTCTGTAGGTTGTTCCTTCGGCAGATGAAGAACTAGTTCAAAGAGTGCAAGGTTTTACAAAGCTTCTTCGGACTCTTGTCTGAAGAAATTCACAAGGAAAGAGCGCTGAAATGGTTCAAAGACACTTTTTTTTTCTTAAGGTTGGGAAAGTGGTTCAACGACATGATCTTTCCAAGAGTTAGCATCTTTAAACCGTTGAACCATTGAACCGGTTCAACGCTTTGGTTCAATGCTTTGGTTCATTGCTTTGGTTCAACGACAAAGTTCAATCGGCAAAGTTCATCGCTTTGGTTCAATCAAATGGTTCATCGGCTTGGTTCAATGCTTCGTTTTCAATCAGATGGTTCAATCACTCGGTTCACTCAGTCGGTTCAACGAGCTTGGTTCAACGCTTGGTTCAAAGCTTGGTTCAACACTCGGTTCAAAGCTTGGTTCAACGCTCGGTTCAAATGAGCGGTTCAATCCAAAAGTTCAAGAGAGCCTCCCGAAGGACAAGTGCCCTTGCGGAGGGCACTTGGTCGGCAACGGCACCCTTCGGAAGGGTCGATTTCAAGAAACCCGAAGGGCACTTTTCAAAGGGCAGTTAAAAAAGCAAAAAAGTAAAGACTAAGGCATAGAATGAATTCTTTCGGACTTTTTGTCCGAAGGAATTCCTTCGGACAAAAAGTCCTAAGGGATTCGAAAGACGCGGAGAAAAGACTTGAGGCAAAAGCAATAGAATATTTTCTTCGAACTTTTGTCCGAAGGAATTCCTTCGGACAAAAAAGTCCAAAGAAATTCGGAAAGGAAGCCGCGAGCCAAAAAGCCCGGGAAGAAACTCCGAAAAAGCGGACAAGGCAATTCTTGCAGACTTTTTGTCCGCGGGAAAATATCCGCAGAAAAAAGCCCACAAGAAAAGCCCGAAGCGAGAAACCCGAGGCGAAAGAAGACCGCCTGAAGGGTATGTGCCCTTGCGAGGGCCCTCGCCGAAAAAAGGACTTTTCTCAAGACCCCAAAGGGCAGGTCCCCTACGGGAAGGATCAAAACAATAAGTCCGAAGAAACCAAAGAAAGTCCAAGGGGTGACGGGCCTGAGGACGTCCAAATCAAGCACGGCAAACTAGCTGTTGGGTATTCAAACGCAGTGACAGGCTCGCGAACATCAATTTCAAGGCTTGTGAAATAGCCGTTGATTTTGAAAAGCCTAAAAGAGGAGCCCAAGGAACGCAGCGACCCGCCAAGAGATAGCCCCCGAGGGCCAAATGAGCCAGAAAGAGACAAAGCCAAGAAGAGACAAAGTGCAGAAGCGGACAAACAGTCCAGGTGGCAAAGGAGAGGTGTCAACTCAGGGATTTACTCCTGCAGTTGGAACAGTGCTTGCCAGGTGGTCACCAAATGGCACAAACAGTAAGCGGCGTGGCTTGTTTTCTCTAGTATGCATTTATAAGCAGACAAGCCGCGTAAATGCCTTGAAGGGAGCGGTCGGTTCACAGAAAAGAGGCGCAGTCCATGCTTCCTCATTAATGTTGGAACGCCAAAATCAAAGCAGGCGCCGACAATCAAACGGCTTCCTCTTCCCAAGGCTCGAAACGCACATGGGCCACTTGAAAAAAGAGCGCCAAAGTCTTTCCCAGAAAGCGCCAAGTTCTCCTCTCTTTCTATATATTGTAAAATTCTCATTTTGAGAAGGGATCCGATCTCTCAGCCTTAAGGCAAAGCTCTGCCCAAAAATCTCTCGGGCTTGTAAGGCAAAACTCTGCCAGATTTTACTTTGAATCAGGACTTAGCATTTTTACCTCTATTTGAGCTTGCACTTTTGTATGTGTCTATGCCTTTGTTCTGTGTTAAGTCATTTTCCTTATGCTTTCGCAAGGTGATTTCAGCATGTCCAGTGCATTGTGAGTTTCTCTTTTGCAGGTTTGCCAGAAGTGTCCCTAGAGGAATGTAGGTGCCTGTGAATAGGCTGTCATAAGTGTGTCTGAGGACGCCTCTGGTAGTTTCTTCCTCCCTGTATCTCTACGAACCCCTGACTCACTGATACAAAAGAGTTTCCCACATCAGATGAAGTGTATGGGCGCTTCTTGGTGAAAAGTGTATATTCGGGTTGGGTGGGTCATCTTTTTTGGTGTATCACCCTTTTTTTTTTAGTTTAGGTTTAGGTTTTGTTTCAGCATCTTTCTCCCTTTTCATCCCCCCCCTTTTTTCATTTTATTTGTTAGCAGTAGGAATCCAGGGCCTAAAAGATACATCAAAAGGAGCTAGCCCTTATCTAGAGACTCTCCCCTCCAGCTTCGCCGGTCCCACAGGCGAGGGGGGTTTCCATTTTGACGTGTGGAATGCAGGAGCTCGGCCTCCTGCCCAGGGTGCAATCCACTACGTCAACAGGAGCCATGGGGTAGAGAAGACTTGTCAAAATATGTGGCATGACAAGAAAATAGAGAGTAAGAATTCGTGCATCGGTGCTAAGGTGCTTTTGTACAATTCTAGATACACAAAGCACCCAAGAAAGCTCCATATCAGGTGGATGGGACCATACAGTATTCACCACATTCTAGAAACTGACATGTGTAAGCTATGCAAGTTGGATGGTGAGTTACTACAAGGACACTTCAATGGAAGTAGGCTTAAGCCCTAATTCCACATGAGGCGGAGTGTATAAGGCCATTGGCCTTGGGAAAATGTAACCCGGATTTTTTGCTTTCTATAATTTGCTTTTGTTAACAAGTTTGTTTGCTTTGGTGTAATAAGTGCAAATTATCTTGTAAATCTAGTAGAGCGAGGGATCTCTTGGGATCCTTATGCCACATATCTAACTATCTCTAGGAGGGGTAATCATGTGTAGTTGTTTTATATAAATGCTCCATGAAAAGTAAAAAGAGATGAATGAACAAGGCAACCAAGAACATGAAGAATGTGCAAGAGGACTTAGCACATATTTGGTGTGGGAGAAGGGGAAATTCGGGTTGCTTAGTAGGCAAATTTTGAAGATTTACGCAGAATGCATAGTTTTAAGAATGTGAAGGGCACAATAGGTTGTGCAAAATGGATGTGGGCAAAGATTAAAGATGTGTGGTATGTGCAACATAAGGGAAAGGGAAAAAGTGGAATGAAATGGTCATATTTTTCAAATTTTCGACTATTGGATGGTAACAAAGCTAGTGGTTCACAGGTAGGTGGCGGAATTAGAGCACCTATGGATATAAAGGAATGGGGATGGCCTTTGATAATTCATTTTTGAATTGTGATATCAAGAGCCCTAGTATTCTAAGTGTCAAGAGAGAAAACTAGGGAATCCATTGAAGGAGCATTGAGATTGCAGAAGGGAGAAGATTGAATTGAAACTGGTCAAGGGGAGTTGAGAGGAAATCACTAATTGGTGATATTGAGAATACTTGAAGGGTTTCAGCCATGGCGAAGAAGGAGACATCGCTTGTAGCAACTCCAATAGCAAAGGTTGGGTCAATGTCAACAAGCGAGTCTAAGGCCAAAAAAGCAAAGGTTATGGAGCAGCCTAAGAAATCAAACCCAACCAAAACAACCCCTATGAAGTTGCCTAAGAAGAAAGGGAACAAAAAGGCCCAAGTTGTTTGTAGCACCAACCATGCGAATTGAAAAGGGTGTGCAAGTTGGAGAGGACTTGAACACCAAATATGGTGAATGCATAGCAAGAAGGCAAACTTGGAGAAAGAAATTACTCGCAAACTAGATGCGTCAAAACAACTGAAAATCAAAATTATAGAGAGAACCCACCTAAAGTATATTGGCGTCCTCCAACTGTGGGATTTTCCATATATAGGAAATCCAAGGGAGTTGACAAAGTGGTTGTTGTCTAGAACACACCAAGAAAGGCATATATCGTGGGTAGTAGTATGAAGATTTCACCATTGCGGATTAACCGAGAGTTAGATGAGATCTCAACATTGCCTACGCGAGTAATTGTGCGTTTGATCAATGCAAATATGTTGCAATGCGGTGGGAGTCACATCTAAACCCATTGTTTATGTGGCTTATAAGATAGCCAAAGGAGGGGTAAGGTATAACTTTGTCAAGCATGTGGCCTAGGAGATCACCGCGGCAATTGAGGAGACGCATGCTCGAGGAGGAACATTCTAGTGGGAATTTATTTAATTTTGATGATGTTGGAAGAAGTCAGAATTCCAGAATGACAAATATTTGAGATACCTAAGGAGTTGAGGTCACGGGCAGAGAAGTATGTCACAAAGCCCACATGAACGAACCTTATAAAGCAAAGATGTTGTGTTGGTTCAACAATGTGAACCAAGCATTCGGAGAGGAAATCAAAGTACCAAAGAAGGTGGTGGAAGCATACAAGGGGTATGCCACTTTTTGTGTAATGGCTCATTACACTTTGGTAAGAATAAAGGAGTGGGATGGGAATGATAGCCCCTAGATTGAGTTTTCATATGTAGTGTATGTGCACTACATGGAAAGAGTGTAGGCCAACATACCTAAAATTCTGCAAGCAATGGTAAAGGTGGATGAGGAGGACAAGGAGAGGATCCACCTAAGGACAAACTTCATTATTGCGGGAAAGGTGATCACGGATGATGATGAAAATGTTGCAGATGAGAGCATGAATTTGGATCTTCGACAAGAAATTGTGGTGAATGGTGAGAAATGCATCTTGAGGCACATCTTAAAGCCTTTTGACATCCAACCAGCATGGGCGAAGCTTGGAAAGGATGTTGCGCAGGAGGGTGAGATCAAGAAGAGAAAGAAGAGGAAAGCTCATATGGAGAAGAAGAAATATAAAGACATCACGCAAGAAGCTAAGGGAAGCCAGACGGAGGAGGAAGCTAAAGGCACCGAATCCAAGTTTGAGGAAGGAGAGGCGAGTGGTGGAGGTTATCAAAGAAGATTGGGGGGTCAAGAAATAAGAAGTAAAAGATAGTTGCATGGGAGAAACTGCAACCTATCTCGGATGAGCCCGAGAAGGAACAGGAGGAAGAAGTGTGTGAAGAAGGAAGCACATCGAAGAGTGAGGGTGAAGTAGACCCTAAGATAGTACAACCAGACCCATTGAATCAAGTGTTAATCAATATAGAGCCTAAGGGGGGAAGATGCAGAGCAAGAGAATGGTGAAAGGGAGAAGGATGCAAAATGGAGAGTTTGCAAAGAGTGTTGAATGCGCACAAGAAGGATCCAACATTTTTAGTGGTAGGGATGAGTGTGTCTATAGATGAAGAACTTAAGGATGAAACGGTAGATGGGCATTAAACAATCAGGTTTAGGATTGGTACAACTAGTTGAAAGCACGATGCAATGCAGTTTAGATTTAGAGGAAGAGAATGAAGAATTAAGAAAAAATCTCAAAGAAGAGAGAAGGAAATTGAAGATGAAGAAGGAGAATGCACAAATGGTAAGTGTTAGCAAAAATTTGGCCATCATGAATGAAAGTCATTCAAAACTTTGGTGTATTTGACCTTAACTTTGTTGATAGCCATTATGAAATTCTTGTCTTGGTCATTAATGATCTAGGATCCTAGGTAGGGTGTCTTCCTTGGCAGCTTACAAGTCATTTAGGATGGTCTAATGAGCAATAGGTTCAAGTTACTTGGTTTTGTCGTCAAAAAGTCACTCTTTGTAAGCCTTCATCGTGTGTTTAGCATTTTTTTAGGTAAGTTTGACAAAGTTAAGGTTAAATAGAAATCAAATCTATGAAAAAGCTTGCTCAAGGAGACAAGGTGGTAACCCTTCAAGGAACAAAAATTGTCTAAAGTTGATCAAAGTGGTCAAAGAAGCAAAATTAGTAAGTTGATCACATTGTTTTTCAAGCAATTTGGAGAGTTTAAGATAATTATGACAAGATTAAGGTATGTTATTGCTTTAATCTTATTTGACATTCCAATGTTGAGATGACACTTACTAGCAAATAGCAAATGTGAAGGATTTGGTTCTTGAATAGAGGTCTTTTTTAAGTCATCTAACATCAAATGATAACATCATGCTTGTATGTGTCTGTACACCTTCTCCAAGACCTTATGTAACTGCTTTTTAACGTTGTAAGTCTTTTTGTAACTGCCACTCATCATTTCCAATAGCCAAATGAAGAGTTTTTGTATGAGTTGAAAGCAAAAAGAGGTGGGAAACATTTTGACACACTCTTCCATCTCCGTACAATCAAGGGACGCTGAAGAGTCACTTGGTTCATCTTCTCCAGCAGTTCCAAAGAGTAGAACAGTCAAGTTCTTGAAAGCAAGCTTTTGGAAGTCTTTTGTAGAGGGTTTCTATTGAATGACAACATACAAACTCTTCTAGAGGTCCCTATGGCCTTCTCAAATCCAAATCCGTACAAATAGTGGAGTTGCAGAGCCAAAAAATACAAAAACCCACTCCATTCCTCCATCGGGTTTCTTGGCAGCTCAAAACAATCAACTAGTTTTCACTTGGCATTTTGAGGAGAGAGAAAGTTGGGATCTAAACTCTTGGCCATAGGAGGGGACCCTAATGCCCTTCCACTTTGTGGCATTTGCTGGTTGGTTAAGCTCCTTAACTTTATAAATAATCGTTAAGAAGTTAAGGAGCATAAAAAAGACTCAAAACCCCACCATGGGTCGGTTTTCCTCAAGTGCAGAGTTTTGAGGTCAGATGAATGTGTGAGAATGATTGGAAATGGTCTCTTAAACATTCCTTGATCCCTGCAATATCATGTTTCTTCATGTTCAAGTTTGGTGTGTTGTCAAATAGTCTAGGTTTGATAGTTGGTTCAAGACAGTCAGATTGCAGGAGTTGTGAGTTGTTTTGAATGCATTCAATGGATGAAATGCAATGTTCAATAGTTGATATAATCCCCTAAAGACCTCTCAACCATCTGCAGACATCATTGAGACAATGATCTTCAAGGGAGATAAAGAGTTTTGCATGTACATCTGGATTGTGTGAACTTGCAGATATGGTTGAGAGATATCTTGTCAAGCAGAGTTTGTGTCCTCATTATATATAATCCTTGAATGGAAAAGATCATCTTCAGATAGCCTTAAGACCATCCTCATGGGTGATAAGCCTTGGAGACGAAGTTTCAAGCGTTCTTCTTCAGGCCTAATTCAATGGAAGTCTGTGAACCTGCAAGTCTGCAGACTTGTAGGTCACTTTTGGGGCCAAAAAGATTGTTTATGTAATGCATGTGGTCCCTGGAATACATGACTGTATTCCCATTCCTTTCATTAGTTTATGAAAGCTTGATGATTCACTTCTTCAGGTCCGTGGTGAGTAGATAAGTCTCAAGGCAACCCCAACAATACCATCACTTGCAGTCATGCCTCTACAAGAAAGTGACATCCATAACACCTTGTTGGTCTTCAAACTCACCTTCTCAAGTTCTACCAAGGCGATTCAAGCACCTTGCTTGGCCTATGTAAATTCAGTTCTCAATTCACCTTGCATTCAAAGGTATTGTACAAACAAGGACTGTCTAACTCAAGGTGACTGTGTAAGCTTCAAAGGGTAGACGATGAGAATTTCAAGTGTTGTTCCATGTGATCTAGACCCGATAAAATGGAGACTCAAAACAATGCTCCATCATCAGTTGGTTGAACCCAAAAGAGGACCAAACAGAGAAGAATCAAGATTTTGCCCAAATAGACACCTACAGACCTCTAGCAGTGAGTGGGGTCAAAAAACCATGTTGGTGATGGGCACTTGAAGGTTTGGGGAATGAAGTCAAGATCAAATGAGACTGAAATGTTTGAGAAGCCAAAATGCATCAAGGGGTTGATTTAGCCTATGAGATTCAATTTTGGCATACTTGCAGTCAGCCAACCCTAATCAGCACCGACAGGCATGCCTATATGAGGATGCATTTGGATGTTAAATGGAGACTCGGGGGTCAGTTGAGTTGTGAAACCTTCAAAGGGAAAATAGTGCAAGAGTTTCATAGGTGTAAGTCACAATAGAAACCATCAAAAAGGGACAACACTCACACTACAGCGAAGATAGACCTAAAACACTACTTACAGGTCTGTCACAAGAGAAACCATCAAAAAGAGGTGTATATGATGAAAAACAAAGTTGAAAAGATTTGCATAGGGTCAAGAGGAGAATGAATATCATGTTAGCATCATTCAATAACGTCAAAGTGCCAATGAAAAGAGTAATATTCATACTACAGTCAGGCAGACCTGGTTAGCACCTACAGGGAGGTTTTTGGTGAGTTGATGAAAGGGTGTTGACAATTGCTTGAAACATGAGGTAAATGGAAATGAAAGAGGTGTGTTCATTGAATACTAAATGCTCACAAGATTCCCATTGAGTCACAAGGTGATTGAAGGCAGTTAAGGGCCCAAAAGGGCTAATTAGGCCTAAATGAGCATACACAGGCATGTGTGTGTGAAGCATGAAGAAACTTGCATATTTTGAGTGTTTGGTCAATTGAGGAGTAAAAAGGAATGAGGGATAGGTTTGAGAACAACTCCATGAAGTTTGGTGTCATGTCCCCTTTCCAGTTGACATCTCTCAGAGTTGATGATTAGCCTATTATGCGACCCTCGTAGGCTGATAGGATGGATAGAGGGTCATGATGGAGCTTGGCTTGGCTTCGACTAGCAGAATTTTTTCAGTTGGCTTTCGTTCGGGCTCTTTCGGACACGTTTCCCTGAGCTCCTATTTTTAGGGATATTTGACATGCAGCGGAGCACCCCTGTTTTGGTATGGTCATGTGCGAAATCACTCCCTTGTTCGCCAGCTTCAAACGGATCGAGAATCGGACATGTATCGAGGGAGATATTAATATTTAATTGATTTAATTAAATATTAATTATTTGGCGTAATTATGACTTAGGTGTTTTGGGCCAAGGGGGTGCTCATTATGAAGGGGGCCGTTTTAATTATATTTTATAATTAAAATTGAGTCTTAGACTTTGGAAAATTAAAAGAAAAAAAAAGAAACCCTAATTTTTAATTGTAAAACCCTAATTAGGGCAAGCGCACTTTTTTAAGGATATAAGGGTTTTTTATTGGGAGAAGCGCCATATTCATGTTGAAGACTAAAATTTTTGCTAAATATTTTCTGAGAACACTAAGCCAAGGGTTTCCAGTATTCTTTTGCATTGGAGAACGTGCAATCTTCAGTGTGTGCAATTCAGAAGTTGTGAGATATCAGCTGATCTATTGCCGAGTTGAGAGATAACTTCACACAGAGGTTATCACAGAAGTTCACAGGTATTCATTTCATCAGGGTTTTGATCCGAAAAACGTCCAGACAAAGATCTTCAATATTAGCGCAATTTTCTAGGGTTCTGGAGTACAGTCGTACTGTTTTTACTGCCGACGTACGGAATCCGTATGGTACTGTACCAAGACGTACAGTACCAGCATGGGCATTTTCTCTCTCCTAGGGCAAAACGCCTTCTTTTTGAAAAAACTGAGGATACCCTTTTGGGCGCCTAGACATCTATCATTTTTCTGTATCTTCTGAAGCACGGAAAATGGGTTATTTATTGCAGCCGTACCAACTGTACCAGATCTAAGGTTTGCAGGAAAAAATCAGGGTTTTGATCAATATTTCATATTATTTTATATGCATGACAGAGATTTAATATTGTAATCATCTGGAAGAATAATAAGATCATTGATTAGACAGTTAAGAGATTATACTGATATTTATTTATTAATTTGAACTTATCTTGCAAAATCGCACTTTTTTTATTTTATGCAAAAACTCTAAAAAAATCAAAATACACAAAAATAGTCAAAACATATACAGTTCCAGAATTCAGGGAAAACAGGGGTTTCTACAGTGGTATCAGAGCTTTTGCCCTGCCATCCTGTTGGGTAGATTGGACATTGAATCGGCTGGTTAATCATGGTTACTTCAAGTACTCAGAAACAGTGGGACAAGACTATGGAGAAGCTTAAACAAAGTTTGAATAAGTTGGTTGAAAACCAGAGGAGGATGAATGAATTGCTTTCACACCCTACAACCGAAGACAAATTAGCACAGTATATGGCATCCGTTTTTAAAGGGTCCACATCACAAAACAAAAGGAAGGAGAAACAAGAGGTCTCTACAGGGGAAGTATATAGAAATCTTTACAATGAATTTTCATCAGCGAGTGACCAGCTTATAGCTGATCCTATGGAAAGCAAAAATCAGACTTTTAGGAAAGATATTAGGGCAGCCATGAGGAATGAGTTGTCTATATCATCTTTGCAAGAAGCTTCACTTGAGACTTCCACATTGGAGGCCAGCATAGATCATGCTAATATGGGTAGTAATGGTATGGATTTTTTGGATGATCATATTGCTATTTCACCTTCACATCATGAAAAATCAGACTATGGCAGCCAAGGACAGTTGGAACAAAAGCTTTTGGTTTGGGAAGATTTGCAAGTACAAATGGTGGTGAAGGAAGATGGAATAACTCATGCTTTGTCAAGAATGGACAGCGATGTTCTTCCTCATTCTTATGAGGTAACTACTCTTACGCATGGGAGAATTTGTGAAGATGAGTCTACAAGTGTCGGTTCACAAAGTGTAAGTGTTGGGCATGAAGACTCAAATAAAAATGCACTTGTAAAGCTTAAAGGATATGACAGGTCTGCTGATGACAGCAGCCACAGTTCTTCACCTCAGCATGAGGAAATACTTCTACAACATGAGAATGACGATACCTTGGAATCATCTATAAATGGTACCCAAGAATTGGGGGCAAAAAATGGATTTTATGGGATAAAGACAAGTCAGGAGCATTCTGATTTTTTATATCAGACTTGGAAGGATGTGGAAAGGACACAAAATCTATGTGATATGTGGTCACAAAGGGCCAAGGAGGCTAGATTAGTGGCTGTCAAGGTGAGACAGCATCTTCAAAACATAAAAGGAAAGGTCAATCTCTCCAACAGGGAGAGACAGAAAGAAATCAAAGCAGGGTCTTCTTGTGACGACTTACAGCAAATCAAGGAGCGCATGGCAGCAATGAAGTCGGCTCTCCAGGATTCTGAGAGACATGAGGACGACCTTTGTCTTGAGGTGAGTTCAGTTCAGGAGTTAGCGCATGTGGCAGGGACTCAGCGTTCTTTTACAGTCAGGTCACATGTTGATGATGATATGAGTATGTCTAGCATTCACACTCCGGATTCAGAGATTGTAGTGGGTACAGGAGACAGGTGCGTGAACTCAGTTGGTATTGTTCACATTACTCAGGTGAGGAGTTTACTTGAGTTGCCAGTTGATTTTCGTTCATGGATTGGATGTTGGGATCCTTATCTTGGTACTTGGGATTATTTTGACCAGAGATATCTATCATTCTTTGGTAGTAGTATCTATTGCACTATCATGGACTTGATTAGTAGTTTACCAGGGGTAGTTCTCATCCATGCCAGCAGCTTGTCTGATGCTGGAATTAGTTTTTATACCCCTGTGTTGGGCATTGTTCAAGTATCTAGTGAACCATTCATGTTGGAATGGGTTGATGATCTCTCAGATATGACAAAGTCTATAGAAGAGTCCCAGGATCCGATTATTGCAGATGACACCCAGGAGGATGTTGTGGACAGTGTTGAGGACTTAGTCTCTCCAGTGAGGTCCTTTGATATGGAGGTTTATGTGGATGTTTCAGTCACTCCGTTTGATGATATGAGTTCAACAGTTGGTCTACCGAATTTGGATGGCAGTATTACAGATGATAGCTATTTTGAGGTTACTCCTTTGGACAGTTTGCCAGGGGTAGAGTATAGGAGTTCGACCAACCAGCATAGTCATGTGTCTAGTCAGCTGAGAGTTAGTGAGCGAGACATTGCTATCGCTTGCGAGCATTTCGATGCAGCTCGTCAGTTGTTAGCAGTTTATGGGTGGGGTTCTCCTACTAGTGATGAGCAGGGAGGCAATTATTTTTCCTTGACAGAGATCCACTCTTTATGGGAGGCTATCCGGATTCTGAGACAGGATTATATGCGGTTGGTAGCCGACAGAGATTATCTTAGGGAGTGGGGCAGTACAGCATATGATGCATTATTGGTCAAGGAAGATAAGGTGGGTGAGCTTACTCAGCAGCTCGAGGTGACTTCTGAGATTCTTGAGGGTACACAGTTGGCTTTCGAGGAGTCACAATTTCATTTGGCTGAGGTGACCATAGAGTTAGAGCGACTTCAGTGTTTACCAGAGTCCGTACAGTCACAGGTGTGGTATCTGGTGACTCGAGGATGTCCATAGTCAAGATCGTTAGAGACCATGGGGATGAGCATATATCTATCCTCGATGCTAGTATTGGCTTATCTGGTTCGTTTCCACTAAAGTTAGATTCAGTTGAGTCGGGTGTTGCAGTTGAGCATGGTAGTCAGTCTGATATGGTGATGGTCTCTACTACTGATGGCACGAGGACTAGTGAGGTTGTATCAGGGATCAGTTGTGATGTTGGTGAGCCAGCAGTTGGTTTGGTTCCTGTTTGTAATACTACTCCTTTGGAGGTGTCTTCATAGGTAGTAGTTGGTTCGGGCTTGGTTAGTGATCAGTTGCAGTTAGTTTCTTCTAGATTGCAGTTTGAGCCACTGATTGAGAGTGGGGCATTTTATCGACATTATACTATAAGTGCTTGTCATCAATTATGGGACGATTTGACGCCATGGGATGAGAGTTGTGATAGACATGGCATGGTGATAGGTGTTGGGGTTGACAGCTTGTTGGTGCATGACTTAGAGCAGGAGTTGATGGCAAGCAGATTTGGTTTGTGTTATTGCTATCTAGCATGTGATGTCTCTTCATTATCCGCGATGCATAGGAGTTTGGGTGATGAGACCGTGGTTGGTGATCTGCAGAGATATGTTGATTACCGTAGAGGTACAGTGTGCGGATTCTCCGCACTTGGCATAGTTCCATTTGGAAGTTGTTGCAGAGTTCGAGTGTGCCTTCCGCATAGCATGGTGGAATGTGTATATGGTATTTACGGTGTTGGCAGTTTGGGATGTCCACTCTACTTGGGTTCTGATATTTCGAGAGTTTGTTTCTCATGGGTTCCTGACTGTGGCAGTTGTGATTTTGGAGTTTGGTTGAGTTGTATTCGCCAGTTTGATTATGGATTCCTCTTGGTTATATTTCAGAGGATATTGCAGGAGCTTGCGTTGATTGACAGCAGTATAGATCATGACTACATTTGGGATCCAGGTGGATTGATTGGTTTATTGTTCAGCGATTGCTTGGGGACAAGCAATTTCAGGAGGGGCGGACTGTCATGTCCCCTTTCCAGTTGACATCTCTCAGAGTTGATGATTAGCCTATTATGCGACCCTCGTAGGCTGATAGGATGGATAGAGGGTCATGATGGAGCTTGGCTTGGCTTCGACTAGCAGAATTTTTCCAGTTGGCTTTCGTTCGGGCTCTTTCGGACACGTTTGCCTGAGCTCCTATTTTTTAGGGATATTTGACACGCAGCGGAGCACCCCTGTTTTGGTATGGTAATGTGCGGAATCACTCCCTTGTTCGCCAGCTTCAGACGGATCGAGAATCGGACATGTATCGAGGGAGATTAATATTTAATTGATTTAATTAAATATTAATTATTTGACGTAATTATGACTTAGGCGTTTTGGGCCAAGGGGGCGCTCATTATGAAGGGGGCCGTTTTAATTATATTTTATAATTAAAATTGAGTCTTAGACTTTGGAAAATTAAAAGAAAAAAAAAGAAACCCTAATTTTTAATTGTAAAACCCTAATTAGGGCAAGCACACTTTTTTGAGAATATAAGGGTTTCTTATTGGGAGAAGCGCCATATTCATGTTGAAGACTAAAATTTTTGCTAAGTATTTTCTGAAAACACTGAGCCAAGGGTTTCCAGTATTCTTTTGCATTGGAGAACGTGCAATTTTCAGTGTGTGCAATTCAGAGGTTGTGAGATATCAGCTGATCTATTGCCGGGTTGAGAGATAACTTCACACAGAGGTTATCACAGAGGTTCACAGGAATTCATTTCATCAGAATTTTGATCCGAAAAACGTCCAGACAAAGATCTTCAATATTAGCGCAATTTTCTAGGGTTTTGGAGTACAACCGTACCAGGCCGTACTGTTTTTACTGCCGCCATATGGAATCAGTACGGTACTGTACCAAGCTGTACAGTACCAGCAGGGGCATTTTCTCTCTCCTAGGGCAAAACGCCTTCTTTTTGAAAAAATTGAGGATACCCTTTTGGGCGCCTAGACATCTATCATCTTTTTGTATCTTCTGAAGCACGAAAAACGGATTATTTATTGCAGCCGTACCAGCTGTACCGGATCTAGGGTTTGCAATAAAAAATCAGGTTTTTGAACAATATTTCATATTATTTTATATGCATGACAGAGATTTAATATTGTAATCATCTGGAAGAATAATAAGATCATTGATTAGCCAGTTAAGAGATTATACTGATATTTATTTATTAATTTGAACTTATCTTGCAAAATCGCACTTTTTTTATTTTATGCAAAAACTCCAAAAAAATCAAAATACACAAAAATAGTCAAAACATATACAGTTCCAGAATTCAGGGGAAACAGGGGTTTCTACATTTGGGGCCACTGGGAAAGAAAGAGAGCATGGAAAAAGGCCTATTAGGGTCAATTGAGCATAATTGTGTTTAAACTCTTGCTTAGGGCTAAAGACAAATGCCAGCAGTTTAAGGGGTCAATTCACTGTGATAACCATGGGGATATCTCATAAAATGTTGCATAAACCCTATAAAGGAGTTCCAAAGATAATCCAAACGTTTTGAAGCATTTTCTTGCCAAATCACCTTCTTCAACTACACAATCATGTTAATATGGCTAGGAAAGTCAACTTTTAGTACGTGTGAACTCAAATGAAGAGATGCATGGGATCTTGAGCCTATCTGGAAGGAGGGGGTTGTATACTGAAGATTATTGGCATTTGTTTTTGGGTTAGGTCCCTCAACTCTATGAATCATCCTTAAGACTCCAAGCGCTCTTAAACCCTGCTTAAACCCCTGAATGTGACCCGATGGAAGAAACAAGACTTCAAGCACTCAAGATGGATTGGAGAGACCTCTAAATCACTCGGATGACCTTCATACCTCTCTCAAGTATCTGACTGAGCACAAGTTTTGCACGTGTGTGCTGTTTTTGTACGGAATAGACCCTAAAAAGCTTCCATTTGTGCTTGTGTGCAGAGTTTTGAACTAGACAAACCTTCCTAATCAATTGAGGAAGGTCTTTGAAGCAATATAGAAGTGTTATCATCATGCTTAGATCATTCAAGAAGCATCTGGAGTCATAATGCAGGTTGCAAGTTGATAACTAAGCTTCAATGAAGAGATGTGACTCATCTTGCATCAAGAGTGTAAGGTGCAGACATGTTGCAAGGACTTGAGGTTCAAAGGACTTTCAAAACATCTTGGTGAGCATCTAGTGCTATCTATGCAAGGTCTTGGGAGTCGTGAAACAGGGATAGAAACCATTCTCAACCCTCAAAGTCATTTGAAGCTTCAAGACATGAATGTCTCTTGCTATCCCTTGCCAAACAAGTGTGAGTACTACAGCTGCAAGGTGACTTCCACTATTTAAATAGAGGTTCTATGACCTGATACAAGACCTACAAGAAACAACACATTATGATGGAGGTCTCTAAAACACAAAATCAAAGCCTACTTGCAAAATCAAGCCTTGGTAGCAAGAGAGATTGCGAATATGAGTCATGGGGTTCAAATGCAAGTTTCATGTGATGAAGAAGCATTGCAAAGAGAGGGTGGGCGTAAAAGCTTCCCAACCATGCCAAATGTCAAGAAGGTGCCTTGTAACTGCCCTCAAGAGGCAGACGTGTAACTATTTGAGGAGGAGTTATGATCAAGAAAGCATCTGAACTGCCAAGGAGACCTCCTATGCCACCCTCATGAAGAGTTACTTTAACACATGTCCTAGAAGTCGAAGAAGGAAGATGACAACACATTATTTGCAAGCTTGGTGTCATTCCTTCTTTGTTTTGTAGCTGATCTGATCATGATGGGCATCTCATGAGTTTCTCTTCTTGTCCTACTCTTCTCTCTTCTTGCAATTCATTTATAAATGAAGCCTTGAGAGGCATTGAATGTATCCAAAAACTGGTTATAGCGAAGCCCTGCCAATTTTAAGACTTGAATTTGCCTTTGAAAGTAATTCAAGCTGATTTCTATCATTTTCATCTTGCATACAATGATCTTGAGTGAGTTGTTGATGAATGTTTTGTGAAAGCAAGATTACTTCCATGCATTTGTCCTTCTTTTTCATGCCTCTATGTAAGTAAGTTTCCTTTCCACAGGTCATATGATGTGTAACACATGGTTTGCTGAGTGTAAGTGTTGAAACATCAGTGATGCCTACTCTTAGGCCTCTTGATTGATCACCTTAGTTATTGCAACAACCACAGCCTTCATATAGAAACACTGTGTGGTAGGAGCTACTTTGAAATTGTGAAAAATAGCAAGTTGAGGACTTTATATTTGATGCATCATCTCCATGTTTACTAGTTTTAGTTCATTTATTTCCCTTTTTCCTTTGCAAGTGAGATAGGTTTGTTAAAAGTTTTGGGTGAAGCATCAAGGGAGCTAGCCCAAACTAGAGGTTCAATCCACTTAGTTGGTCACCCACAACCTAGGATTGTTCCCACACTATCATCTAGTTAAAAAGGCTTGAACAACCTTCCTAGGGATGCAAATTAGATAGATAACAGTAAGTGCAATTAATGGAATGATTGAAGGCATTCAAAATTCAAGACCGCAATTGTGGGGAGGATCGTCCACCAAAGGGTTGAATCAAGAGGAAAAACTCAGCACAACTATAAGAAGATTGTTGCATGAAACTACAATGGGCAGTGTTGCGCAACCTTTTAAGAAAGAAGCAACTGGAAGCGGCCAAAGAAACTTGGGAGAAGCAGGCCAAAGAATTAGAATAACTACTCAAGCAAGTAGTGAAAAGAGTAGACGTTGAGGTGCATGTGTTCAAAGAGTTGGGGAACACATCAAAATACACTAATGCACAACTTAAGTCTGATGAAGATAAAAGCAAGGAGTTGCATACAGCCATGATGAATTAAAAGGATATGACAGTCAAGCAAACCAAGATGGCAGAATTGAATACCTAGAAGGCACAGGTTAAGAAGAAGCACCATATTTGACTGATAAGTTTAAAGAGTTATATAATAGTGTGTTGACGGAGGAACACAACATGCAGGAAGCAGCTGCAGGGTTCAAGAAAGATGTAGGAAATTTCGATATATCCTACACAACGAAGGGAGAAGAAGTTGCATTGATAGAAGCAAGAAAGGGCAATGCACAGCAAGTCAGACGGACTGCATTTGAAGCAAAGGTCGCATCGAATGATTTATAAAAGAAGGTTCAGAAAGTAATTCATGAGAACTTACAAGCACAGCCCTAAAGGAGTCAATAAACAAGTTGTCTGAGGACAGACAACAAGGTAATATGGGGGAATGTTTACGGCAAACTTGCAATGCATTAAGGAAGAGAATGCGAAGGAAAGACAATGGGCTGCATAATTTAGAGAAAGCACACTATTTGGGACAAACTGAAAAGCTGGGAAGACAAATAAAATGGATCAACAAGGGCAGATCCAACAGGTGACAAGCGCCAAGAGAACAATCATGCAGATGGTTAGGGATCGATCCTAGATGGAAGAATATTTGAAGGAATATGTGTGGACAACTGGCGGACTTCGACAGGTGGAGGTTGATTCGGCACCAACTGACAGGGGTCAAGGGGATCCTAGAAACCTATAAATAGACTCCTCAACATATCATTTGAGACATTCAGAGATTCAGTAATGTTACACATTTTGTAGATTGGAAGCAAAGTAAAGATCAAGCTTAGGTTTTGGCTAATGTATTGAGCCTTGTAAGGTGAATGTAAATGTTGTATATGATTTGTGGATCAAATGCTTACAAGCATTGTGTTAATGGATGTGTTGTACACGTTTTTCGTGCATTGTATGTGAATGTATAATGATAACGAAAGGACATGTTATTCTGAGTTGATGTGTTGCTTACGTTCTCCAAGTGAATGCTAGGGTTTGGATTAGTTATCTCTATATATGCATGCTATCTTCATATCTCTTTATAACAATGAGGTTCTTGATGTTCTCTTGTTGCGCCTCAGGGGAGCACTTAAGTCTTCAGGCCTAAATGATAGGTTGCTGCTATAAGTATTATTCTATCTATTGTGCGTGACCTAGTCTATGCAACATCATGTAAGATATAATTAAAAAGCACAACATAGAAGATAGCCTTCGATAGATGTTTTAGACTATGATGTTTGCATTGGGCATACTTCTTATTGTAAACTTTTCACTCAATATTGTTTTTCAAGAAAACCTATATACAAAACCCGGTGTGACCAGAAAAGCTTATCAATTATGGCATGCTGAATTGAGTTTGATGGATCAATGAGCTTTTCCAGTCATGTAGAGCTTAATGGAATGCAGCTCATAATGAACTAAGGGTTAAAGGTCCAATAACATAAGCAGAGATACTTAAATAACTAACTTTAATCCTTATCTCATGTATCATTCGTCCCTTCTGCTAATCTGCTCAAAGATGAAAGAATGCATTGAAATTGTTAAACACAATGGACAAGGGATGCATTATGCATTGGTCTTAAACAGGAAAGAATCAAAGAAAAACAACAAAAATCTAAGATTCTTAGAAACTCCTTTTGGAATCCCCTCAAACCTCAATGAGAAGAAAAGCAAGTCAAAAGGCTTTATGGGTGGATTCAATGAGAGGTTGTGCCAACCGTAAATAGAGCAATTCATTTGAGATACAGTCAACTTGGACCTAATGAGGTCAACCACCAAGTGAAGTTAAAGACAAATAATTGTAAAAAAGGGAGAAAAGGTGCCCCATACGAATAATAAAATTCCTTTCTTGTAGCATCTCTATCATATCATATACTTAATTAATTGCCCTGAGAATTCAGATTGGATTTAGATATGCTTTCAAGTCTCTCAAGGTTAATATTATCATTATTTGGTCACAAATTGAAGGTGAGAACCAACTAAGACAACCTAGCTTCAGACTTGTTTGTTAAGTATCATTTGATACATGGAAAGAATAGGAGGCTCCGATTCGCTTGATAATATGTCAATTTGAACCCACAAAGGTAGAGCCAACAATTGTTAAACCCCCTGGTGCAGACCTATCCTTTGATACAGGGAAAGAGGCTCCAATTCCCTTGATAATATGTCAATTAAAACCCATAGAGTTAGTGCCAGCAATTGCTTAAACCCCCTGGTGCAGACCCCCAGAATTTGGGTATGGGGATAGGAATGTGTCTCTGTGTAAGAACTATAATAATTTATACATATACAATAAAGAAAATATTTAGCAATAATAATAAGAAATTTAAGGCACAAAAAAATCTACATAACATAAAACATCAAATAACACAACTATCATGCCGATGAGATGTGGGGGAGTTGGTAAAGTGGTTTGGTTGTTTCCAGCCCCACCCAAGTTCAAAACTCGTTGGGCATGTGAGGCCGGTCGTGGCTGTAAGTAGTGTATTCGAGCCCTGTTGGCTGTAGATCTGGTAATCAAGAGGCTGGTTGTGGCTGTATGTGGTGTATTTGAGGCATGTTGCCTTTTGATCTAGTAATCCTCTAGGGATATGGGCCCCCATATGTGTCCTAGAGGGGATCATAGCTCCAGTCAAAAGTCATGATCAATAAAAAAAAAATAACACGACTATCATGATTAAAATTCTATATTTATCTATGCTAAATCCCAAACTTAGAAATATCATATATCAAATACTGAACTATATGCAAGCTACAACATGGGTTTATTAGTATCTAAAAACCTTACATGTCAATTTTACTCTGCAGACTATTTTTTTATAAAAAAATCCTTGTGTTTTGCAGTTAGTGCACAGTTAAATGAGAATATTTAGGGCTAATTATTCTACGGTGCATTAAATGCCTATGTCTTACAGTTGAAGTCAAATCTGGCCCAATAATTGTTAAGTGCAAGAGGAAATTATTTGTAAATGTTTAGGGCTAATTATTTTAGGATGCATTTAATGCCTGCGCAAGCAACACATCATGTCTTAGGATTGAAGCCCTATCTGTTGTATTAATTGGAAAGTGCATAAGGAAATCTATTGTAGGCAACTTTTGTGTGGGACATGGAACGCTTGTCCACAAAGATGCCAGCAGAAAAGAATACTATTAGTGTCAGTTTTAAATCTGTGTATGGTTATTTTATTGTTCCTTTAGCTACTCTTTAAGCTTCTGTGATTATATTCTGCTGATCATCGTATCATTGTCTCATGTGTGCTTTGTGTTCAAGAATATCATCTGTAATAACATTCCACATCTGTAACATGAACTCTGAACAGCCTATAAGCATCTAATAATATCCTTCAGTTTTTACTTAAGAGTACTTCAAAATCATTCTAAACATGGTTGTGAAGTTGAAATGCAATTTTAAATTGAAGATCAGACTTCAACCTTTTTACCTTTCATTTTGTCCCGTCATGTGAAACATCATTTTAATTATGGAAATGTAACAAAAAGGGACAATATGCCGAAAGACTTCATATTGAAGAAAATAAATAATGTTTACATGACTTCTTGCCCTTCTCCATGGTACTTGCAACGTCTAAAAAGACATACCTAATTGCTTTACTTCTCGAAGCCTGTAATTTGGGAGACTCGCATTAGAATACAGAATAGTTATTAAAACCAGAAATAAACCCAGGATTGAAAATAACAGCAGAACCATCTTACCTTTGGAACTGTTCAGTGTCTATGAATCTGAGACTAAGCTGCAAATGACAAAAATTCTGTCAAATATTGTGTAAATGGTACAATACTAACATTCTATTCAACTATGTCTGACTATCTAGCATAAATCACACCTGTAACTGAGAATTTTTAAAGAAACATGTATCTAGTCGGCTACAGATAGCACGATGAGTTTTATGATACTATTGTATCTTGTTGTCCTTTAAAATAGATGTATAAATCCATGCAAATTCACCTTCGACAAAGAAACTGCAAGTTATTTTTACTCTTATCAGACAGATAAATGTGCACTGCCACTGACAATATGCCAAGAATATTAAGTGATCAAACCTAAAACATAAATTGAAAATTGTCATGTCAAAAAAGAACCAGTAATTTTACTTAAACCAAATGTGGGGAACACGGTGTTGAAGAGAGCACATACTTTCACCTCTTGTCTCCACTTATCCATGTTAGAATAGAGAAAATAATTTAAAAATATATTGATGTTCAGTGATAACCACAAAATGATTGATGGGACTTGTAATGTCATAAAATAGAATTCAACGCAAAGGAATTCTCACCAACCTCTAAGGAAAAAACAGAAAAAGTACATATAAATGGAGATGAAATCAAGACAGGGAGACACAGATTTACAAGTTATCAAGGGATGAAAGCAAAAGATCACTTCATCACTCCTAACAATTGAGATGGGAAAATGTAGTAATAAATATCAAATCTGTGTTGTGAAGTTGGTCTAGTGCGTATGTGAGAATGCTATATCAGATTATAGAAAATACACCTATTTGTAGAGCTAAAAAAATGCTAATTCTTCAATTTCCATTGCAACATTAAGATTATGTGTTTCATGATAAATGGAAAAGAAATCAAGAAAGGGAGACGTAGAGATATAAAAATGATCGAGAGATGAAAGTAGAAGATCACTTTATCACTCCTGACAACTTAGAT
The DNA here is from genome assembly GCA_037957365.1 of Torreya grandis. Classification (NCBI taxonomy): domain Eukaryota; kingdom Viridiplantae; phylum Streptophyta; class Pinopsida; order Cupressales; family Taxaceae; genus Torreya; species Torreya grandis. The sequence goes on from JARHVA010002049.1 coordinate 1,052,201, forward strand.
GGGAGAATGTAGTAATAAGTATCACATCTGTGTTGTGACATTGGTAAGGTGCGTGTATGAGAATGCGATATCAGATTATTAAAAACAAACCTAATTATAGACCCAAAAAATGCTAATTCTTCATTTCCATTGCAATATTAAGGTTGTGTTTCATGATATGCAGCATTGAACATCTTATTCTGAATCGCAGTGGAAAATTGCCCCACAAGTAGTCGATAGTTAAAACTATTCACTTTGACCTTGATGAAAGAGGTTCAGGTCTTACCCAAAAAAAACACACTTAACACTGTGACTGAAGAGGAATCAACTACTAGCAAGACAGGTCCAACCCATGTTGCAAGAAACAAGAAATGGCGAAACATGATGGCAACAAACACGTGACAATGGGATGGCTAGCACATGCATACATATAATTTTAATTTTATTTCTTTAAATCTATATTTTCAACTATATTTTAATTTTAACTTTTTTAGGTTTTTATGGTTTAAAAAAATAATTTTAACGTTTTTTATATAATATTTTAATATTTTTGATGTCGGTGGGATGGCTAGCACTTGCTACAAGGGGTCCAACAATGCGCTATAGTGTTTTCTTCTCTGTCACTATAAGAAAAGTGTGTTTCAGTAACAATATATTATCAAACTAAACATCCAATAAGTAAAACTTTACCAGTTATCAAATCTTTCAAACGTGTAAGTGTAGTCAAACACTTTAGTATATATATCCTAATATCAAGAGAATTACAAAGATAATCCATTCTTTAAATGTGACAATTTGGTCTGTTCAATTTCAACATATTTATAAAACAAGCAAATACCATACAGCAGGAAAATATCATAATTCACTTAACAAATTGAGATCTCCCAGTTCATAACATTAGAAAAAAGGCTTTTGGAGAAAACTGAGTTGAATCCTTTTATTAACATCTGCAATATGGATTAATGTTATAACCCGCCTGCATATTCTATTCATATACTTTTGTACTTAGTTTCAGCATGTTTTTACACTATGCAGCACTATTGGAAATGTTATTTTAATATTTTGGATGATGGACAAAATGCTACAGCTAGAATTTATTTTTGCATGAGTTATTTGGTCCTAGTATTCGATTTTTTGCACAATGATATTCAGTTTTGCTTTGCATACGATTATTTATTGTAGAAACTGTTGATGCCATTTGTGAGTGCAGGAACAGGTGAAATGAGCTGGCTAAAGACGGATTCCAGCAGTCAAGGGATAAGGAATAAAGGCCGCTAACACAAGTAAAAAGGGGTAAATTAATGAACCAAAACTAGCAGCAATCCATCATTTTATATTTTTTTTATTTTGATCATCTTATTGACTTGTCATCATGCTTTCGGCTTCACTTCACTTGTCGATTTTAAATGGTTGCAGAATTGCTTTTGTTGCTTGTATGCATCAACTTCGATTGTTGTTCGATCTTGCTATCAATGCATGCTTGTTCTGCTCTTGTATGAGCTTAGGCATAAAGGCAGCTGACACAGGTAAAAAGGGGTAAATTAATGAACCAAAACTTGCAGCAGTCCGTCATTTTATATTTTTTTTATTTTGATCATCTTATTGACTTGTCCATCATGCTTTCGGCTTGTCTTCACTTGTCGATTTTAAATGGTTGCAGAATTGCTTTTGTTGCTTGTATGCATCAACTTCGACTGTTGTTCGATCTTGTTATCAATGCATGCTTGTTCCGCTCTTGTATGAGCTTAGGCATAAAGGCAGCTGACACAGGTAAAAAGGGGTAAATTAATGACCCAAAACTTGCAACAGTCCGTCATTTTATATTTTTTTTATTTTGATCATCTTATTGACTTGTCCATCATGCTTTCGGCTTGTCTTCACTTGTCAATTTTAAATGGTTGCAGAATTGATTTTATTGCTTGTATGCATCAACTTCGATTGCTGTTCGATCTTGTTATCAAAGCATGTTTGTTTCGCTCTTGTATGAGCTTAGGCACGTCGTCTCCTTGATTAGCTTGTTCGGTGTTGTGACTTTGCGTATCTTGGCTGAATTTGGTTTTGTTATTATTATTTTATTAAATCCTTTTGTATGCTCAGGGTACCTTAGCTTCTAAACCCCCCTATCTCACCACTCTCCCCCTCCAACTCCTAGCAAAAGGACCCTAACGAATTGTTCTGAGTCCAAATTAAAAATAATGTTATTATTTGATTTTGCCCTTATCACCATAGCTGTGGGACTTTGATGTTGGAATAATTGTCATTGATGTCAAAGAATTGTAAAAGATATGAACGGAAATGTCAAATGGAATTGTTGCCGAAAGTGAACAAAAGTGTCAAACGGAATTGTTGTCGGAAGTGAATGGAAATGTCGACGAAAATGTTAACGGAAATGTCAACGGTCACATCTTTTGGTAAAGAGGTGTCTCTTGGATGGGACGCCTCCTTTGTGAGAAGTTTTTAAAGGCTATATAAGGGAGACGAGATGTGGAAGTATTACAAGCATTCGATTTGATTGAAGATCATATAAGTGTGAGAGAGAAGAAAGAGAGCAAGAGCAGAATTTTGTTTATGCATATCATTTAAGCAAAGAAGAAAAGAAAGCAGAGTGTTATTCAAAAGATAATTTATTTTGTGTGGGGAATGGTGTCTCCAGAAGGTTGGTGCCTTCAAATTTGTCGAGTTGGTGCTTGGCATTAGGGACCGGTGTCTCCAATGGGTTGGTGCCTACAAACACTTTGTATTCATTCATATTTTTGATTGGATTTGGACGGTCAATCCAAGTAGCTCATCATTTGTGGTTTTTTCCCAAAAGGGTTTTCCACGTAAATCTAGTGTCATTGTGTTATCTCTTTTTGTGAATTCTTTGTGTGGATTTCAGTTTTAAAGTAAAAGTTTATATAATATTGATTCACCCTCCCAGTATTAGTGTTGCTTATCAATTGGTATCAGAGCGAGTTCCTTCAGGAATAGTCTAATCGACGGAAGGTAGATCTCGGCAACACACATGGCCAATCATCGAGTACCAGAGGGTTTATTCACAAACAAGGCTCTGTTATTTGACAAAACAAATTATGCTTTCTGGAGCATACGAATGAAAACCTATCTAATGGCTCTAGGGTTCGATATTTGGCAATCGGTAGTAATGGGATATACAACTCCTCAGACCCCACCGATGGATCAAACCAGAAAGAGGGCCAGTGAAAATAACCCAAAGCTTTAAATGCAATATTATGTGGCTTGTCTGAATCTGAGTTTGTCAAAGTTATGCATTGTGACACAGCAAAGGAGACATGGGACAAACTGCAAAATATCTATGAGGGGGACACCAAAGTGAAGCAAGTTAAGCTCCAAACCCACAAAAGGCAGTTTGAGAGTCTAAAAATGAAAGAAGAAGAAAATGTTGCAGCCTATCTTCTTCGTGTGGATGAAATTGTGAATACCATCAAAGGACTCAGTGAAAAAATAGAAGAGCCAATAATAGTACAAAAGGTACTAAGATCTCTCCCCTTACGATTTGATCCTAAGGTTTCAATAATTGAAGAAATAAAAGATCCAAACATGCTAAACATGGATGAGTTGCATGGAATCCTCACAGCATATGAAATGAGGACAGAAACAGAAAAACCGTCAAAACACAAAGCATCCTTCAAAGCTTTAAAGAAAGTCAAAAATGCAAAACCTGAGTTAAGTGATGAATCAGAAGAATAAGCTCTTTTTGTGAAAAATCTTAAAAATGGATCTGACAAGTATAAAGGTAAGCTTCCTTTCAAATGTTTCAATTGTGGTGAGATACGACATTTCCCTGCTAAGTGTCCTCGTGCAAAAGATGATAATAGTGATGAAGAAGAACATGCTAAGGTAGGAAAAAGCAAACATTCATACAAAAAGAATTATAAGACAAGTAAATATGAAAAAAAGAAAAACTCTAACAGATATAAGAAAAGCCTCTACACCAAGGAGAGTAGCTCAAAAGAAGAGAGTAATAAGATTACTTCAAAGAGTGATAAAGAAGAAACTCTTTTCATGGCAATAGAAACAAATAATGATGAAGACCAAATGTTTTTAGAAGAGGAAAAAAATCTTGAGGATGAAGGAGAAGTGGATCTAGAAGAACTTGTCTGTGCCTTGAATGAAATAAAAAGGCTTAAGAAAAAGAATTTGAAGAAAAAATTACAGCTTCAAAAATATGAAGAAGAAAGTGGAAATTTGAAAACGAACATATCTCAAAGATTCGAAGAGCCGGAAAAGATCATTACCAGTCTAAAAACTCAATTAGAAGAGGTGAAAAGAATTGAGGGAGTAATAAGAGATCAGCTGAAATCAAAAGAGGAAAATTTTGCTAAACTTGAATCTAAAATTGTTGATTTAAGAAAGGAATTGGAGAAGTCTAGTGTTAAGCTGAGAAATAGCTTAAAATTTGAAAAGAGCACCGAGATCTTAGATAACATTCTTAATAGCCAAAAGAAATCATTCATCAAGACCGGTATTGGCTATGAGGAGAAACAAAATATCACCAAGGATAAAATTTGGGCGTGATACCCTTCTCATCAAGTCACTAAAGTCTCAAGAAGCAGCATCGGTTCAGGGGGAGAATCGTGGACAACCCTTTGCCATTGATGTCTAAGGGGGAGAATTGAAGACATGGGGAGCAAAGGAGGAGAACCACTGCAAGGGGGAGTTCATATTCTTATTCATGGGGAATGCCATCAATGACAAAGGAGGAGATTGTTGGAATAATTGTCATTGATGTCAAAAGAATTGTAACGGATATGGATGGAAATGTCAAACGGAATTGTTGTCAGAAGTGAACGGAAGTGTCAAATAGAATTGTTGCCAGAAGTGAATGGAATGTCGACGAAAATGTCAACGGTCACATCTTTTGGTGAAGAGGTGCCTCTTGGATGCGACGTCTCCTTTGTGAGAAGTTTTTAAAGGTTATATAAGAGAGAAGAGATGTGAAAGTATTACAAGCATTCGATTTGAATTAAGATCATATAAGTGTGAGAGAGAAGGAAGAGAGAAAAAGCAGAATTTTGTTTATGCATATCATTTGAGTGAAGAAGAAAATAAAGCAGAGTGATATTCGAAAGATTGGTGCCTTAAAATTTGCCAAGTTGGTGTTTGGTGTTGGGGATAGGTGTCTTCAGTGGGTTGGTGCCTCCAAACACTTTGTATTCATTTATATTTTAGACTAGATTTGAACGATAAATCCAAGCAGCTCATCATTTGTGGTTTTTTCTCGAAAGGGTTTTCCACGTAAATCTGGTGTCATTGTGTTATCTCTTTTTGTGAATGTTTTATGTGTGGATTTCAGTTTTAAAGTAAAAGTTTATAAAACACTGATTCACCCCCCCTCTCAGTATTAGTGTTGTTTATCATTTGACCCAAATAAAATTTGTTCTAAACATATCATTACAATTTTTTTGGTTTGGGGCAAAATCATATTTTTTCATTAATGACTTGAGGCGACTTGGGAGGCGCTAAGCTCGACCCCCAAAGCCACTTTATTTGCATGGGTCAATGGGTAGATGGGAGGAGAGGGAGGCGTGGAGAAGGATGGAGGAAGAAAGAAACCCTAGGGAAGCTTGGTAACGGCCTGTAGGAGATGGTTGAGGGCACAAATTTCTTGATAAGGAGAGAGATCGTCCTGCTTGGTTGCGGCTAGAAAAAGAGAGGCATGGCAAGGTAGTGAACACAAAAAAAATCTGTTCTCCTCCATTGTTACCAGAAAACAAGTCCTGCATTTTTTATTTTCTTGCAGAGATGTTTTGTTTATTTCCAAATTTTGGAAGGCAAGTAATAAAGAAAAATTACTTGTAGGTTCATAAGGAAGTCATACGACTTCTTAATGAACCTCCAAGGGTTGAAATGAATTTGTTTTGCAAGAAAAATAAAGAAATTTTCATTATTCCTCCATGGCTGCTAAAAATATAGTTGTAGATTTATGGTGTTTGCAAAAATTAATTGTTATTAGTCAAAACCCTTGCTTATAATCACGGCTGACTGGTTTTTAATTATTCTAGTTTTTATTCATTTCCTCTTGCTGAAAATGGCGCCTAGGTCGACCTAGGACAGAATTAATTTTGGGTATTTTGTTAAAAAAATCATGGATTTTGTTTTACCCTGATTTTTCTTTGTGTTATGAAAAATCGATTTGGAAATGATTGTTGTTCTGGTAAAATTTTGTGCAAATTTTATCTGCTGCTCAGACTTATTTTTACAAGTTATTTTGAAGGGTTATATTCTGGTAAAATTAGTGCATGAAATTTTATTGAAATTTTTCAAACTCTTCTTGTTGGTATTTAGAGTTTTAATATTCAGATTAGCATATCCTAGCTGAAATTATATTATTATTAGATCTTAGTACCAAATTGCTTTATTTGCATTCCTAGAAATGAGAAATTATTTGTTAAGTTATTGTTGAATTTGTGAAAAATTTATGCTTGCCTAATATATAAAATTTGAACCAGCTTTGATGACCAAACCTAGAAAAATCGTCACGAAGGCACATTGTTGCAAGTGACAAAAAAATAACCAATTTTGGTTAGCTAAAAATGAATATTTCAGTGTTTAAAACCTTTGTGGTTGTTACAAATGTATTTCTCATTCATTCTTTTTGCTACATCTTATTTGAATAAGGGTCCAGTTTCCTTTTATTTTTTGGTTTACCTAGAATAAGTGATGAAGGAAAATGAAGTCACTTGAATCAATAAGTTGACTTCTAAAATCCTTCAGATAAACCCTAAGTTGCCAAGGTTGTTTATAAATGTCTGTATTTGAAATTTCAATGTAAAATTTTTATCGTTACAACTGTTGTAAGTTAATTGGTTCATTCTCTTAATGTCTTCGCTTACATTCCCGAAGTCTCGAAATCTGGACTCCACCTCCCAGCTATTGGTTGGGGCTGGTAAGGGCCACCAATTGAGGGCTCATAGGACGGGTCAAAATGGGATGGCTTGCGTGAAGAAGATAATACTTTTCAATCCAGCTGGTTTAGTTGTACTTGTGAATTTAATTCATTGTTGACATAGTGATACAACATGCTTTGTAAATGACTTGTTTAAAATTCCGATTTGGAATCATCACTTTCAGTTGTAGGATTATCATATGAAATTAGTTTCAATACATTTAAATTTCATTTGCCTTGTTTAAATACTCTTACACATTTTATTTGTCTTATTAAATCTTAGATTGGAAATGTTACTTTCAGCTATAGGATTATGTCTCTTCATTGAGTTGTATGAAATTAATTTCAATAATTTTAAAAATTGAGTTGTATTGATCTAATACTCTCATATATATTTATTTGCTCTATTAGATCTTAGATTGAAAATTAATCTTCAGCTGTAGCATTATTCACTGGATCATGTTATAAAATTTTAGTAACCATCCACCATGAATACATTGAACCTAGATGTTCATTTTGTTGAATATGAATGCTTACTTTAGCTTGCATCATTTCTATTATATGAAAACTTGACACTTAGAGTGATTCAAATATATGTTGCAATAAGATGATCAATTAAGGTTTTCCAAGCAAGTAAAAATCTATACTTTGTTATAAAGCATTCTTGCTTAATTAGTCATTATTTGGCATTAAACTCCATTACTATGGTGCAATTGGTTACCATTTTCAATTACATGGCTGCACTTTAATTGGCTCAGATTACTTATTGATTATAAAAAGACTGACTACAAGTGTATTTGCTTTAAGATGATATGGCACTTAGTTTCAATTTCTTTAAATAGTTATTACACTACTTGTACGAGTGTGTTCAGCCATCATACTCTGGCTTGCATATTTTATTTGACAGTTGATCCTTTATTTTTATAACTAATGATATAATCTTGGAAGCATCTCTATTGCCTAAGGCAATGAGATGAGTTACGAATTAGAAAGGAGTTATGTTTCAATTCAACCCTATGCTTAAACTATTGGCACTTGAAACAAAGGCAATTCAATTGATGTTATAACAAGCTTATTTCCAAAGATCTTAGAATCTTTACTTAATGAAATTAGTTATGTTTCATTTTCAGCAAGTAAACACTTGCCTAAAAAATTTAAAGCTATTAATAAATCCAAAACAAGTTAGTTACAACACTATTCTTCTTTCGCCATAATGACCGATTGTGTCATTACTCCTTAACTAGTAACCAAGACAAAGTAGCTATTTGATTCATGTGTTGTTGAAAGATCTTTTAAAATTCTCAGTTGATATTTAAGTAGTTATTAGCTTCTATTCCAACCTTTAGTGCATACTCTTTCATTACACAACTAAGATTTGAGTATAATATGCAAAATGAGATACAATGACAGAGAGGTTGTTTTTATTTAATACACATTTTTAACAAGCTAATGTATACAGTAAATCATGCTGATGTTGATTGAATAGACTTGTTAATATTTTATTTACGACATGGTAATGATTGTTAAGTACAATCAACACTAAAGTTCTTAAAGGAACAGATTTAAGAAGTTAATGTGTTCTAGATTTACGAATTTAAACAAAGTGAAATAAATTATTGGTCTCACGATTATGACCAAGTGACACGTAAATAATACTAGAGAGATATGAATTTCTAGAATGCTATTTACGGGATGATCTAGTGAGAGCATGATGCCACTATGAGTTAAGAATATCATTTTTGTTTACAAACAACATTGTCTTGGCAAGAATTATGAAGTAATTAGTTATAACAGCGATTATTTTTTAAAGTGAAGGTAGAGGTACGATGACCATGTAACCATAAATCATGGTACAATTATCTAAAAACATGGATGGTACCATTTAGATCCTTCACATGTATCAAGTACATGAATATTTTGTTGCATCTTAAAATTACATAGGCGTAGTTCAAATCTTGAAATCTATTCAAACCAGAACCATTACTTGAATTTGTTAGATCCCTGTTTGAATAACATTGATAACCTAAGTGATTTACTTAACCAACCTAAGTTCGAAAAAGAGCAAGTTGACTACCCTAGCCTATACCAGGTTTCACAGAGGTCGAACACTTAGGTAGAAAAAGGACACCTAGGTGGTTCTACTGGGAAGGTGATTGCTACAATGCAGTCCTGGTATATCGATATGGATCGCATATCGATACACCTTGAATTGCATGAGGATATCTATAGGGCAATAATCTTCCCCGTATAATCTTCTAGGGGTAATTACTCTGACTAAGAGTTTCATGCGCATAAACATGGTAATAGGTTATGCAAAAACCAAGAATTAGATTATAAAACATTTGATTTTTCTGCTACAAACTCTGAAAGAAAGGATGCTCAAAAAATTTTTGGAGGGTCATTTCAATTACATCGAGTAATCCATGATGATCCAACGCAGTTTTCTCCAGAAAAAAAATTTCTAATCATATTTCACATTTCAATCCAATCATTTTCCTATCAATACTGCCAAATGTGGATTCGATCTAATCATAATTCCCATTCAATCCAAGCATTTTCCTATCAATACTGCCAATTAATGCACCTGTCAATTCCCTGGGCGAGTCGTGCCCGCTCCCCACAACGCCACTCCGCCCGCTCGTCCCATCCCCACCCCGTAGAGAAAAAAATCTTTATACTCAAAAGCATTAAAATCGTTAAATGCGATATTAAGTAAAACAACTAAGCAAGAGATTAAAAACAAAGCAATTCGCTCTGAGCGCCTGAAATTTGAAGTGAAACAACAAAGAAAACAAAACTTTGCATTGAAAGGGAATAAAAATTATTGAAATGCAAAACAAAGTGAAAGAACAAAGCAAGAAATTTTACACTAGGAGACGAGAAGATGGATACCGGATCGAGGTAAATGGTTCCATGAACATTATCACGAACAGTTTTTGTGTGTAGGCGGTCTTGAAAAACGGGCGCCGTGGCCTGCTGAGAAAGTGAAAACGCTTCGTCAAAGCAGGCTCCCATCCTTGTTATTGGCCTTCCAAAATAAAACAACTCCTCCTCCAATCCAAACTGTATGGAAGTGAGCTTTTCTGTGGCTGCAGCATAAAGTGCTCTCTACTCATACACAATGTTGAATACAATACCTCAACCTCATATAATTTCCTTTTGATTTTTTTTAAAGTGAGAAAAAACCTACAGCTGCACTAAGTAGAGCAGAAATAGCCAGGTAGAAAGAAAAGTCGTCAACGCTTCACTGCAAGTCGTAGAAGGTGGTCAGACCCTCCGCCTCCGCAATAAATCATTGAAAGGAAGCTTCCAGTTTGTTGGGAGGCGAAAGATGCACACAATTTTTGGTGAAGCCGACCCTACCCGAGCTCTTTAGCGGGCGGGGGTGGGTGATGGGTGATGGGTGATGGGTGAAACGTTAGACCAAATGTCTACAATCGCAAATTGCTTAATATTTTTGGGCTTCTAACGGCTTGTCCTTGCCACTTGCACGTTTGTCGTGGATCTCGTTTCCAACCTTCATTCGCGTTTCCACTTACAAGCGAATTCTCCTTGTGCCCCCGAAAATGGCGGGCAGTGGCAGTGGCAGCGGCGGCGGCAGCAGCGGTGGCGGTGGTAGGGGAAGTAGTGAATGAATGAATGAATGAAGGATTTTAATAACGTCCAAGAGATCACAAGAGTCTATGGGACCCGTCAATGGTGCACATCCTCTTCAAAACGAGACCTCAGCGACAAAATGTTCTCTAAGTTCCCTGAACTTTCTTTGTGAGATCTTCCCTTCTGCTATGAAGTTTGATCACGAGGTTCGCCGTATTACCCAGCCTTGTTGCTTCAAACAGGTTGTCCAGGGTGGCGATTTTCAAAGTTTCACCATAACTGTATCGGAGGTCTTTGTATGCCTCGCACTCCAAGAGGAAGTGTCATTCCGTCTCCACCACGCCTTTGTTGCAAAAGAGGCATATTCTCTCCTCCCAATCCTCTTTGGGAGTTAGCCATCTACCCGTTTCACACCTAAGATAATGAGAGCTCAACCTAAGTTGGGCAATCAACATTTTCGCTTTCCATTTAATGTCTGCTCCTAGATAGGGTTTTTCTTCAAAATCCCCTGTGGGGTTGAATTCTTTGAGGTAGTATTCCTTTTTACGGCCCATCTGTTTTGTCCACATGATGCCCTTGAATTTTCTTCTCGCATATTTTTTTATTTCTTCATTAGTATTTGGGCACACCTGCATGCTAATATCCCACCTCTTTACCCATTTGTCATTTTGCTTCCTCCAAGTGTTCTTTGTTCTAGTTAGCTCTTCCTCCATAATTAGTCTAGGCCACATGTGCTTCTTCATGTTTTGAATCTTCTTAAGGTAGCTTAGTAACCGTATCATCGCCGATGCCTCTAGGGGGACCCCATTTCAGCAAGTAGGATCTCATACAACACCGAATTCTTGACTTTGAGATTGCTTATGATGAAGTGTTTTTGGATTCTCTCTATCTGTTTCCAGTTCTGAAGTGAAACAAAATATAATGGTTTTAATTATTTAAAATTATTAATTTTCAATGTTTATAGATTTCCTATATCATATTTTTTTAGAATGTTGTTTATTTTTTTGTTTTTTTTAATTTAAGTTGGTATTTGTTTTTTTCATTTTTGTTTTTTTTCTTCAAATATTTTTATTATAAATTGGGGATTTGTTTTTGTTTTTTTTAAATATTAAATCGTGTGGCATTATTAAAAAGCAAGTTTCATCAAGATTGTTACTAATCACACTTGCGTATAAACAAGATGCACTTTTGTGAGATAAGAGCTATTTTGTAAATTAAAATTCACTTTAAAAGAGCTTGTAAATTAGGTAGGCATGATATAAACAAGGACATGAGGCCTTCAATCTTGTAGAGAAAAAGGACTAAATCATGGCGAGAAAGCTACAGGAACACAAGGAAGGAATTAACTAATTTTTCTTGGAAAATACAATCTCAATGGTTTTTGGAGAGAACTATACAAAAAAGAAAATTAAGAATAAACAATATCACAGATACCCAATGGTTAAGAATATGCAAAGCTACTCTGCAAATAAGTTCAAAATAAAGACATCCCTTTTGTAATCAACATAATTGTAGATGCCTAAATCTAGTCACAGGTAATTGACAATGTTAATTCTTTACACATCTTCAACCACTTGACTTGCATAACTCTCACTTGTCAATTCTCTAAGTCATCTATCTATATGCAGGCTTGACCCTCTATTCGCCGTCACTACTACAAATAACTTTTCAATTTTATGCTCAAACCTCTGTTACATCACTCTTAGAATACCTCTAATTCATGATAGTTGTCCATAATTCTTTGGGACAAGTCCGCACTAGGTAGACAAGTCTGTTGTTGAAGACTTGTCCACCTAGAGCAACATCATCTCGTGCCAAATAATGGCTAGTTTTCAAATTTCAAAATATCTATTTAGGTCTTCCCACATGTTTCATAAGGTTAGCTAAAGGAAAGTATCAAAAGGTTTCACTATACAAGCAAATCAAAACCTCATTTCAAAGGGATTTGGTCCCTATCTTGGCACTATCTATTGAACACTTATACACTATTACACATTGAACAAATATGCCTTATTCTTCTCAAATTCAATATCATTCACAAGGAACAACCACAAGCTAAGTCTAAAGCATTTCAAAGCAAGTCAAGAGCTATCATTGTCAAATATCAAATCCATATTTCTAATTATATACATATAGTTAAGGAGCACAATTGCATAATCACTTTGGGTGGAAGAACTGTGTGGCTTCATTTCCATCTTCAGAGTATCTAGATACATAGAGATCATTCTATCATCAAGGGTGTGATTGAGATTAACTCAGTCCATTAAAATTTTCCTCTCTTTTTGTAAGTTTATATCCCTCACAAAAATCCTTAGAGTTTCCAAAGCAAATAGGAGGAAAATAATGGAATTTGTGTGGTAATATCATAATCGTGATAGCTCAGTGTGTTTAGCATGTGCAGAAGGCAAAACACCTAGATTTTTATCATAGTCAATGTGAATAAGTTTATAGTTAATGGACACAGTCAGCTTGTGTTGTTATCTTAAGAGTGCAAACCTGTCCAAGAATATCTTCAGATTTTATTCTTAATCCTACATTGTCAAAGTTATTCCTTTATTTACTTGTCTGCATCAAACACCAGGCACAATCATCTAAAATGAGCCTGTGATCAATAGACACGACCAACCTGTGCTATTGTCTAAGGATAGTATACATATGTAGAAGCATCTTCAAATTTTATTCCTAATTATGAATAGTCACATTCTAGCATTTTGTTGATTCTCATTGTCAAATACCCGAAACAATCAACAATGATCTAAAAATAAGTTAAGTTTTTTTTCCTAGTGTTTTCCAAAAGATAGCATATTTTTATATTCAACAAATTACAAATCAGAATTGTTAATAATTGTATATTTTTAACATTTTGGTCTCTTTTAAGTTTTACATTTACTAGACAATATTTTAATTGTTAAATCAAATAGAGGATAAAACGTACCCGTGAACTCATATATTTTTGAATATTTTCTTTTCTAAATTTTTTCAGGGTTTCAAACTTTTCTTGATTTTCCTTGTGTAATTTGTTTTCTTTTGATTTGATTTTTAATTTTTTTTTCTTTTTGCTCTTTATTTTCTATAAAATATATTTTAGTAGTTTTAAAACTCATAGGAGTTGTTTTGGGCAAAGCGGTCTTCAATTTTACCTGAACCATGGTGTAAGGGATATTGCTCCAATACTCAGGTCATTAAACATCACTATATATGTATTTTAGTTTTCATGTACCTCATGGTACATCTAAAGCACCTAGTTTTTACTTTTCAGCCATAGGAATCTTTTTGACCATTTAGTTTTATAGTGCACTGGTGCATGATTAGTCCTAAAAAAATACTTTCAACGTATCTTAGAGATAAAATAGTACAGCTATGGGATGGTGAAATTATCTATAGTTAGTGATTTTTAGACCTTATTCATTATTTAAAATTATGATCAATATATCTGAGAGCCTACAAATCAAACACACCTTGTCTAGCTACACTTATGATCAATTATTTTTTAGCAATAGATTTTTTGTTTATTATATTCACTTTATTTTGGATAAAAATTTATAAAATGGATGCTAAATATGCAACCTCTAATGGTGTTCATACTTTGAATTTCCTCTTCTCTTATAATATTTCATTTTTGGTAAACAAATTTAAAATGAATACTAAAATAAATAATGTACAATCTCAAGTCTCCCTTAATGCATATTGTTATAATGTTATATCATGTGTATGCACTCAAATTTAATAATTAAATGTTTCACAATGTTTAATCTTGACATCCTTACTTTGCTTGGTTTATGCTCCATTCTATTAAATTTTAATATCTACGAGGGCTTTCATTGTTCCATTTGTTATCTTGTAATTACTGAAAACATTAGTTTGTAGATACTTAAATATAGATTTATATGTTAAACTAGTCTTGTACACTTAAAAAATATCACTCAGGGCTGTACCCTTAAGTTTTTGACCTTATTTGTATTTGATAGGCTTACATTCACCATCTGACTGGACCAAAATACTTATCTTACAGTCTGACCTTATTGTAATTACCCATATTACTTCTAACCCATAGTATGCTTAAATTCTAATATATATCCTTCACTATCAGTCACAAAGCTCCAACAAAATTTTATATTCTTAGACAGTTGCATTCAGAGTTGAATAATAGCGTCAACTTTCCATTATCTAACACAACTATTTGTCTTCTAAACACTCAAATTTTTAAATCTTTCGATATGTACGGGTCAGCCTATTATGTTTTATTAACCCTTATGTGAGGAACTTTTCAAAATAGGTGATATAAATACAAGTTAAAGCCACCTCATTATTCATCTAGTAAGCACCTCTCAAGCTTACATTACACTATTGAAAATCAATTGCACAACTAAGCTATTATGATTATTTTTTGATATTTTCTTATCAGTCATATTACAGGTCTAAAACATTGAAAGAGTAGGTCATGAGTCATATTTTTCAAGTTATAAGTTAGATCACTACATGCACTTGCATTTAACATTCCACGCCATTGTTCACACACAAAACAACATATAGGAGAGAACTACATATGTTTGAGGCCCTCTTCAAAGTATTCGCTATGTAGGTAATACTCGTTGAAAAATGAGTCTTTGAGGTTAGCTCAAATTTGTGAGCTCATAAACCCATTTTTGAAATGGTGATAAGACCTAAGAAGAAGATCTAGGGTTTGAGCTATATATAGTCATACAAACCCTGTGCACGTGATCTAAATAGAGCATACATAAGGTGACTAAAAACCCAAAAAAATACAACTGTCAAATCCAAAAAAGAGTCTATATTTAAAGTATGAAATAAACATCCATAGTAAGATACTAATGTCGATGTTAGCATCTAGATTTTGACATTAGTGTCTAGGCAAGAAAAACACTCAAAAACCTAAATGAATGGAACATAAGCTTGAGTTGTACGACTAGAAAGAAGTGAAGCAACAATAATTGTTCATAACTGAATAGTAAATAAGATATGTTTTCTTCTAATCCTTAACCAAATAGTTATACAATCATTGCTATATTTATTTCACATGCTTGAATGTATTTATTGTCAAATATTGTATTATATTATTTATATCTAAATACTACAATGATACATTCAAAAAAAAAATTATTCAAGGTATTTATGTAAAGACATGTTTTGAATGAAACACATTCAAGCATCCCTATTCTACTTACAGGTTCTTGTCAAACAAATCTCAATGTCTCTACCCTTTTGGGACAAGACCACATTAGGTAGACAAGGCCATAGTGTGGTCTTCTCCCATTTGCTCCAATATTAACTTTTCAAATTTGAGACATTTCATATTATCCCTCTCGTGCCTTTAACAAGGTTAATTAATAGAAATATTTTTAATATTCTTTTATATAAACACATCAAGGCCTCTCAAAGCATCACCTAACAATCACTTGGTGAATTGTACTACACATTAAGTAAAAGATACTAAGCTTTCCAATTCTAGTTTTGAATTATTATAATAGTCATAGGCCAAGTCTGAAGCTATTTTATTATAGGTCAAGAGCATTCATTATCAAGCATTAAAGAAAATTTATCTAATTGCATCCATATAACAAATATCAAGGTTCATACATTCACTCTATGAGGGATAACTACATCAACTTGAGATCCATTTAGGTTGTATAGACAACACTCATATTATGCAATTTTTTCTAAGGATAATTCAATTATTCTCTTTGTTTTATTCCACCCTTTACATTTGATGTCTATTGTGTTTATGTGCAATAACTAGAGTTTGGATTTTGTAGGTCTTCCACACTTCAAATAAACAACTACAAACAATCAACATGGCATCTCTAACAACTATAGGCACTCAAACCAAAAATTCAATTGCACACTCAATTTGGACATGACTATAGTCAATAGATAAGGCCATAGTGTGTATGTGTCCACCTAGTGTGGTCTTGTCCCAAACCATCATAGAATTTTGTTTTTAGACACAACACGGTTTAGGGATCATTAAAGATAGTTTTCATGAATAGTCAACCTGCATAGTCAGCAATAAATTAGATCCAAGCTAAGTTTGTATATTTCATTGTTTTTTAATTATTTATAGCTCATTTTAAATTATATAAATCACCATATTTCACATTTAGGTGATGTATATTTTGTTATCTAAATCAATTTTCAATAGTTTATTTTTTATATCATTTAACTATTAAATAAAAAATAAACATATTAAACATCATGTCATGTTTCCCACAAAATACAAGCACCACTATGTCAAATTTTATAAAATCAAGTATGACTTGGGAATAAGAACAATTATACATATTTAATCTTACAAGACATATTACACACCCTATTGATGGACTTGTCATGACCATTGAGAGTGATAAAGTTAATATAGAGAAAGTGGATGAAGTTAATGACAAGGTACTCATTGAATATATTAATGTCAATCCATATAAGATTGATGCTTTATTATACATTGAAAGAGATGAAAAAAGAAATTGATTTGAGTTCTTACATAAAAATAAAAATATGTTCCCACATTAGGTGTTTCAGTTACTATTATTGTTTATATTCCTATATCAACACTTATAATTACACATGTGCCAACATCCCTAAGTACATGAGCATCACAAGGTTTTCAATAGATTCATATGTAATGAAATTACTTATATGTTCGCATAGAATAACTAAATATCTCACATAATAAGCAAATATAAAAGATCACACATAAATAATTAATAGTACAGAAGTATATTGAATAATATAGCAGAGCCACTTCGAGGAGGCAACCTCCATAACAATGCAATAAGAGTAGAATACCTAATAGGATGATCAAATACTAACCACTACATCCTATATATAGTCTGCTTCACCATGGTTATTTTAAAGGCCAACTTAACTAAGAACATAGAGAAATGTAACAAGAATATAAAAGAGGTATGTAAGCCACAAGTCAGCCACACATATCTCTAGACATGCCAAAGGTTAAGGGCGTATCATGTCCCTCCCCTTCAAAATAATGTTGTCCTTAATGTTGAATCAACTCTAGATGTTGTTACACAAAGGATTTATCCTCCCAGGTGGCATTTTCACATGGTAGATTGTTCTATTTGATCAATTACTCCTTAATCGCTTTAGACCACAGTTGCTCAGTGTGCATTTAAAGGATCGCTTCAGAATCACGAATAACTCTCTCTTCTTCATCTAATTCTGGTAACTTAGTTTGAGTATCAACTCTATGTTAAATGAATTTTTTTAGGTACGATACATGGAATACTAGATGTATACGAGTAGAGGAGGAAACTCTAACTTGTAGGCTACACTACTAATTTTTTGCAAGATATGATAAGGCCCATAATACTTAGGGGACAACTTGTTATCCTTTTTTTGTTGCTTCAAAGACATACTTATATGGATGCAAGTGAATAAAGACCCAATCACCAATGTCAAAATTCCTCTCACTTTTGTGTTGATCTGCTTGCTGCTTCATGCAATTCTAGGCCATAGCTAATTTTTTATGCAAACTTGCAAGGAACTCCTATTGATGGTGAATATGTTCCTCAACTGCATGAACCTTAGGATGGACCTTTAAATTTGAAGTGATGGATGGAAGGTGGTATCCATACAAGGCCACAAAGGGAGACATTTTAGAAGAACTATGAATAGAAGTATTATACCACCATTCAACAAGTGGCAACCAATGAATCTATTTATCCTGTTTATCAAAAACAAAACAATTGAGATATCCTTCCAGACATTTATTGACTACCTTAGTTTTTCTATCTGATTGAGGATGATAGGATGAGCTATGAGCCAACTTGGTGCCCAAACATACAAATAATTTAGTCCAAAAATTACTAGTGAAAATGGGATCTTTATCATTAATAATGATCTTAGGAGTACCATGTAGTTTCTAAACTATATTGAGAAAATCAGAAGCTACTGTACTAGAAACAAATGACTATGATAAAGAAAAAATGAGCATACTTACTAAGATGATCCATAACAACCATGATAACATTTTGACCATCACATCTCAACAACCCTATAATAAAATCCATAGACACCTCTTCCCAACGCTAGCTAGGGATGCATAAAGATTGAAAAAGCCCTAGGGTTTTGATTGTTTCACCTTTATTTTGTTGACATATCATACATTCAACCACATATTTTTGGACATCCCCTTTGAGTCCTTCCCAAAAAAAATCATGTTTAATTCTATGATAGGTCTTTAAAAATCCTGACTGACCCCCAAGTGAAATTGCATGAAGTTCCTAAAAGATTTTTGTTTGAGAAGGGAATTCTTACATAAGTATAATTTGTCTTTATACCATAATGCATTACCCTTCCATATGAATTTTTCAAATCCACCCTGTTGGGTGAATATTTTGTTGGCCAGCTAACTGGTGACCAAAATAGTTCCTATCACCACAACATAGGGAGATGGGTCGTCCTGGTGTGCAGGTTTACTACATCAACAGGGAAAAAATCTCTCCTCTCATCAAGGGGAGGTTCCCTATTAAATATGCGGAGCTATATACAAAATAAGTAAGTAGAAAATAACACATGGGGGCAGAATAAACCATCCATCTCTCTTCTTTCAGAGATGATGCACACAGACAAGGGAGAAAATCCTGGTGTAAACACTGAAGGCACTTCTCTTCTTTCAGAAGTGTGTTTGCAGGAAATAACAGGAGTTTCTTTCAGATAGTAAAGTAACCAGTAAACCAGAGGGCATAGTAGTAGCAGGATGAAGCAAAACACAAAGTTTCCACCTCAACTACCCAAAGAGTATATCACAAAGGATAATGGGGGCACAAAGTCACCCAAGAATCCTTAATATAAAAAGAAAAGAAAAACACAGACTGAAAGAAATTGTGAAAGCACAAAGTCTTCCCACAGTTGGTTTCAGGACACTTCCCTACTACCTTCACTAATTCTGCTTACCAAATTAAATGAATAAGGACACCTTCAGAAGACAGATGTAAGAATGATCTTCTCAAATGACACAAGTTAGAAAAGCACAAAGTCTGTGAAAAATCTACTTTTTCATTCAGATAAAAATGAAAATGAAATTACAACCTGAGCTCAAAGTCTCAGTCTTCCTCTTTCAAAATGGGTAGAGTTTCGCTCTTGTAAAATGAAAAGTCCCCTTTACAAATGAGAGAAAATACAAACTTATAGCAACTACCCAAGGATTGCCGCCTTTTTCCATGGGATAACCCATGTTGCAGTCAGCGTCTTCAATGTGTCTCCAGTTTTGTCTGGAGAGACCATGCTGAGAACAGTGCGCTACCATAACTATGGCGTGTCCCTTCATCTGATATGTCTACTCCTTAATATGGATCGTCTGGTCCTTTGCATATTTGTCTTTACTTCATGGAAGAAAATAGGCCGCATCCTTGGTTTGGTGTGCTCAGAAGTCTACTCGATCCACTGTTCCACCTACTAGAAATAACTCTTTTGAAGACATTTCTGGTCCTTTGCATCGATCTTCTCTCTTTGAGTCTTCGGGCTCTCTTTTCAGTTGATCGCTTGATTTAGGTTGAACCTTGAACCTGTTGAACCACTAAAAGTTCATTGGTTCATTTTGTCTCTTTTGTTCTATCGCTTCTTGGTTCAATCGCTTCTTCGACCCTTGGTTGAACCATCTGTTGAACCACTTGTGTGCCACTTTTTCTTTTACTGAGGCCACCTTTGAACTTTTGAACCACGTTGAAACATTAAACTTTGAACTCTTTCAGTTCAAAGTTCAATCGGTTCATTGGTTTATTCGGTGTCTCGCTCAAACACTGCTTCCTTTGTCTTTCTAAGCTCTGGTTGAACCTTTTAACCTTGAACCCATTGAACCTTTTGGTTCAATGGTTCATCCGTTGAAGCCCCTTTTTGTCTAAGTCCATGGAAGTTCCTTTTTGGTCTTTATTTGGGCTTTTAAAATGGTCCTTTCTCTATCGCCAAGTGCCCCCCACAAGGGTACTTGTCCTTCAGGGTTCAATTTCCTCGGCGGGCTCTTTTCGTCGGGCAAAAATCTCGAAAGAATTCCTTCAGACAAAATGTCCGAAGGAAAGTTTCTTGTTACTTGGCCATTTGTTCTTTCCTATTTCTTCAGACTTTTCCTTCGGGTGATTTCCTTCAGACAAAAAGTCTGAAGGAATTTTGCCTTAACATTTTTTGAGAAAATCCTCCCAAAAGTATTCTTTCGGCCTCTTGGACTTAGCCATTTTCCCGAGGGGTTCCTAACTTTTTTCTGCTTTTGCTTACTGCCCCCCACAAGGGCATTTATTTATTTGGCTTTGGGGCAGCCCCTTCAACCTACTGATTGAACCAACTTTGGTTCAACGATTTAATGGTTCAATCGATTCATTCTTCATTATTTGGCTAAGTGTTGAGCCTATTTCTTTCTTGCAAAGTCTGTAGAAACTAACCTTGAGAGTTCATAGATTTGAGCTTGCCTGTAGAGTCTATAGAAGCCACGTTCATAGTTTTGTCTAACCTTAAAAGAGTCTGTAGACATCTATTTGTGGAGTCCATAGAAACCACCTGTGAAGTTCAGAGTTGCAAGCCTACAGAGTCTGTAGATTCAAGCTTGCAGAGTCTGTAGATTTAAGCTTGCAGAGCCCGTAGATTCAAGCCTATGGAGTCCGTAGATAAAAAGCCTGCAGAGTCCGTAGATTTCTAGAAAGCTTGAAAAAAAAGGAATTTGAAAGCTCAAAACAAATTTTGAGAAGGGAAGAGAGAAATCTTGGTCCTATAAGACCAAGATAGCTCATATGTTGTTCCAAAAATGAGTGACATTTTTGGGGACCAACAGCTGGCTCCAGTTGGGGAACTTCCTTCAAGTCAAAACTTGAAACACAGTTGAGGGGAGTAGAAACCAGAATCTCTAGTGCCTTAAAGTGTGCCATTGGGCAATGGAGTCGAGCTACCCAAAAAGAAAGGTTCCAAAAATGAAAATGAAATGAACAAAATAAAGCAAAAGACTATACAAATATATATATGTACAGGGGAACTCATTTGATACTTCAAGAGTTGAAGTGCTTAAGATGTTGCCCATTGTGAGGCAGAGAGAAGAGAGTGCCATCTTGATACTTCAATAGGAAACTATTTTTACCGTTGAGCTAATGAATAGTAAAAGGGCCCCTCCATAGGGAATCAAACTTTCTGTGCATCCCCTTTGGTTTTCTTCTCTTGTCCCACAACAGGACTTGATCTCCAATCTAGAAATCATGATTCTTTGCTTTCTGGTTGAAGAGCTTCTTCACCAGACTTTGATGGGTGGCAATTCTGTCCACCACTGTAATTCTCTGCTCATTCAGCTCAGCAAGGCACATGATCCTATTCTCAAGTGAGCTCTCATACGTTTGATCTTCAATCACCTTAGACAATTTCAATGCTGGCAATTCTAAGGTGATTGGTATCTCAGCATTGACACCATATAGAAGTTGGAAGGGAGACATACCAATTGCTCTTTTTGGTGTAATTCTGTCTGCCCATAGAGCATCAACCAATGCCTTATGCCAAGTCCTTTGGTTGTCATCCACCAGTTTCTTGATGATAGTCACCAAATTTTTATTGCTTGACTCAGCTTGTCCATTCTCTTGTGGAAAGTAATCAGAGGAGTGGGAGAGTGTAATTACACAGTAGAAGCAGAATTGAGTAATCTCCTGAGAAGTGAAAAGGCTACATTTTTTGTGACAATTTTGATTGGGACCCCAAACCTGAACATGATGTTCTATTTGAGGAAATTGCATACTACTTCTGAAGTAGCATGTTTGGTTGGAACTACTTCCACCCATTTGGTGAAGTAGTCTGTTGCCGTGAGGACATAGTCATGCCCAACACTTGATGACGGGTTTACAGCTCCAATAAAATCAATTCCCCATTGATGGAATGGCTCCTTTGTCATCACTGGTTCGAGGGCCAGGGCAGCTAGTTTGGGCCTTCCAACAAACTACTAGCATAGTTCACATCCCCTGACCCACTTGTATGCATCTTGAAAGAGAGTTGGCCAATAGTACCTGGCTCGTAGGATCTTATGGGTAGTCACAGGGGTAGAAAAATATCCTCCACAAGTCGAATTGTGGAAGGACTTCAGAAGTCAGCTTTGTTGTTCCTTATCCACACAACGAAGAAACGTTCCATCAAGGTTCCTCTTGTACAGGCCGTTGTCCCAGAGGACAAAATTATCAGCTTTCAGCTTGATGGTTCTCATTTTTTTATAAGATAGGTTTGTAGGACTTTCACCATAAATAAGGAAATGAGCAATACCTGAGTACCACTCATTCGTGGTAGAGACAAAGAGGACTATTGGTGTGTCATCCTCATCCACTTCTGGTTCTTCATGATCTATTCCTCTTGGCTTGTTATCAACAATTAGTTAGCATAGCCCCTTTCCACATACCAGCTTTGTTGGCTTGATAATCAGATCAAACTCCTAGATATTTGCAACCCAATTGCCTCTTTTCATCCCAAAATCTTGCTGAGTCAGTATATATTTCACTGTGGTGCCAGGGACCAAGGCAGTAACTCAAGAATTGAGGATGTAGAAACGAAAATGTTTTACAGCCTTCACCACTACATAAGTGTGCTTTTCCATATTTGAGTACTTTAGCTCATGAGCTTTGAGAGGACAGCTCATGAAAGAAATGGGAGATTCCATACCTTATTTATTTTGTTGAACCAGAATTGCCGAAAGCATATGTTCTGAAGCATAGCTGTAAATGGTGAACTCTTTGCTATAGTTTGGACAAGCCAGAATTGGAGCATGGGCAATGGCGATCTTGATATCCTCAAAAGCCGATTTGCCTTTTTCAGTCCAGCTGAAGGTGGCCTTTCCCTTCATCATGTTTATAATGTGCCTGGTCTTTTCGGCAAATTTGGGGATGAATCTCCATAAGAAATTCACCTTTCCAAAGAAAGAGTGAACAACAGTCTTCCTTGTGGGTAAGGAAAGCTATTGGATAGACTTGAATCTGTTTGAGTCAATCCTTATGTCTCCTTTGGACACAATGTGTTTGAGTAGTTTCCCCTCTGTTACTCTAAAAATTGACTTCTTGGGATTTAAGAAAATGCCATTCTGGTGGCAGCGTTCCAGCATTTACTGCAAATGGCTCACATGATCTGGGTGATGCTTAGAGAAGACAGTCAAGTCATCAAGATAAACTACGATGAACTTACCCATCTCATCCTTGAAGGCAAGGTCCATTGCTCTTTGGAATGTGGCGCCAGCATTTATCAAGCCAAAAGGCATTCTTATAAATGCAAATGTGCCCCAGGGCGTGGTGAAAGTAGTGTTATGTTGGTCTGCTTCACCAACTTTGACCTGACTATATCCTGAGAAGCCATCTAGCATTGATAACATCTTCAATCCTGTCACTGTCTGCAGCACTTGATCCATGATTGGCAAAGGATAATTATCCTTCAAGGATGCCTGATTCAAATTCCTAAAATCCACACAAAGGTGAATTTCACCATTCTTCTTTCTTACAGGCACTATATTAGCAATCCATGTGGAATGATGGGTTGGGAAGATTATCCTGGCATTTAGCATTTTTTATATCTCAGATAAAATAGTACCTGATATTTTTGAATTAGAATGCCTAGTCTTTTGCCTGTAAGGTGTTGAATCAGCCTTGAGAGGGATGTTGTGTCGAATTTCGTCAAGCCAGAGTGATTTCAGGCAGCATAGGAGTACGCTAGGACATCCATATATTCATTGAGCAAAGAGGTGAACTTGAAACGCTCTGCAAGAGTAGCATTTCCCAATGTTCACCTACTTGGGGTCTTCTTTGGTTCTCAGATTTACTTAATCAAACTCCTGAGATGAGCTTAAATCTATTGGATGCTGTCTGATGAATCTATCATGCTTATCAAACAGCTTCTCAAGGGAAACCAGGCCCTTTGGAATCTTATTCCCTTTTAGTTACAAGAACTCTTCACTTGTGTTTGCATTTGATTCAGGAGCTGTTTCACATTTTTGAGGTTCACTACCTTCAAAATGTAGCTGCTCAAAGCTATTTTTTTACTCCAAAAAGGCAATGATTTAGTTGTCATTATTAAATACATGCCAATGACTAGCATTGTTAGGTACACTTGGCCGAAAGACTAGCTCAATCGTGTACTTGTCTCCTTTGAAATCTGGGTGGGGGACCCAGAGAGTAGCTGAAACAGTGAATGCATCCCCTCGGTCATTGAATTCTCTAAGAACTGTAGAGATGCTAAAAGCATCAAAGTATTCAAGCTGGTGCCAGACTAGATTGCGGTGATGATGCAATCTTTCATTCTTGGTTTGATACAGGTTCCTCACCTGACAAACCACTAGTTCAACATCTCCTTTAGCATGAAGGATCTTGATGCCTTTGTCTCGAGCGGATCTCAATCCAAGCAGCAGAGATTCATATTCAGCTGAGTTATTTATGTTGCTGAATTGCAATTTATAAGATGAGGGGAAAATATCTCATAGAGGAGATATTAACACAACCCCGGCTCCTGAACCAGTGGAAGAGCAACTGCCATCAAATTTTAGAATCCATACCTCATTTGATACTGATTTCCTTTTGGATTCTTCTTCATTTGGGGGTGGAGATACTTCCACACGTGCCTTGTGCTCAGCCAATTCCTCTATTGTTCCAGCTAAATGCATTTTCAAGCTGTCATCTGCAGGAGCTTCATCAGATGTCTCATGAACTCCATCTATGTACAGAAAGTAGTTACCCATGCCTGAAGACTCAAACAAAATTTGAGCTTCAGGTGCTGAGGTCTAGGTAACCACATATTTCACTTCCTTCTCAGGGAGCAGCCTCTTCATAACACCTTTGACTAGAATCCTCACCTCTGATAAATCCATGCTTAATTCACCACCAACATCCCTGCAGAAATTCCACTCGAGAAGGATGCCATATGATGCTGGGACGTCTACTACCAAGATAGTCATCTTGATTTTTTTGTCTGGAAATGCAGCAAATGCAAATTGGGCATCTTTAATTTGTCCCAACAAAGGCACTTGCTTGTTCTCCATGGAGAAGCATCTACCAAAAGTTTTAGTCAATGTGAGATAAAGGGATTCGACCACTTCAGCAGGCATGACATTGTCTGAAGCTCCAGAATCAATGATGCAATTATTCAGTTGATGTCCATTTATCAGCAATGAGACATAAAAAGGTTTAGTCCTGCCAAGAGCAGCAGTGGGAGTGGTGACAAGGTTGTTATTGGTGGGTGCATTTCTGGTAGCATCATGTGTCACTTTGGGAATCGCTCGTTCAACAGGGATGTTCTAGTTTTTAACACATTGAACCAGTTTATCTAATTACTCAGGATGGGACTACAGAAATTCAAATTCAGATATTTAAATTTTGGTTCTCTTTATATGGTCAATGATATCAAATGTTTGGAACGAGCTAGGAGCAGAGGATGGAAGTTCATCCTTTTGATTTTTGAAAGGGGGAGGACTGGACTACAGAATTGAAGTAGAAGGCGTAGGGGCATTTAGGGTACTTACCTTTCTTGAAACCACCAAGTCCTTTGGCTGGAAAGGAAGAGTGGATCCCTGTTTAGCAATTGAAACTGTTGGTTGAGGTCAATCCTCTGCTTTCTCCTTATCAGCTTGTTGAGTTGATTGATTCTTAGATCGGGTGAATACAACATATGACCCCTCAACTACATTTCCTTCACTTTTGGGTTCATCCTAATAGTTCAAGAGACCAATATGGAAGTCACCAGCTAATTCTTCTTCTTCCTTAGTGAAAATATTAACATCATCTTCAGGATTCAATTCGGGATGGAATGAGAAATCTGCTTCAGCTTCAAGATATCAAACTATCGAGTTATTTGGAGGCACTTCAAGGGCGAGGTTCCTCTATGGAGAAGGAAGGTGGTTTTGTTGTCCTTGATTTGTGGCAACATTGCCTTAGTACGCCTGATTCTGAAATGTCCTCCTGGGCATATCTCTATATGCAAGAGCAGATGACATCCCTTACGCCATTTACTTTTTGAGAGATAGCATTTCATTTGCTACCTTTTGTACCATTGGGTCAGTGGTGATTGCAGGTGAATACTTAGAAGATGAAGAGGATTTACCTTTATTAGGGTCTCTCCTTATCTTTCTTGCCAAGATAAGGTCATCTTCTACCTCAGTAGCCAAGTCTTGAGCAGCAGTAAGGTCTATGTGTCTGGCCTATCTCAATAAGAAACCCATTTCAGGCAATTGTGAGTTGATAAAGAAGCATTTGAGGTTTTGAGGCATCAACTGGGTGACCATGGGAATTCTATGCCTCAGCTTGTCGAACCTGGTAATAAAATCTCTCATAGGCTCATGAGGCTCTTTCTTCATCTGAGTGAGCTGGGTCAGCAAGGCATGTGCATCTTCTATAGGCTTGAACCTGGCTTCAAATTTGTCTTTCAGAGTGTCCCAGTCAGTCACTGATCCATCCTACAGGTGGTAGAACCAGTCTGCAGTAGCACCTTATAGTGTTTCCACAAACAGCCTGACTGCTATGTCTTCAAATTCCACCCTTATTACATCGCAGGCTATGTTGAAAGCTGCAATGTGTTCATCAGGATGAACCTTCCCATCACCAAAGAATTTGAGGAAATTTTTCCCTGAACTATGTGGAAGCTCATGCAGAGGTGGAGTCAAATTCAGGGGACCAAAAGAATTACCCCAGGGGCCTTGAGCCATGATTTGATTATGCAAAAGTGGGATAACTAATCCAGGTGGAGCGTGGATAGGTAAAGCTTGGCCAGCAATAGAAAAATAAGCTATGCCTTGTGTTGGTGGCCTGGTAGGGCTAGGAGGAAGACTCCTAGTTCATCTAAGGTGAGGTTGTGGAAGAAACAACTCAAAATTATTCTATTGCACCAACTCAAAAGCAGGGTCAACAACACCTTGGGATTTCTGGCCTCTGGTATGACGTGGAGTTGCCAAATTTTAGAACAAAAAAATGGAAAAGAGCAGGATCTACTTCAGCTTGAAGTTTGAGACTTCAAACTATGTGCTCTTCCCCAACAGAGTCACCAAAAACTGTTGGGTGAATATTTTGTCGGCCAGCTAACTAGTGACCAAAATAGTTCCTATCACCACATCATAGGGAGATGGGTCATCCTGGTGTGTAGGTTTACTATATCAACAGGGGACAAATCTCTCCTCTCATCAAGGGGAGGTTCCCTATTAAATATGCGGAGCTATATACAAAATAAGTAAGCAAAAAATAACACATGGGGGCAAAATAAACTATCCATATCTCTTTTTTCAGAGATGATGCACACAAACAAGGGAGAATACCCTGGTGTAAACACTGAAGGCACTTCTCTTCTTTCAGAAGTGTGCTTGCAAGAAACAACAAGAGTTTCTTTTTGATAGTAAAGTAACCAGTAAACCAGAGGGCATAGTAACAACAGGATGAAGCAGAATGCAAAGTTTCCACCTCAACTACCCAAAGAGTATATCACAAAGGATAATGGGGGCACAATGTCACCTCAAAATCCTTAACATAAAAAGAAAAGAAAAACACAGACTGAAAGTAATTGTGAAATCACAAAGTCTTCCCACAGTTGGCTTCAGGACACTTCCCTATTACCTTCACTAATTCTACTTACCAAATTAAATGAATAAGGACACCTTCAGAAGACAGACGTAAGAATGATCTTCTAAAATGACACAAGTCAGAACATCACAAAGTCTATTAAAAACCTACTTTCTCATTCAGATAAAAATGAAAATGAAATTACAACCTGAGCTCAAAGTCTTAGTCTTCCTCTTTCAAAATGGGCAGAGTTTCGCTCTTGTAAAATGAAAAGTCCCCTTTACAAATGAGAGAAAATACAAACTTATAGCAACTACCCAAGGATTGGTGCCTTTTTCCATGGGACAACCCATGCTGCAGTCAGCGTCTTCAATGCGTCTCTAATTTTGTCTAGAGAGACCATGCTGAGAACAGTGCGTTGTCATAACTATGGCGTGTCCCTTCATCTGATATGTCTCCTCCTTACTATGGATCATTTGGTCATTTGCATATTTGTCTTTACTTCATGGAAAAAAATAGGTCGCATCCTTGGTTTGGTGTGTTCAGAAGTCTACTCGATCCACTATTACACCTATTGGAAATAACTCTTTCGAAGACATTTCTGGTGTTTTGCATCGATCTTCTCTCTTTAAGTCTTCAGGCTCTCTTTTCAATCGATCGCTTGATTCAGGTTGAACCTTGAACCTGTTGAACCACTAAAAGTTCATCGGTTGATTGGTTCATTTTGTCTCTTTTGTTCTATCTCTTCTTGGTTCAATCACTTCTTTGGCCTTTGGTTGAACCATCTGTTGAACCACTTGTGTGCCGCTTTTTCTTTGATTGAGGCTGCCTTTGAACTTTTGAACCATGTTGAACCATTGAACTCTTTCAGTTTAAAGTTCAATTAGTTCATTGGTTTATTCTATGTCTCGCTCAAACATTGCTTCCTTTATCTTTCTAAGCTTTGGTTGAACCTTTGAACCTTGAACCCATTGAACCTTTTGGTTCAATGGTTCATTCATTGAAGCCTCTTTTTGTCTAAGTCTGTGGAAGTTCCTTTCTGTGTCTTTGTTCAGGGTTTTAAAACGGTCCTTTCTCTGTCGCCAAGTACCCCCCACAAGGGTACTTGTCCTTCAGGCTTCAAATTTTTCTTTCGAGCAAAAAGCTCGAAAGAATTCCTTCGGACAAAATGTCCAAAGGAAAATTTCTTGTTACTTGGCCATTCATTCTTTCTTGTTTCTTCAGACTTTTCCTCTAATTGAATTCCTTCGGACAAAAAGTCTGAAGGAATTTAACCTTAACATTTTTATGAGAAAAACCTCCCGAAAGTATTCTTTCGGCCTCTTGAACTTAGCCATTTTCCCGAGGGGTTCCTAACTTTTTTCCACTTTTGCTTACTACCCCCCACAAGGGCACTTGTTCCTT
Organism: Torreya grandis; assembly: GCA_037957365.1. Classification (NCBI taxonomy): domain Eukaryota; kingdom Viridiplantae; phylum Streptophyta; class Pinopsida; order Cupressales; family Taxaceae; genus Torreya; species Torreya grandis. The sequence continues at coordinate 1,081,589 of JARHVA010002049.1, forward strand.
TGGCTTTGGGGCAGCCCCTTGAACCTATCGATTGAACCAACTTTGGTTCAACGGTTCAATGGTTTAATCGATTCATTCTTCGTTATTTGGCTAAGTGTTGAACCCGTTTCTTTCCTGCAAAGTCCGTAGAAACCAACCTTAAGAGTCCGTAGATTTGAGCCTGCCTACAGAGTATGTAGAAGGCAAGTTCATAGTTTTCTCTAACCTTGAAAGAGTTCGTAGACATCTGTTTGCGTAGTCTGTAGAAACCATCTGTGAAGTTCATAGTTTCAAGCCTGCAGAGTCCGTAGATTCAAGCCTGCAGAGTTCGTAGATTTTTGGAAAGCTACCGATTGAATCAACCAATTGAACCAACTTTGGTTCAATGGTTTAGTGGTTCAATCGATTCATTCTTCGTTATTTGGCTAAGTGTTGAACCCGTTTCTTTCCTGTAGAGTCTGTAGAAACCAACCTTGAGAGTCCATAGATTTGAGCCTGCCTACAGAGTCTGTAGAAGCCAAGTTCATAGTTTTCTCTAACCTTGAAAGAGTCTGTAGACATCTATTTGCGGAGTTCATAGAAACCATCTGTGAAGTTTGTAGTTCCAAGCCTACAGAGTTCTTAGATTCAAGCCTGCAGATTCCGTAGATTCAAGCCTGCAAAGTCCATAGATTCAAGCCTGCAGAGTCCGTAGATTTTTGGAAAGCTTGAAAAAAAAAGGAATTTGAAAGCTTTGAACAAATTTTGAGAAGGGAAGAGAGAAATCTTGGTCCTGTAGGACCAAGATAGCTCATATGTTGTTCTAAAAATGAGTGACATTTTTGGGGACCAACACACCCAAACCTTGCTGAAGATTTTGAATCAAATCATGGGTAAAACTATCATTTTCCCATTTTGATCTTACTTTCTCTAGCCAATCTACTTTCCAAATGGTAATGGCACATAACAATGCTTCAACTGATTCATCTCTCCTGGATAGTGCATCTACCACCACATTTTTCTTGCCTTTCTTATAGACTATTTCAAAATCATAGCCTAACATCTTAGTTACCCATTTTTGTTATTCTTTTGATGACAACATTGTTCCAAAAAATATTTGAGACTATCATGATCAATTTTTACTTGAAAGTGATGATCCATCAAATAAAGTCTCCATTGTTTGACTGCATGTAGAATAGCCATCATTTCCTTCTCATAGATGGGCTTGAGCTAATTTTTATCCTTCAGTTGGTGTAATGTCCCCAAATTGGGACCTAATTCCAAAATAGAGGATTTTCTACAAACTCAAACAAATCTAAAATAAATACTGAAAATTATAGCCCTTCAACCCAAAAAAAAACCCTTACTCTTTTCAGATCTACCTTCAATATTTTATTATTTTACCTCAAACAGTTGAAACTTAGAAAATTCATAACTTCTAAAATACTTGGAATTTAAATATGAACGAGGACTCAAAATGAGCACAAAAATAGCAGTTATCCAATAAAAATAATTTTAAAATTTTCCACCCATGGGAGGTCCCTCAAAAGTAGTCTCAAAGTTCTAAAAACCCTAGTTTTTTGCCCAAAAATTATGCAGATAATTTTTTAAATATCAATCTTTGAAATAAAACCTCAACAAGGCTTTCCAAGCCTTCAAACCAATTCACCCTACTTGGAAAAGTGTAAAAATAATAATAAACACTAGGAGAGGGTTTTATCTACCATAGACCCTCCGAAGAAGGATCCCAAAGCCCTCAAGCAAATCACCGAAGGGAGAAACCAACAACTATCACTCCACAAGCACATCGCCAATCTCTTCAAGTGGTTTGTCCACCTTTTAGACCTAGAAATTTTGTTAGATAAAATTTTCAAATAAATATTCAAAGGTGTAAATATAATTTTTTGATAGATAGGTGTTGTTAATAGACACTGTTTATAGAGCATCATAGCTCTTAGAGGGTAACATTCTCCAAGAAACTATGTCAAAGATAATTAAGCTTGACATACTTGAACTTTTTTCTAAATATCCAAATTCACATAACCTTCAAATGAGATCCACAACCTCCTTGTATATCCACTTGTTTTCTTATAATGGGAGAGTTAGTGTATTATAAGGACAATTTGCTTTTAAAATCACTTAAGAGCTAAATAGGCTCGTGGCCCTCAAAAGGTTCCAACTTAAGTGAAAAGCAAATTAGACTATTATTACTTTATTTTAATATTTATAAATACTTTTTAATTTAGTAATAATATTATTCTAATGTCCAAAAAGGGGATATTACAGTCCTCCCCGTCCAAAATTGCTTGTCCTCAATCAATTATAATATCTAGAGAGGTGTCCCAATATACCTTATGATGCAATTCCCACTTGATACTTCTTCCCAAGGAAAATAACCTTCAAATGGTCTCTTCAAACTATTGTTCTTATGTTTCAAAGGTTTCCCATAAGTGCAAAAAGTGTTATGGCAACCTCTAGCAAACTCCATATCATCCCTTAGGTTAACTCCTGCCCAATCAAAAGGTTGTCCCATGTGTATCCTACTATAGAAAACTCATAAAATTTACTATTATTCTACATAATATTTCCCAAATCTCCTAAAATATAACCATCGAGGGCTATAAACCTCCCATTTGAAGACATAATTAATGAACTCTTTAACAATGAAGAAGATATTTCATAAACAAAACTATACATGTTGTGGGATGGGTTGTAGTAGTGATGAAAAGCCTTGCCATTGCTCCAATTGGTCAACTTATTCTTTACCAAGTTGAATTTTGGAAATTTCTTCACCCACACATCTCCCATAGATACCAACTTGCCCTTACAAGGTTTGTCATTTGACCAAGAGTTGTCAAAAGAAATATAATAGGAAAGTAATACCTTATTGATCCATAAGAAAATTTCCCTTTGCACTCCATTCTTGGTTTGCAAATTATGGTGGCCACTCTCCAAAAACCATTGAGTGGCTCCTACATGCTATGGAAGACCCTTCCAAGTTAGAGAAAGAAGATTAAAACAATTTTCTTTTGAGGCATACCTTGGAATAGAGTAACATTTAGATGCATCCTCCCTTGGACTTGTCTCATCATGTGTACCGAGTAGCCTCTTGTTGACCTTCCTATATCAAGACCTTTATGCATATGATAAATACCATATGAATGATACAAAAGTTCTATTTCACACAAAAGGTAGTGTTGTACGCTCCTCATACCTTCCCATTATTTATCATGTAATAAGTGTGCCCAATCACAAGCATTTTCAGAACTTATTAAGGGCTGTAATAAGTAATAAAAATCAAAATTCATGACCTTATGATACTATTGATTTCACATCATTACCTCAAAAAAATTTGTGTGTAAAAAATTAGACCTTGTACTTGATTTTTTAGACCCTTTCCTTGGTTGTAGTATGTCAAATACATTGTATTGTATGATGGTAATGGGCAACGAATTTGAATACAAAAATTCATAACTTACTAAGTATGAGACAAAATTTTCTTCAAAAACTCACCTTTCTCTCTGATGTTCATAATTTAGGTCTTTGCCTTATCTAAGAAGGGTCTCAATCTTATATCCATACTATTAAAGTTACCCTTACAACTCTCCCTCATTCAGAATTTGGAAGATATGTTCATGTTGATCTTTTTATGGTTGTAGCAACTTCCCTTCCCCTTCCTTCTTTCCCTTATAGTAGCTGAAAATTCGCTTATACATATTTGAACCATCTTCATTATGTTGGAGTGTTTGAATCTCACCTCCCTAGGACCTAGGCACAATATGTGAACAAGAAATCCTAATGGAAACAAAATAGAAATGTCATAAATAACAGTCAGACTATTACCAACAACCCTTATAATGACCCATTGGTCATGATACTTGTCCCCCATTACTATTCCCATTATTTTCCAGGTTGTTTTCCTGATAAATTCCCTTAAAACATCTTAGGAGGGAGCTGTATAATGACTATCACTCCCCTGGATGGATTGCCTTTTCCCTCCAATCAAAATCATTACATGTAGTATACCAAATACATCCAAAGAATTTTGATTCTTACCATTTACATGATGTATTTCCATGTCCTTCACTTCATCTTCCCCCTTGGTATGATCCTCATGTCCCCCAAACAAATTTGATTTTTTATTAGTCTCATGGAATCAATCATAAAGAAAATAAAATCAGATTTGAGAACCTTTGTAAAAGTCAAAAGATTTCTTAGATCCCATACCTCTTGGTGCTAATAATTGTGAACTTGGATCAAGGAGTCCTCATGCCTCATTGCAAACTATAACTTCCATTTTGTCACCTTTTCTTGTATGCTTCCTTGAAGTGATGAGAAATGTGTTCTCCTTTAGTGAAGTGGAATTAGTGGAGACATCTCCAATCCTTGTATCTTCTATATTCCTGATATTGATTTCAATCATTCAATAGATATTTTAAGGTTGGTGCAATAATTTCAAACTTGACTCCTTTGTCAACAATGAGTGATGCCTTACTTGCTTCAACTTTATCCTTCTTTATATCAATCTCCTTGATTTCACCCTTTGCGTCTTCATTGTCATGCATATAGTCATTAAAAAATAAATAAACATCTTTCACAAACAAAAGATCCTTACCTTGCATTTCCTCTTTTCTATCATCAACTTGTAACCTTATGAGTTGTCCATCAAATTCTGATTTTTTTGTTTCATTGCCTCTTTTATAGGAGGTTTCATATAAGGATGTCCCTTCATTCTTTTCCTCTACCTACTCCATTATCAAATAGGGCTTTAATTCTTCTTCACACTCCTTAACAATGTTTCCAAAAATCATATGTGCTGCTAGAATTTTTTCCTTTTTTAACCACAAACCTGGCAATAAAGTAGACAATAGAGGTTCAGAAAGACCATCACTTTCCTTGAGTATCAAACTCATGATTTTATGTATATGGTTTACAACATTTTGGGTAGGATTCCTACAAGCTATTGTAAGAAAATTTTGAAACATTTCAATAACAAACTCATCACATTCCAAATCTGTTATTAAAACACATAACCTAATTTATGCCACAGTCTCTAACAATGTGACCTTTCTAGCAAAGGAGTATCCCATGTTATCCTTGAGACCTAGGAAACTCTTCATAATCAACTGAAATATCTCTCTCATGATTTTGTCACTATAAGGAACCTTAGGAGTAGTTAGTCTCAAAATTTCATTGATACAACTATAACCAAAAGTCTTACCTCTTTATTTGTGTCTCTCGATAGTTTATGTTGAACTTAGTAAATCATTGAGGTTTGTACCTCCCAAATCATGGATGCGTATCGTGATTGACTCACCTTGGATAACATATATTCTATTTCATTTAAGGTGATGATCACATCTTCTTTTGGTTGGCATAAGTTCCCTAGACTTTTACCTACATTGTGAAGCCTTAACCTCTTTATGGATTCCATGCCTTATTCCTTGTTCTTATTTTCACCCCATAGTTTAGCCAATATATGGCTTTGATACCACTGTAAAGATGCCAAATAGGATCTCAGGCAAAATAAATGATTTATTCTTTATGAACTCAAGCCAATCTGAAAATTTACTGAATTTTGCCCAAAAACTTAGCAAAACCCTAACACAATGATCTCTTCAAACCCTTACACAAATTCTTCAATAAATAATTAATGAAAAGCTATGCTTATGCACCTTTTTTGTAGTATAAATTAATGATGTAGCTACTAGAAATGAGATTAAAATTTTGTTAAATAGGTGTAGGTACTATAGTTCCTTTCCTTTGCAAATATGCCTCCAAAAACTTTGAATATTCCTCTTTAAAAATTAAGCCAAAATCCCTAATAAATCTCCAAGCTTCCAAAGAACAATTTCAACTTGATAAGATCACTTCAAATCTTTAGACAACTCATCCAACTTCAAGGGAAAATCAAGAATAATTTTCTGAACTTTACTCCTTTCAAATCTACCCTTAATTAATTATTATTTTTCCTAAAAAAACTAAAACTTAGAACATTTATAACTTCTAAAATACTCATAATTTTAATGAAAATGATATCTCAAAATAACCATAAAATTAGCAACTATCAAATAAAAATATTTTCAAAAAATTTCACCAATATCCAAATTCACATAACCTTCAAATGAGATCCACAACCTCCTTATATATCCTCTTTTTTTGTTATGAAGGGAGAGTTAGTGGATTATAAGGACAATTTACTTTTAAAATCACTTAAGAGCTAAATAGGCTTGTGACCCTCAAAAGGTCCCAACTTAAGTGAAAATCAAATTAGACTATTATTACTTTATTTTAAGTATTTAGAAATACTTTTTATTTTAGTAATAATATTATAATAATGTCCAAAAAGGGGATATTACAATTGGCAACTTTCAAATGCAAGTGGCATGCCTTCTTGCATGAGCACAACACCCATACCATATCCAGATGCATCACATTTTCAACCACAAAAGTCTTAGAAAAATCAAGAGTGGCCAACACTAGAGTGGTGCACATAACCAGTTTCAATTGTTCAAATGCCCTGGTAGTTATATCAATATTAACCATTTTTTGGTCATTTAGAGTAAAAAAATGTGCACCCCCTCTTTTGTGCATAAGTATTCAATCCATGTGTTGGCTAAAATCATTCATCAAGGTTCCCTATCAGACCTATCCCATGAAAAAATCAAGTGTTTACCTCATTTCGTTCAACTAAGTGTATTTCAGGTTTGTCAAGGGGAACTACTTGAGACTTTCCAAATGCAATTACTTGGTCCCCATAGTGCATTTTAGGTTTTTTAAACCACTTTACTTGTGAAAATTTCATAAGTAAAGTCACTTGTGAAACCCGATTTTGTCTTGATAGACCAAATCAAGTACTCCAAATGACTTTACTTATTTTATCTTATAAGCATAAGCAATCCAGAAACCTGAATGGGTCAAGACAATTGCAATCAAGTTTGCTAAGGGGTCTTTCTCATGAAATTTCATAAGTTGGAGCAGGTCTAAAGTCCAAATCAGGCGGCATTGGAGAACCTGAAAGGGTCTAGAAGAAACATTCAAGTTTGTCAAGAGGCCTTACTTAAGGAACTTTGTGAGTAAGTTCTTTCCAAGGACCCAACTTAGTCTAAGCGGCTTGCAAAGGCAATGAATTTCCTTGGAGGGCACTTCAATTGCATGTAAGGCAATTACAAAAGTTCCAAAGGGTAAGTGTCTTTGCGGAGGGCACTTGGTCAAGAAAGAGGACTCTTTTCACTTTTTTGAAGGGTCATTTTCAGATTTTCTAAAGGGCACCTGCCCTTACTAAGGGCACTTTTGGATGGGGGAAGCCTTTGCGGAGGGAAATTTAAGAAAGAGAGGATGAAGACAAAAGGCCTGAAGGGCATATGCTCTTCAGGAAAAGAAGCAATTACAGGAAAAAATTCCTTCAGACATTTTGTCTGAAGGAAAGTGCAACACAAAGGCCCACCAAAAGAAAGGAACAAAGGCAAGCCCAAAAGAGAATTCCTTCAGACAAAATCTCTGAAGGAATTCATTTAGACATTTTATTCAAAGAAATTTAACATTACCAAAAACTCGAAGGCCAACGAAGACAGAAGAAAGATGAAAGGAAATCCTTCGAACATATTTTCTGAAGGACATGATGAAGATAGGCCTGCCTGAAGGAAAAGATAAGGAAAAAGGGAAGAAGCGAGCAAGTAAATGTGAAGACTCGAGAGCCCAGATAAGTTCAAAAAATGAAAAAGATCAATACGAAGGCCTAAGAAATAACAAACACCTGAGAACCTGAATGGTTAAAGATAAACGGGAAAAAGCCAAGGCAAAGGGAGATAACAAAGTAAGAGAAAACAAGGTGGATAACCCATAATGTGGCCACCCAACACAGTAAAGTAAAAGCTCAAAACATTTCAATTGGTGTGACAAGTCAAAAGCGTAGACCCAAGGACCAACCAGACTAAGGCAAGTGGCACAAGTGTTATCATCAAGAAGAGTAAATACACTTAGGTGAAATAGTCTCTACTGAAAACCAATAAAAAGATTGGTTTTTGAATGATAGAAGGTGCAACCATGTTTTCATGTCAATATTTTAATGTGTAGCTAAGTCACACCTAGGCATTGAAGAAAACATAGTCTAACCATAATAACTTCAGAATGGCTTTGTCAGTTGCTAGAAGGAGTAGCACATACTTTTGTAAGCCAAGGATAACAAAGGTGGTGATTTGGATAGCCTACAACATGGTTTCCATATATAAATCTAGAAAATATGACAGCAACATGGCCTTTTGTCTCAATAGATGTTTGACTCAGCATGGGTCTCCTTTTTTAGGGATTTTTCAACGTCTAGTTCCAACACTCTATATATTATATTTTATCATTTGAGGAAGGGATCTCTTAGCTTGTATGGTGAAGCTCTACAAAATTTTACCTTAAATCTAAGACAAAGCTTTTACCTTCTTTTGAGTGTTACACCGAGCACACATTTGGGTGTTAGTTTTGTGAAAGTGTGGTCTCTTTCTCTACCTTCATGTGTTAACCCCAATAGTGTCTAGTGTTTGTGTTTTCTTCTCTTGCAAGTCACAGGAAGTGTCTGAATAAGTATAGGAAAGTGAATAGGCTACACAATAGTGTGTCTTAGAACACCTTTTGTGCTAGTTTTTTCCTCTCTTATCTCTCCATATGACCCTTGCTGAAACATGTTGCAAGGAAGGTCTCATTTTGAGTGAAGTGTAGGCTAGCTTATCTTAATTTAAAGTGTATGTCAAAGTTGAGTAGACCATCTATTTGGTGCATCACCACATATTTTAGGTTCTGATTTAAGTATTTTTCTCTCTTTTCATCCCCCTAAGTAGTTAGTAGTTGGAAATCTAGGGCCTCAAGGTGCATCAAGGGGAGATATCCCCAAATCTAGAGATTCATCCCTCATGTTTTCCACCCATAACAAGAGGGATGTCTCCATTGTGTGGCATGGATGAAGAGAGATAAGCCTCCATTCAGAGGGTGCAATCTACCATGTCAACAATTTTTGGTACGCTTGATGGGACAAATTTCTGTGTCTTGCAAGTTTCAAGATTGGTGTTGGTCTTGATATTGTTAAAAAATCCAAAAGAAGGAGCTATATTCAACACCTGGTGACTCCACATAAGAACCAAGTCTTTGGTTAATGACCAGCTTAGCATCCCATGCCAAAGGTCACTACAAGATCTTCTTCTAGGGGTGTTCCTTTTGAATTTAGTGAGTTATCTTTGAACTCAACAAAGAGACTAAGATTTGAAAATATCCACCCTTACGTAGGAATCCATTTTCCTAAGCCAACCATAAAATATACCTACTTAAGGAGATCCTTTCACAATCATGGCATCCCCTAGAGCTTTCCCTTTTGTGGCCTTCAATCATCAAAGTACCTTGGACCTTTAGTAGTATGACCCAATTCCAGGGATAAATCTCAAAAGTGTTCCTCCCTTTAGTGGAGAGGGCCCAATCACTATTGTTGAGCATATTAGAAACATAACAAACCTCTGTAACATCCATAATATCACTAAAAAAATGTAGCCATTAGATTTCTATCCTTGTCCTTCAAATGGAAAGTTTTGGACTGGTATGGGACCTTGCTTGTGAACTCAGTTGGCTCATGGGATGAGTTATGGACCCTCTTGACCAATAGGTTTGGGGGAAAAGGTGATCATTTATCTCTAGTTGGGCATTTAACCACCATGAAGAGAGCCCCACATGAGTTTATGTAAGATTTTAACACTAGGTTCCAAAAGACTTGGGATAGGATCCCAATTCTTGTGAGGCCAACCCTAAGCTATGCTTTTCTTTACTACTTGAAGCCCCTAAATAGTGACATTGCTGTCATGATATAGTCCATGGGTGGAAACATTCTGCCCGTTGTTTATGAGATAGCCATAGCTACTGAAAATTGCCTTGTTCAAGTAGGAAAGATAGCTCTTAGACATCTTATGCCACTCTTTCTTGATTTACAACCCTTAGTCTAGCCTGCTTTACCCACTCTAGCTCCTCTGCCTAATCAAGAGAATTTGGTTGCTACCCCTAAAAATGACATCAATAAAGTTAATAACCTACTACAGAGTGTTATCAATGAGTTAGTTGACCTCAAAAGACAACAAACTCAGAGTTATAGGCCAAATCAAGGATACCAATAGTTTGGGTAAGTAAATAGGCATCCCTTTTAGAATTATAATCAAGGATAAGGTAAAATTACACATGTCAAGACTTATCAAAGCTATAATCCAAATGCCTCTTCATATTTTAAGGCTCTAGTCCCCAATAAAAATAATTTGGTGCAGGAGCAACCCAACTATCCACCCTTAGAGCATGGCCAATAACTGGTTGCTTATGCTAGTGAGCTACCAAATCAAAGCATGATTACACAAGTTGATCAGGTAGCCCAATTCTCAAAATTTGAGATGTCAGAACAACTTGGGATAGATAGTAGGTAGGCTCAATCTAATTCCACTCTCATGAATCACTTGGAAGGAGAGTTCTACACAGTTAACTATGTGGGGAGCACAAGTAATCAGAATGTTGGTGTTACACCCAACACCAGGTCCAAAAGGAGAGCCATTGATGAAGCTCAAGTAGTCACTTAAGCACCTACTACATCTTCTTCACCCAATCAAGTAGAGAGTGTACCTAAAACAACCCCAAGAGCATAAGCAAATCAAAAGTTTCCCAATTTCAGGCCAATGGTTATAGTTTCAGCTCCTTAGGTTGCACCATAGGTTATGAATGTTCCCAAGGAGAACTCTAAAGGGGGAAATCCTTCAATCAATGTGGTGGACCAAATGAAGAATTTGCACATGAACATATCATTGTGGGATTCTTTAGCACTACTAGGATAAAAATATATACTCCAAAAGGAATTGTATAGGCTGGGTGAACAAGCTATCCAACAAGAAATGATAATGTGTTGGTAGTAAATGGGGCTCCCCCCATAGTTGGTCAAGCAAATAAAGATTATATGGTCCCCCCCTTCTATTTTTCCCTAATTATTTGTGATTTCTTGGTCCACATTTGCATCATTGATAGTGGATCAAACACCTCAGCTATGCCCAAATGCATAGCTGATAAGCTAGGCCTCAAATATGAGCAAATGACCAAAGGAGTTTTATAGTTGGATGGATCACCAGCTAGGACCTTGGGAGTGGCAAGAGGCTTAAATATGACTCTTCATGCATGTCTAACCTTCTCAATTCCCCATGATGTGGTAGTGGCAGATGTTCCTCCTTAGTTTGCTCTTTGCTTGTCAAGAGATTTCACATCCAAGATAGGTGGATACTTGGTAACCAACTGGTCTTACATGGTTTTCAGGACAAAGTATGGAATTAAAGTGAAGATTTAATTGGATCCCATCCACAAAGATCACCTAGAGCCATACTCACCCAAAGTGGCAAATGTGAACTATGCAATCATTGATGAAGAGGAGCTCCAGGTGGATCAATCTCCATCATCTTCCCTTGTAGGAGTTGCTGACCTACTCCTAGATGAATGGGGAAATAAAAAATTTGAGCATGATCCTTACAAGTTCATTAAAGAACTAGTCTTGGAGTTTACTACATGCATGAGAAAGATGCTTTCATGCCAAAATTGATGAAGACAGGTTAAGAGGATTGTGGTTTGTGGCAGCTATTCTTTGATGGATCTAGAAGCAAGTTAGGAGCCAGTAGTGGGGCAATGCTAGTTTCACCTTCAAATGACAAATACTACTTAACTTTCAGGTTTCAATTCTCTTTCACCTGCAATGTAGAAGAGTATAAGGCCTTTGTTCATGACCTAAAATGGGTAAAGAAGTGAGGAATCAAAGAATTGCAGATGTTTAAAGATAGTGAGCTGATTGTGAACCAAGTGAGAGGTAAAAACTTGACCAAGAACTCCTTACTCAAGTCTTACAAGCATAGAGCATGGGACCTTGTAGAAAACTTCATTGCTTTTAACATCACTTCCATTCCAAGAGAGGAGAACAAGCATGCTGATAGACTAGAAGTAGTTAGTGTTCAGTTTGACATCCCAAAGGGGATAAGACAAAACAAGAATCAACATCATTTAAAGGTGATTGTGAGGCCCTCCATACCAGACAATGTCACAAATTAGTATGTGTTTAAAAATGACCTATAAATAGCACTTTTCTTGCAAGAAGAAGCTGACTTTGCTTCCAAAAATCATTCCAAGCTATAGTAGCAGTATGATGGGTAGATTGCTCAACTAAAGACCAACAAGATTCCCTAAGGTTTGGTAACTCTTGAGAGCATTTACAATGAAGATGACCAACTCAAGAGAGACAAACTAGGCATGTCAACCAAGAAGGAAAATTATGAAAGGGTAGAGGTCTACAAGGATAAGCTACTTGCACTTGGGAAGGATTGTGCCAATGAGGAAAAGCGTGCTTTTATTATGTTATGTTAAGAGTTCGTTGATGTCTTCACTTGGGAGTATGGTGATTTGAAGGGCTTTGATCCAAGCTTGGCCCAACACACCATTGAGCTAGAGAAAGGTGCCAAATCCATCAAGAAAATAAATCTAAAGATCAAACCTCTTATTAGGAAGGAGCTCACCAAATTGATCGAGTCCAGGATCATTTTCCCTATCAAACACTCTTCTTGGCTGGCCAATTTGATCCCTGTTAGGAAGAAGAATGGAGAAGTTAGATTGTGTGTGGATTTTAGAGACCTGAATAGAGTCTCATTGAGAAATCACTATCCCCTTCCAAGTATGGAGAAAATTCTTTAGATGGTGATATGCAGTGAAAGGTTCTCTCTCCTAGATGGCTACTCTGGGTACAATCAAATCCTGGTGTAAGAATGTGATCAATACAAAACAACCTTTACCACCAAGTGGGGAACATATGCCTACAAGAAGATGCCATTTAGATTATCAAATGCTAGAGCTACCTTCCAACGTGTTATAGACATGGCTTTCCAAGGTTTGATCAATGACATTGTGCTGGTTTATCTTGATTATGTGATAGTCTTCTCCAAGGGGACAACTGAACACTTGAAGCACTTGAGGCAAATCTTTGAAAGGTGTAAAGAGTTTGACATCTCTCTCAATCCAAATAAATACATGTTTGTCATCCATGAAGGCAAGCTCTTGGGCCATATTATTTTGAAGGAAGGCCTATTCATTGATCTAGATAGGGCAAACACCATCTTTGCATTATCCTTGCCTAAGCACAAGAAGGGCCTACAAAGTTTTTTTGGTAAGATAAATTTCATTAGGAGATTCATTCCTAACTTTGCTGAGCTTGTCAAGCCACTAACTTCCATGCTAAGGAAGGATGAGACATTCACGTGGACAAGAAGAGGAAGAGAAAGCTTTGAAGGCACCAAGCAAGCTATTGCCCAAGCTCCTACCCTAGCTAGTCCAAAATTCTCCAAGGACTTCAATCTATACACCTTTGGGAATGAAGAGGTAATCTCTACTATGCTCACTCAAGCAAATTGTGAGAATTTAGAACAACCTTTTGCTTTTTTTAGCCAAGGTTTAAAAGGATATGAGGTTAGATACACATATGTTGAGAAGTAGGTGCTTGCAGTCATATGAAGTCTAAAGAAGTTCATACATATGTTATCTACCAGCAAAGTTCACATCATGGTGCCATATCCTAGTGTAAAAAACTTCTTGATGAACTGAGACATGAATGAGAAAGGGGTAGGTTGGATCACTAAAGTAATGGAGTATGACGTAGATATCAAGACCACCAAGTTGGTAAGAGGAAGAGGGTTGTGTGAACAATTTGATATGGACTTGAAAGAGCCAAAAGAGGATGTTTTGGTACTCCATGATGAACCTACAATAGTTGTACCTACATTCATGAAGAGCTGGGCACAAGACATGGTTCATTTCCTTCGAATTAGTGAGTATCCACAGGGTCTTGATAAGACCAATAAGAGGTATTTTAGACTCCAATATCTTACTTATGTCCTATATGATGGACTGCTATTCAAAAAATACTTTTCAGGGGTGCTCTTAAGATGCATTGATTCAGACCAAGTTGGCAAGGTACTGTTTGAGTTCCTTGATTGACCAGCTAGTGGCCACTTTGCTCTCAAGGCCACAGCAGTAAAGATTATGAGGGATAGTTAATTTTAGCCCAGTTTATTTAAATATACTCATGTTTGGGTGAGGAAATGTCAAAAATGTGCCTTTTTTGATGGGAAATAATGGCTGGCTACCATGCCTCTTCATCCTATTCAAGTGGAACAACCATTCATGCAATGGGGGTTGGACTTCATAGGGCTGATCAATCCTCCTTCTAGTGTTGGCCACAAGTGGGTTTTGACTACCATGAATTATTTCACAAGGTGGGTAGAGGCTATAGCTTTGAATGAGGCCAATGAGAGTGCAGTCCTAGACTTCTATGAAGGCCTAATGACTAGATTTGGGGTCCCAACCACAATCATTTCAGATAATGCATTGGCTTTCTTAGGAATAAAGATAAGTGAGTGGGCATTGAAGTATGGCATCTATCTCAACACTTCTTCCAACTACTATGCACAAGGAAATGGGCTAGTCAAGTCCATAAACAAGAATTTGATTAGGATCATAAAGAGGACAATAGAGGAAAATCAAAGGACTTGACATGTCAACTTGAAGACAACTCTTTGGGCATATAGGATCACTCCAAAGAGGGCAATCAAGAATTCACCGTACACACTTGTGTATGGAAGGGAATCTAGAATTCCTATCTCACTTGAGTTACCAACCTTGGATCTTGCCCATCAACTACAATTGATGGAGAGTGACACCCTGAAAGTTAGGTATTGTATGCTAATGGAGCTTTAAGAAGTGAGAGACCAAGCCATGGATGCCATGACCAACTACCAACAACAAACAAAGAAACATTTTGACAAAAGGTCTACGCCAAAGAGCTTCTCAGAAGGTGACATTATCTTGAATTGGGATGAGGACCGAGCTAAGCCTATAAGGCACATGAAGTTTGATGCTTTGTGTAGTGGCCCGTATGTCATCACCCAATGCAAGCAACACAATGATTTCCAACTCTCCAAGTTGGATGATGAAGAGATACATATCCCAGTCAATGGGATACACCTTAAGCATTTTTTCTAAGTTTCTTTTGTCATGTACATATTTTTCCTTGTTTTTCCTAAGTGATGTTGCACAAGTTTGTTGTTTTTTACCTTTGTTGCATGTAGTTTTTCCTTGTTGTTTGAGGTAAAGCTTTGCTGGCTCAAGGGTCTTTACAAGGCTATTTTAACAAGCTCAGGATGCATTTTGACTCCATGCCCAATGGAATTTGAGGCTACCAGTCTTCCCAAGCATAATAGCATGCTTTCCTTGTGAGTCACCAGTTTGTTGACCATTTTGTGGTCATTTAGAGTAAAAAATGGCACCCCCTCTTTTGTGCATAAGTCTTCAATCCATGTTTTAGCTAAAATCATTCATCAAGGCTCCCTATCAGATCTAATCCATGAAAAAGCCAAGTGTTTACCTCATTTAGTTCAACCAAGTGTATTTTGGGTTTGTCATGGGGAACTACTTCGGGCTTTCCAAATGCAATTACTTGGTCCCCATAGTGCATTTCGGGTTTTGTAAACCACTTTTCTTGTGAAAATTTCATAAGTAAAGTCACTTACAAAACCCGATTTCGTCTTACTAGACCAAATTGGGTTCTCCAAATGACTTTACTTATTTTGTCTTATAAGTAAAAGCAATCCATAAACTTGAATGGGTCAAGACAGTTGCAATCATGTTTACTGAGGGGTCTTACTCATGAAATTTCATAAGTTGGAGCAGGTCCAAAGTCCAAAGCAGGAGGCATTGGAGAACCCAAAAGGGTCTAGAATAAACATTAGGGTTTGTCAAGAGGCCTTACTTAAGGATATTTATGAGTAAGTTTTTTCCAAGGACCTAATTTAGTCTAAGTGGCTCGTAAAGGCAAGGAATCTCCTCGAAGGGCACTTCAACTATGTGTAGGGAAATTGCAAAAGTTTCGAAGGGTAAGTGTATCTGCAGAGGGCACTTGGTCAAGAAAGATGACTCTTTTCACTTTTTCAAAAGGTCATTTTCAAAGTTTATGAAGGGCACCTACCCTTGCTGAGGGCACTTTTGGATGGGAGAAGCCTTTGTAGAGGGCACTTTAAAAAAGAGAGGACAAAGACAAAAGGCCTGAAGGGCACATGCCCTTTGGAAAAAGAAGCAATCAAAGGAAAGAATTCCTTCAGACAAAATGTCCAAAGGAATTCCTTCAGATATTTTATCTAAAGGAATTCTCTTTTGGGCTTGCCTTTGCTCCTTGATTTTGGTAGGCCTTTGTGTTGCACTTTCCTTTAGACAAAATGTCTGAAGGAATTCTTTCGAACATTTTATCCAAAGAAATTTGACATTACCAAAAGGCTGAAGGCTGAGGAAGGCAAAAGAAAGATGAAAGGAAATCCTCTAGACAAAATGTTCAAAGGAAATCCTTTGGACATTTTGTCTGAAGGACATGGTGAAGATAGGCCCACCCAAAGGAAAAGACAAGGAAAAAGGGAAGAAGTGAGCAAATAAATGTGAAGACCTGAGAGCCCAAATAAGTTTAGAAAATGGAAAAGATTAATGCAAAGGCTCGAGAAATAATAAATGCTTGAGAACTTGAATGGTTAAAGATAAAAGGGAAAAAGCCAAGGCAAAGGGAATGAACAAAGTAAAAGAAAACAAGGTAGATAACCTAGAATGCGACCATGTAGCACAATAAAGTAAAAGATCAAAACATTCCAAGTGGCATCACAAGTCAAAAGCAAAGACCAAAGGACCAATTAGACCTAGGCAAGTGGCACAAGTGTCATTAATAAGAAGAGTAAATGGACTTAGGTGAAATAGTCTCTACCAAAAACCAATAAAAGGATTGGTCTTCAAATGATAAAAGGTGCATCAATGTTTTCATGCCAAGATTTTAATGTGTAGCCAAGTCGCAACCAGACATTGAAGAAAACATATTCTAGCCACAACAATTTTAGAATAGCTTTGTCAATTATTGGAAGGAGTAGCACATACTTTTGTAAGCCAAGGACAACAAAGGTAATGATTTAGATAGCCTACATCATGGTTTCCATATGCAAATCTAGAAAACATGGTAGCAGCATGGCCTCTTATCTCAGTAGATGTTTGACTCAACATGGGTCTCCTTTCCTAGGGATTTGTTATCTTATGGTTCTAACACTCTATCTATTGTAATTTCTCATTTGAGGAAGGGATCTCTTAGCTTGTATGGTGAAGCCCTAAAATTTTTTACTTTGAATCTAAGACAAAAATTTTACCTTCTTTTGAGTGTTGTATTGAGCACACATCTGGGTGTTAGTTTTGTGAAAGTGTGGTCTCTTTCTCTACCTTCATGTGCTAACCCCAACTATGTCTATTGTTTGTGTTTTCTTCTCTTGCAGGTCATAGGAAGTGTCTGAAGAAGTATAGGCAAGTGAATAGGCAATGCAATAGTGTGTCTTAAAACACCTCTTGTCCTAGTTTTTCCCTCTCTTATCTCTCCATAAGACCCCCTACTAAAACATTGTTACAAGGAAGGTCTCATTTTGAGTGAAGTGTAGGCTAGCTTGTCTTGATTTAAAGTGTATGTCAAAGATGAGTAAACCATTCATTTGGTGCATCACCACATAGTTTAGTTTTTGATTTCAGTATTCTTCTCTCCTTTTTCATCCCTCTAAGTTGTTAGTATTAGGAAATCTAGGGCCTTAAGGTGCATCAAGGGGAGATAACCCCTAATCTAGAGATTTATCCCTCATGTTTACCACCCACAACAAGAGGGATATCTCCATTGTGTCACCTGGATGAAGAGAGCTAAGCCTCCCTTCATAGGGTGCAATCTATCACGTCAACAATCATTCCATTAGGAGTCTTTCTTCAAAAAATAGGTGAGTGGGTCTACAATGATAACATAATTTTTGATAAACTTGTGATAGTAACTAGTTAGGCCCAAAAATCCCCTTAGTTGCTTGAGTGTTTTAGGAATTGGCCAGTCTACCATCACTTGGATTTTTTTAAGATCCACTTTCACTCCTTCATGTGAAACCACATGACCCAAATACTCAACTTCACAATTTACAAAAGTACATTTGGAAGGTTTAGCATACAAATGATATTGTTCTAGAATTGAGAGTACCTATTTCACATGTTGCAAATGGTCTTCCTAAGTTTTATTGTAAATGAGGATATCATAAAAAAATACCAGAATAAATTTCCTCAAAAATGGCCTAAAAATAGTATTAATCAAACTCTGAAGGGTAGATGGTGCATTTGTTAGACCAAAAGGCATAACCATAAACTGATAATGGCCCTCATGAGTTCATAAAGTTGTTTTGGGTACGACTTCATCACAAATCTGGATTTGATGATACCCAAAACGTAGATATAAATTGGTAAAATAAAGACCACCATTTAATTCATCTAGCAAATCATCAATGACCAAAATATGAAACTTATTTTTGATAGTGTACTTGTCAAGCTCTATGTAGTTGGGGCACATCCTTCAAGTTTCATCTTTCTTTCTCACCATGACAACTGGTGAAGAATAACCACTTTGGCTATGGTGAATGATTCCTGCATCCAACATCTCTAGTGCCATCTTTTAAATTTCACTTTTTTGGGCATAGGGATACTTGTATGGCCTAATGTTGGGTGGTGTAATACCAAAAATAAGTTTGATGGCATGATAATGCATGTAGTTGGGTGGAAGTCCTTTTGACATGTCACCAAAAATAACAGAATGGGTATCAATCACTTGTTGTAGATTAGGAGGTGTAGATGTCTGAGTTGGTTGGAATTAAATGGAAAATAAGTGAACTACAAATCCTTTAGCATCCTTTTGGATAATCTTGGTCATTTTATGGGAGCTAACAAGTTCTGGAGATTTAGCCCTTAATCCCCTTAACTCAAATGTCCTTCCCTCAGAATGAAAATGCATGAATAATTCCTGGAAATTCATCTCAATAGTGCTCAAAGTGGTGAGCCACTATACTCTCAAAATAATGTTGGCTCCACCCATGGGAATTAAAAACATAGGAAAATCTAATAGGTAGTCTCCCATGGCCAACTTTGTACTGACAGTACCACCATCTACAATCATGACCTAAAATTTTGGAGTGGGATAAATGAAATAGTTCAAATGAGCAACCAACTTACTGTTGATGAAGTTGTGTGTGCTCCCAAAATCCATCAATATAGTGACCTTCTATTTATTAAGGAAACCCACCACCTTAAGAGTTTGGGGAGTACTAATAGTTGAAAGGGCATGATGGGAAATAGTAGGCTAAGAGTCTTTAGATTTATCCTTAGGTCCTTTTGCATCCTCACCAATTACCTCCCCATCATCTTCATCCTCATTGGCACCTTCGATGTAAAATAACTTCTTTTTAGCACAAAGATGTCCTTTCCTCCATTTGATGTCATGACCATAACATAACCTTTTGGCTCACTTCTCCTCAATTTGCTGAGGTGTTAATCTGGTGGGTTTAGGAAATGATGGTGATGGAAGGGTACGATCATGACTAGTAGTAAAAGTTTTTGTTTGATCATCTCTTTTTCTTCTACCATACATGCCCTTGGGATAACTTATGATACAGATGATGGACTAAACATCTAAATCTTCAATTGGATGTTATCTTTGAGTCCACCCAAGAAAATATCAATCAACTTTTCCTTAGTGATGTCCACCACTCATAAGGAAAGATTCTAAAATTGATGAATATAATCCTTCATAGTTCTTATTTGATGTAGTTTGGCTAACTGGCTAAAATAGTTCTCAGAGACATTATTCCAATAATGAGATAAAAAATCATTAGTGAAAATAAACCATGTAACATGAGTACCATTATTTTTCTTTTTAGCACGCAACCATTGATACCAAATACAAAGATGCCACTATCACCTTCTAAGAAGTAAGAGTTTGGTGTAAATCAAATAAATTCTCAATTTGGGTAATCTAAGTGAGAGGATCCTTACCATCAAACTTATGCATATCCACTTTTGTTAATATCAGTTTCACACCAGGATTGGAGCAATGAGTACTGAGAGGAGGAGAACATGAATGATGAAGTGGAGGGTTGTCAGGGTATAACTAAGATGAAATGGTAGCCAATTGTGCATTGATTTAATGTAATTGAGTGTGTACCCCATTAATATCTTTACACATCCCTAAAACATCAGTTTGAGCTGCAACAAAGTCATCTTGCCACACCAAACCCTTTATGTCATTATAAAGTTGAGAAAGCCATAAATCTGAAGTTCTAGATTCCATGTCATCCCTAGAGGGAGCCTTAGGAGTTTCTTACCCCCCTTTTTTCCCTGAGTAGCAGGACTTGCCATGCACAAACCCTTAGAGAGGTTTTGACTCAAAAATAGTGTACCAAGAGATGGTACCATTGCGATCACCTCACCAAGATGAATCTAATGATTAATTTCATGCACTAGAGTGAAACTTGCCCAAATCATAGCTCTGATACCACTTGTAATTAAATTATTTAGATGTTTGCACAAAATAATTAAATAACACATAGAATAAGCAAAGATAAAGGATCACACAACAATAATTAACAACAAAGTAGAATAAAGAATTATATAGTAGAGCCACTTCGAGGGGAAACTTCTATAATAATGCAATACAAGCAAGATACTTAATATGATGATAAAAGACTAACCAATACCTCTTATATATAGTCTACTTAACCATGGTTATTACATACACTAACCTAACTAAGAACATAGAGAAATGTAACAAGAATATAAAATAGGTATATAAGCCACAAGTTGGCCACACATATCCCTAGACATGCCAAAGGTTAAGGATGTAGCATCATATGCCTATTTATATATAGGAATAATACACACCTCCTTTGACTACTATGCATGGTCCATCACCGGCCTCGCCTAATGCACACTCTCTTGAACAAATTTTTATTGCCTTACATGCTATAGTGTTGTAATTAGAGAAAGGTGTCTATAAAACTATTCATTCAATGCACTCCCATACTTTTTTCATAGTTCTTTGGCACCTTAGATAACAACTTACCCATTACCAACAAGATTTTTAGCTCTTAAGCTACCACTCTATGAAGGTAAATGTGATCTTGAACAACTTCTCTGATCATTTCATGCAACATGCTTAGACTATATATATGTAATAATCTAAAAGTGGTATTTGAGTGCTAATAGTTCTACTTAAGTTCCCAACTTAACCCTAGACCTATCTTAGAGCCTTTTATCACACTTTTCCATCCTTCATACGGACCACAAGTGTCCCTAGTCAGCTTAAACATAATGTCAGACCGGGTAAGTACACAAAGTTAGGGGATAAAAATTTGCCTACCCATGGACATGATTTTCTTAAAATTTTAGAAATCTCAACTTCTATAGGTAATTTTAGATATCTACACTCCAAATTTGAAGATGGTGTAAGAACATGAAATGTAGAATTTTGAGTCTAGTTTCCAAAACACTATTTTTTAAAAATATGGTTAAGTATAACTACGTCAAACATCTAAAATTTTAAGAACTCATATTTTTTTCAAAAACATATTAGATAGATGGCTATGCAGTGCACCAATTTTTGAGCAACATTTAATATTATTTGAAACTTTTAGGGGAAAATTTAGATAAGATCTAATTTGTGACCTATATATTTTTATATTTTTTCAATGAATACTTTTTTTTTATGAATTTTACAAGTAAATAGATCCTAAAAACTGACAAAAAAATGGATAGTCATCTGTACAACATGCCTAACTACCTAAATATATATATATATATATATATATATATATATATATATATATATATATATATATATATATATATATATATTTGAATGTGTAGAATTAGGCCTAGTTTATGACCATATAACTTATTTTTCACTTGGATCAATGAAAGACAAATTATATGAACATGTATAGGCATGTATGTTTGTGGCATGTAGTGGCCTAAAAAAGGCATAGCTTGAAATCAACATAGTTGGAAACCTAAAACTACTCCAAAAATTATAAAAATCATACTTTTGGAAAGAGGAGAGTGTGATCATCACGATCGTATTAAGTTTTTGAATTTTAAAATTGAAATTATTAGTGTATTTGGAAATCAACATTGAAATTTGTTGTTTTTATCATACCTTTCAAAACTTGGTTGTACATTGACAATCCAAGTCTTTGGCTCGGGAATCCAAGCCATTCCCAAGTCAAAAGGTGTGGAAATTGAATTCAAATTCAAATATATTGATCATGTTAATAATGTGATCACATTATATATTCTCAACACCCTAAAACTCAAATAAGAGACATTAGGCCTAGTAATCTTAAGATCAAAGTTTGGTTGATTAAGATTGTTGTTTGGGACCAATGCTATTATTAAGAATTGATAGCATTGAATGATAATTGGAAATGTATTGACATATAAATCAATTTATTGTTCCTTTGATCCCAATATGGTGTGAAATCGAGCTAATAGATCCTAAATTGACATTACATGGACATATTTCCTTGGATGGAGTTTGGTTGGCCCCAATTACGTGTCAAACTATACTAAATACTTGGTTTTTTATAATATGGTGTGCAATTAGAGACCCAATTGACATCATATGGACATAATTACTTTATTAGGGCTCATTTAACCCTGATTATGTATTAGATTGAATTAACTATTTAATTAGTTTAATATGGTGTGCTATCAAAGCCCTAATTGACATTATATTGAAGTAATTCCTTGTATGGGGACTGATTACTCTTAATTACAAATTATATTGAAGAAAATACTCGATTAGTTAAATATGATGTGCAATTAGGGACAAATATTCACAATGGACACAATTCCTTGCATGGGGTGAAAAATGCCTAGAGTGATATTAGGTGGAATCAATTAATTACATAGGACTTGGCTGTCCCCAATTGTGTATAGTATTGAAAAAAATATCAATTAATTTAACATGGTGTAATTAGAGCCCCAAATAACATTATATGGATGTAATTCCTTGCTTGGGTATTGAGTGGCCCTAGTTGCATATCCTATTGAACCTAAATACTCAATTGGTTCAATATGGTGTGCAATCGAGGATAATGGAACCCAAACAACATTATATGGAAAAAATTACTTCATGGGGCTCAGTTGGCCCCAATTATGTATAAGATAAAACCAAATACATGATTAGATAAATATAGTTTACAATCAAGGCCAATGAAGTCGTAATTGACATTAAATGTATTCAATTACTTGCATGAGCCTTGGTTGGCCATAATTGCATATTCAACTAAACTAAATACTTGGTTGATTTAATATGTTATGTATTTGGGACCAACAGAGCCCCCTATTGACAGTAAATGGATAAAATTCTTACACAAGGCTTATTTGGACTAAATTTCATATCATATTGAACCAAATATTCTTTTAGTTGAATTTGGTGCACAATCAAAATCCCAATTGTTATTAGATGGATGTAATTCCTTACAAAGGGTTTAATTGGTCCTGAGTTCATATCAGATTGAATCAAACACTCAATTATTTGAATATGTTGTGCAATTAGGGCCCTAATTAAAATTATGTTGACATAATTCCTTGGGTAAGCCTATATTAACCCCAATTATGTAGAATCTAGAAATGAATACTTGATTAGTTTAATATGGCATGCAATCAAGGCCAAGTAAGCCCCAATTTCCATTATATATGAATGTAATTCCTTGCACATAGCTCCTTTAGACTGAATTGCATATAAAATTAAAAAAATACTTATTTTTTAATATGGTGTGAACTTGGATCTCTAATTGATATCGTATGGATGAAATTCCTTACATTGAGGTTCAATAGGCCCCTAGGATCAATTTATCCCCAATTAACATCCTTTAGATAGAGTAACAATTAGATTCATAGGGATGAACTTGGTTAAAATTGCATCACTCATTACCACAATTGACTTTATAGGCTCAATCTATGATGATGTGGGGGATAATTGGTCCAAAATTTACATTCTTTACTCATAGATCTAGGTTCAAAGAGCTCAAATTTGTCCCCAATCACCATCATGATTGTACCTTATATAACCTAATCCATAATCCCTAAAATTCCTAATCCCTAAACTTTAAACCATAAATATAAACTCTTTAAACCTTGAACTAATCATTTCAGCCCAAATTAACATCATTTAGACTAAGCATTAAGTTCACAAGGCTCAGTTTGGCCTAAATCACACATTTTATTATCCCATTTGACTAATTCACTCAATCTACATGATGATATCCATGGTATAATGACAAACCAGAAACACATTCTATAGTCACAAATGGGTCTAAGTGATTCAAATTATCCTCAATTATCTTTGTGATTGACCCTATCTACCCTAAACCATATATACATTAAAACCTAAGTTATAAAACATAAACCCTAAATATTATACCCTAATTTGTAAACAATACACTTTCCCTATTTACCAAATTCAATTCAGTCACAATTAACATCCTTTGCAGTAAGAATTAGGTTTGAACATGGCATAGAGTGATTAGACATTAATATACAAGTCCTTAAACCTAAACCTTATGCCCTAATCCCTAATCCCTGAATATAAATTATAAGCCCTATGCCCTTATACCCACTACATGCCACCAACATACATGCCTTACAATATAACTAATTTTATCATGAGATGTCATAAAATTTATTTTTTAAACCTATGGCCAAAACCTAGCCTTTGGAGTACCAATCTAACTATGCATCTGAAGTAAATTGGGACTATTTCAAGCCCCTCCAAACTAATTAACCAAATAAGAGGAGCTAGTTGATTATTTTAATCAAGGAAGCTTTTGAGGCCAATTTGAACCACTTCAATAACAAGACATGATTTGGGGCAAAATCAAAAGATCAATCTTCTATCATGAATTGATCTAATTAGTCAATTTGTGCAATTTCCTGCATGATCTGGGTAAAATTTAGCCCCTAAACCAAATTTATGGCTCAATCAATTGTATAAAATGTATGCAACATGTACATAGAATAATTAACCCTAATTTTATCATAAATGCAAACATAAAGGTAATCAAGTCATAAATAGGAGAACAACCAGCTCAAATGTTCTTCAATTACCTTAGTGATTGGAGCCTATATATGATATCTTATACCCTAAACGTTTTATAATTTAAATTTAACCCTAAATAATGTAACATTTACATTAAACCCTAAGCCATAAGCCATAAACCTCAAACCCTTTAAATTATAGACCCTAAACCCTAAACCAATAAGTTTAGCCCCATTTAACATCCTTTATATATATAGTAAGAATTAGGTTCACAGGGATGAACTTGGTCAAAATTACATCACTCATTAGACCAAAATTAACTTAATTGGCTCAATTTGTGATGATGTGGGGGCTAATTGAGCTCAAAATCACATTCTTTACTCATAGATATAGGCTCAAGGAGCTCAAATTTGCCCCAATTTTCTTCATGATTGTACCCTATATTCCCAAAAACCTATACTCTAAGCCCTAATCCTTATAGTTCCTAATACCTAAAATCTAAACCATAAATATAAACTCTTTAAACCTTAAACCAATCATTTTAGCACAAATTAGCATCACTTAGACTAATAATTAAGTTCACAAGGCCCAGTTTGGCCTAAATCACATGACTGATTACCCCATTTGACTAATTCACTCAATTTGCACAATGACATACAGGGTATAATGACAACCCAAAAACACATTCTATAGTCATAAATGGGTCCAAGTGATTCAAATTGTCCTCAATTTTCTTTGTGATTGACCTCATGTACCCTAAACCTAAGCCCTAAACACTATACCCAAAATTTTAAACCAAAAACTTTCCCTATTTATCAATAAATATAGTCCCAATTAACATCCTTTGTAGTAAAAATTAGGTTCACACATGGCATAAAGTGATTAGACCTTATATACACCCTGAAACCTAAACCCTACATGCCATAATCCCTAATCCCTAAACCCTAATCCTTATAGTTCCTAATACCTAAACTCTAAACCATAAATATAAACTCTTTAAACCTTAAACCAATCATTTTAGCAGAAATTAGCATCACTTAGACTAAGAATTAAGCTCACAAGGCCCAGTTTGGCCTAAATCACATGACTGGTTACCCCATTTGACTAATTCACTCAATTTGCACAATGACATATAGGGTATAATGACAACCCAAAAACACATTATATAGTTATAAATGGGTCCAAGTGATTCAAATTGTCCTCAATTTTCTTTGTGATTGACCTCATGTACCCTAAACCTAAGCCCTAAACACTATACCCTAAATTTTAACCAAAAAACTTTCCCTATTTATCAATCAATATAGTCCCAATTAACATCCTTTGTAGTAAAAATTAGGTTCACCCATGGCATAAAGTGATTAAACCTTATATACACCCTTAAACCTAAACCCTACATGCCATAATCCCTAATCCCTAAACCCTAATACATAAATTGTAATCCTTAATCCCTAGTTTTTGATTGTTGAAGTGAAGTGGCCACGCTACCTGTGATGGTAATATCATCAACATACATAATCAAATTAGCATGTAGACCTATGAAAACACAAAAATATTGTAAAAAATAGAGCAAAGATAAAGAGAGAGAACATGAAAATAGAGAAAGATAAATTTAAATTAAACTTACAAGGGAAATATACATAGACTAAATGTACATAGAGCATAAGATTAACTCAAAATTATATATATATATATATATATATATATATATAGGTAAATGGTGTTGTCTTAATAGAGATAGATGCATTAGTGGATGGGCTAGCAATTGGATCTGAATATGTAAACAATGGCCATTATAAATCAAATGTTATGTCGAATGTGATGATGAAGGCACCATCACCTCTTATGACATAAAAAATGACACATATATTATATTCAATTTATATGTAAATTAATTTTTAGATAATTTAAATTTTTAAATATAACTTAAACTTAACATGACATTTATATAAAATATCCCTACATCTATGTGGTGGCTAATGTCTGCACACCAAATGTGCATGCCAAACACTCATCACTCATAAGAATATTATCTAAGACATTTGAACCAGCAATGCCATCATCATTAGAAGGTATTATGCACGTAGCTCCATTATAACTGCAAGGTTGGGATCAGGGTCGAGTAAGTGGCATATCTGTAGCATCAATCTGTGAAAGCCTACTCATATATTGAATGAGTGTATCAAGCAAACTAAGAGCATGGAGAGTGTCGATCTCCATGACCTACTAAACTATAGAGGGGATCTCAAGATCAAGAGAATTTTAGATATAGATCCATGCAGGCCTATTAGGTGCATGATGTGCGCATGGTCGATCCTACGTAGAGCCTTTCCCTTGGCCCTGAAACTCACTAAAATCAAAATAATTTGGCATCTTGTTGAGGACAGACTCACAGTAGATTTTTTTCAAAAAGTATAATGGGACCTCATGATTGTTACAAGATGGATAGTCAAAGACCTCCCACCATCAATCTTAAAAATTGGATATGAATAAGTTATGCATGTAGTGATGGATAGGAAAATGTTTAGCAGTTACGGGAAATGGGGCATTGGTGGCTAGGTCAACTAATAGGGCACAAATAGAGGCTTTTGAAATTTCTTTGCTCTTGACCTGAAGTGCTAATAATTTGTCATCATAATATGCCCTACAAGTATCCCTATATGAGTTCTATTTATCAATTTTACTCATTATAAAGTTAATTTGACCTAATAAGTTCTCTAGGGAATTGGCTAGCTAGGTGTGATGGGGGTTGGTTGAAGTGACATCCCTCATTCTCCCAATTAACTCTTTAATTTCAAGTCTATCTCCCATAATGTTGTCAATTAGAATCTCTTGACTACTAGTGGGTTTTGGGGAATTGTACAAGTGTCAGGTGGAGAGATAGGAGGAACAAGAGGGTTTTATGGAGGGTTAGGAAGAGGAACAACAAGAGGGTTTTATGGAGGGTTAGGAAGAGGAACGACAAGAGGGTTTTATGGAGGGTTAGTAGGACAGGTTGTTAAAAAAATAAATTGAAATTAAAAAGTAGGGTTAAATATTGAAAGTAATGAAAAATTAAGGTTAAATGGGGAAGATTTCTATCACTTACCTCTCCTATATGGTGTCATCATCAATCAATAGGTTCATGGGATGAATTTGGAAGCATCTTGGCACTCTTTGGTCTATTCCTCCCAAAATGTGATCATTGAAGCTAGAGGAGAGCAAGGAAACTTGAATGTAAAATGAGGATTTTGCATTTGGGTTTCACTTTTTATTTTTTTGATTCATAGGTAACGTGATCACATTATTAAAAATGATAATAATGTGATCACATTAATAACATGATCATAGTATTATTTAATATAATGTGATCTTATTATGGTTCGGTAATCACCAAGCCATAATTCAAATAACGTGATCAAATTAATTAAATAATGTGATCCTTTTATTAATTAATGCAATCACATTACCTGAAATGTCCATGAAATTATCCCCACAACTCTGTGCACTTACCAACTTGAAATTAAAGACACTAGATCCATGTGATGTTAGTGTCCCCAAAATAGTACTATTGTCCTTTACCATATCTTTCTAGAACGGATATATTTTCAAAATTAAAACCCTCCTAAGGTTGGCCTAAGTATCTTTTATTGTCTCCAAAAGCTATAAAACACTATAAATACATGAATTTTAGACCTCTATGCTCTAGATGTAAATTAGATACAAAATACCTATTCAAACATGAAATAATCTAAGTAAAACCAAAATTATTATTCCTTAATTTGACCTACTTTTACATACTACCATCTACAATGGCCCTAAGCTTAGATTTTCTAGATTTTTAATCTCAAGCACACTCAAGGCATTCAAGACCACTATCATTCTATCATCACTTGCACTTACATTAGCACTTAGGTGGGGATAACTACATCGGGTTTGATACCTCCTCAAAATATTAGTATGTAGGCAGCTCTCTTCACAATGGGGTGTTCAAGATGTCTAGCCTAGCCTACTAATGAACACACTTTTCATATCATGCCTTATTTGAAGGGAGGATTGGAGTTTACATCATAAATTAGCTATTATAGACACAATATAGAGTTTCAAACTTCATGCATACAAGAACAAAACCTAGAAACACAGGCACAGGTGCACCCAAAAGTTTAGAGTAGTCCTACACAGAGGACACTAGCACCATTTTTAAGACACTAGAGCCATATGGTGCTACTATCCAAATGTGGCACTACTATCCAAGAGTGGTTTTGGTATAAGGATTGAGTTTATGACACTTAGACCTATTTCTATATTATTTTTTAGCATTCAAATATTTTATATTAAGTGTTTTCTAGATAAGTCTTTATTTGTACATATTTATTACTATTTTTAGAAATTCAAAGCTAGTTAAAATTTGTAACAAATAAATGGTTATTTTATGCATATGATTTCACTAATTTAGACTACTCAACCCTATAATCAAACATAAGATTTACATAATTAAACCCTAAAAGGTTAAAACATTTGGTTAACCCGACTTACTCCAAATATTACTTCAAACCCTAATTTTACATAGGGTTTACCTTTTCTCAAATTTTGTGCACTAAATTAGGGTTAAAAAAAATGTTTTTATGATTATTTTTTCATAACCTATCTCCTTTAATCAATCTCACATTAGGGTTTTATTTATTCAATGTAATTTAAATTTTTGTAAAATAACCCTAATTCAAAACCCTAACCCTATATAACCCTAGGGTTTACATTTATAGAACTTAGATTTTAGATCATTATATATTATAATTTGTATTTCATATAATCATGATCATAATGATAGAATAAATTAATAAATTATTGTTGCAAAGTCTAGTACTTTCGTTTGCATGTTTGTTCCCTTTAATTCAAGATAAATTCAGAAAAGACATAAAGACATGTATAGATGATGCTTTCTATCAATTACAATGTATGTCATAATTATTATCATGTTGTCTTTCTCCTATGTAAAATTACATTAACAATCAAACCTATGCACACATAAAGGATTTAACACATAAGTTAAAAACTATGTTTCAAGTTTCAATGTCATATCTTATGTACATGAAAAATTCTCCTTCTCCTCCTCATTTCCACGAGGGTGATAGCTACTTTCCCTCTAACCAGGTCCTTTCTTTCACTCTTTAATGAGATGAATAATCCTATACCAATGTCATTATTTCCCATACTCATCCTATTCACACCTGTTCCCTATAGGGTGCATGCCTATATGTTCAATAAAAAATAGATTGGGTTTGCACTTGTGAGACTCTATGTGATAAAATTAACTGTATGAGCAAGATAATTATAGGTTTAAAAAATAAGAATCAAATATTTCATGAGAAGATTACAAAATTAGAAAATAAATTTACCAGACAAAGTCCTAAAGGGCATAATAATGTATATCATATATATGCATCTTCACCTAGTCAATTTGTGGTAAACAATGTTCCATAGCCAAATCATAATTCACAACAAAGTACATCTACAACTAGTGATTCAAAATGCATTCAAAGGTAAAATAAGAGTTCAAGTGAGGTACTAAGGGAAATGATCAAATCTAAGTTGATTAACCTACCCCTTCTACACCCAGTAAGGAGATCCAAATATTTTTGTGCATATCAGATAATTCATGGAAACCACACCAATTCATGCTTAGCATTGAAAAGGAAAATATAATAGATAATGGATACAAATGACCCACATAGTGACACTTCATCCAAAAAACATAAAATGGCACATATACAAATTCAAAAAGGGTCAAATTTAGAAATATTACAAAAATAGCTACCAAAACATAACTCAGAACAAAAAAAGGTTCACAAAGCACAATCAAACCAAAAACCAATACAACAAGCATAGGTAAAACCAGTCAAAGATGCAAATATACCTCTCCAAAATGAGTCTCATCTTTCAAAAGGGTATGATTTTGGTCACAAATATCTATAATAGTTTGATTATCATTGTCAAGGGTTGGAAAAGAATGCCGAAGGCATCAATACTCATATTTTAGTAGTTGATAATGTTGGTTAACAAGGTTTGGGATTTATTGAACATCTTAAGGAAAATCATTCACATATATAGTTTATCAAGGTAAAATATCTAGATACATAAGATATGTTATAAAAAGAGAAATAAATTAAGTTGTAAAGTCAAAATCATGCTAAGTCAACAAGCATTACCAACATAGGCTTTCTATCAAAATATCCTCCACAACACCATATGTCTATAGTAAGCATAGTTTGAAATGTCAAAATCAAAATCAATCTTCCAATGTAAAATTTAGAAAGGTCAACTCCATAGTATGAGGCAATTTCCTAGCATCCCAAATCATTATGATTTTGATGATGAATAATACTTAGATTCCTACTGCTATAACATTTAACTACAATATAACATTCACACTGCATGAGATATGACCATTCTTATTTTGTACACAAGCCACAGTGATAGTGAGTCTCTGATGAGGCTCATTGACTAGCATGGTTCTTAACCTCTTGTACATATTTTCTTTTCTCTTGATCCTTGTACATAGTTTATTTTCATTTACTTGTACATACCTTATATCTAGAAAATATAAAAATAATATAACACACAAAAACATAAAAACATTCAAATATTACTCAAAAAACACAAAAATTTATAGATTGTATGCATTATTATGTTTACATTTCTTATATTTTCCAAACACTACATATGCTAGCTATCTTAGTATGGTCATTTTTAACATACATACACACTTCACTTGTTCTTATCGAGTGCTTACAGATTGATTATAGGACTCATGTCCAAACTTGTTATCATCTTCCCACTTGGGGCATATACATTGATTCAGGGTTATTCATTTGACACATTCACCCACTTGGGGGCATATTATATGTAATTTATATTACCATGTTCTATCCTTGCATTCTTTACATTCCAATTTTTGCATTGATATATCTTGATAGTGATAAAAGCTACTCATACTCATATTTTTTGCTGACTATCACTAGTTTAGACTCAACATATATACATCTTATTTATTACATATTTTTGTTCTACATTCATGCATCCTTTCATTTCTAGGTTTCCTAGTTAAGAATTGATTGTATTTTCTATGTTTATTCTATTTGAGGTCATTTTAATATGTCATTATTCTTTGGGTCTATACCAATTATATTCATTTATGCCTTGGATATGTACCCATGTCCCTTGTGTGTGCTTTCTTGATTGTGTATGAGGACACTTGAACATGTCCTTATATGTGGTTCTAAGCCAAATTGAATGTTGATTGCATATCTAGACATTCGAACATGTCCTTGTATGTCTCTTTTTCTTAGATTTAGTGACATATGCTCATATCCCTTGTATTCTGGTCCCTTGTCCTATTTCATGTGCCTCATGTGTTTTGTATGTATGCTTTCTTGTATGCATCATGGCCATGAAAATTATATTTTTATTGCTATAAACACTAATTCTTGATGTTATGAGGGACTTCATGCATCTACCCTTCCTACTTGGGTTTCATGATGGACATTAATTCTTCTATCCCTCAAGTATCTACTCAATTCTACTCAAATTTGTTGTTATATACATTAAATACATCTATCATGACACCCTTATGTAATGATAAACATAACACACATCTTACATTGCATATTTATTCTAATATTATCTTACATTCTAATGTTATGTTTGCACATTATATTGGATTATCACGTAAGTTATCATCTATGCTTCAGCTAACACACATTTTACATAGCTATTTATTTTGAGGATAGTTCTTACACAGGGTCAAAAAATACCCTCAAAAGAGGGGGAATTCAAAAGGGTTTTTCACAAAGATCAGGTTCCTACATTGCATTCACAAAACATTTTTTAGCACACATGCCTAGTTTCAATAAATCTAACACAGGTAAACACAAGAAAAGATAGTGACTCAAAAAGTAGTTTAATGACATAAAATTTAGACTAAATAAACATTAGCACCTAAATAGGGACACTAACACCACATGGCATTACTATCTAAGATTTGGTGCTATTATCTAGTAACCCCAATTTTAGGACAATTCAAATTAGATAAAACAATACACTAGGTACACTATAGGTTTGCACAAATTTAGCTACAAGTTTGACAATTTTACTAAGATTTTGCTTAGGTTCACACTAGCTTAGCTCAGATTCATGCCAATTACTCAGATTGGGGGAAGCATCCTCAACATGATCATTTCCATATTCAATTTAGATACTTAGAGATAGTCATTACAACTCAGTCTAGAGTCAATATACTCATATATTAGATTAGGGGCATGTGTATGACACATTATTTCCATATGCTTAGTTACACAAATTGATCAGATGGAATGGCAAACTCTATTTCATTCTCTATCTTGTATACACTTTAAATAATATTCTAGCTTATCACCAGTTTCATGCCTTAATCCATTTATAGTGGTTGACATTCTCGAGTATCCTAGAGTTGCCTAATGTACCCAAGTGGCTATAGAGTTGACACACAGTCAGATATACTCAATTAGATATTTATATAACTTTACATAGTTTAGTTTTAGATTCTAGATGCATTTATTACACATGGATGGGCAATGCTAGAGTCATAGCCTTCTTGAGTTCTTGAGCCACCCACATGAGAGGGTTGGACACACTTTTAGTCCAATCTAAGCTATTCATGGGTCATGATCCACCAAGCAGGGGTGGAAAATGATGGAGTCATAACCTACTTGAGTTCTTGATCCACCCAAACATGACATCGAGCAAACTATGAACTTAGTCCAAGCTATTTACTGATTTAATCACTATATACATGTACACACACAGATTGTCTCTAAGTTCATGCATTGGTTAGCATACCTAATGAGGTGTAATCATTCTTGTCCTCTTTTCCATCTCTTTACTCAATTTTACTCAGTTACTTATTTATTCAACATAGTCTCTTAATTTTGATATATCTTAAGTAAGGATTGATTTATGCACATTTCATTTACAAATCATGGTTTAGATCATGATTCACATACGCAAACCCAAGTTCACATACTTAGACTCAACTTTATGGGCTTCACTTCCTAGGTAAGTCCAGGTACGCTTCTTTTTCCTTTACACTACTATTTTCACTTTGTACATTTCTAGCACAAATGGGGGACAAATGTAATCACCTAAAAATGGTATTTGAGTGCTAAGAGTCCTACTTGAGACAAATTTTTCCCAGCTTATCCTTAGAGTTATCCTAGATCCTTTTATCACACTTTTATAACCTTTGTGTAGATCACATGCATTACTAGTCATCTTAAAGATAGTCTTAGACCCTCATTTCCTGATCTTGGCCCTTTGTGCCCAAAAACCTACCAGATGGACATTAACACCACATTAAGGACACTAGAGTTGCATGGCAATAGTGTCCCCAAAATGGAACTAATATCATTTACCCTATCTTTCCCAAACAAATATATTTTCTAGAGTAAAAGTCTCCTAAGGTCTGCCTTAACATATTTTATTATCTATAAAAGCTATAGTACACTATAAATACATGACTTTTAGACATATATCCACTAGATGGAAATTAGATGAAAAATACCTATTAAAACATGAAACAAGTTGAGAAAAATCAAGGTTATGAATCTTTATTATACCCTCATTCTACATACCACCATGTACAACTACCCTTAGCTCAAATTTTTTAAATTTACATTCTCAAGCACACTCAAGGCATTGAAGACCACTATCATTATAGCATCACTTTCACTTGCACCAATAATTAGGTCAGGAGAAATACATTAGGCTTGATCCCTCCTCAGAGTATTGGTATATAGGAAACTCTCTTCACAGTTGGGTGTTGAGGATGTTTAGCCTATCCCACTAATGAAGACACTTTTTATCTTATGCCTTACTTGTAAGGAGAATTATAGTTTGCACTAAAAATCAACTATTACAGGCACAATACAAAGTTTTAGAATTTGTGTGTGTAGGAACAAAACCCAAAAATACACGCACAGGTGCACCAATAAGTTTGGAGCAGTCTTTCACAGAAGAGACTATCACCATTTTCAATACACTATAGCCATATGGCACTACTATACAAATGTGGCACTATTATCCAAGAGTGGTTCTGATATAAGTATTTAGTTGATGACACCTAGACCTATTCGAATCTTAGTTTTTAGCACTCAAATCTTTTGTATCAGGTATTTTCCAAATAAGTATTTATTTGCACATATTTATTATTATTTTTAGAAGATCAAAGCTAATCAAAATATGTAATAAGTCAGTGGTTATTTTATGCATATTATTTCATTGATTTAGAGTACTCGTCCCTTTAATCAAATATAGAATTTACATATCTAAATCCCAAAAGGTTAAAATAACATATAATGACAAATTATTAACCAATATCCTTCCAAGAAGCCTCAAATATTATGCTTTGTGATGGTTCTATGATCTTTCACTTCAATCAATTAAGGCATTCAACCCTTTGGTAGATCAATTTATAGCATAATTTTCTATCAACATTGGTGAGAAACTATCTTATGCACACATTTATAAATTCAAGCAAGGGTCTAATGAGATAATTAGTGAATATGTTCTTCAATACAAAACTATGCTAGCTAAGATGAAAAATTCTATGGAAAATAATGAGTTATAATATATTTTCACACAAAGTTTGCTAGCACCACTCCATGAGTTTATCATGTTTGACAAATGAAAATATTTTGATGAGTTGTACCATATAGTCAAAAAATGAGAAGTCAAACTCATAGCTTTAAACAAGCTCAAATATGTACCAAATTCTCCATCTACTTTAAATATCAAGCTCCAAAGAAAATCAAACTATAAGGTCAAATCTAAAAAAAGCAATAATGAAGTAAAAGTAACAACCAATGTAATATCACAACCAACAAACAAGCTTAAATTAATAACTCCACTAAGGAGGTAATTTTCAAGGTTACCATGACTTCCCCATGTATTGTTACATAAATTACTTGATTTTAATCTCATATATCTCCCTTCACCATAAGAGGTTTATATGACCAAACCTCAACACAAAGGATTCAACAATAATGCATATTGTGACTCTATAATGTCCCATTTTCTAGATTAAAATAATTAATAATATAATTCAAATTTGGTCCAATCATTTCTAATATTTTAGACAACTTAAAAATAATATTATTTTTAAATTAAAAAGTATTTTTAAATACTTAAAGTAATAATAATATGATTAAGTTAGCCAAAAGTAACTTATTATCAGCAACTTATATTTTATTATTAAAATAAAGAAATTTTAGAGTTTGAATGGGAAAAGGTATAAAAGGAGGTGGAGAGGTCTATTTTTGGCATCTATTTATCATCTATTAACTAATTCATTTGATTTTAATCACGTTTTCTCATAAAATAAGCTCTTAGGGATGGAAAACCTCATTGTCTTCAAGTATTCAAGGATAAAAACCCTCAATACTCAACTAGTGATCTTATTCAAAGATCACACTCGGACATAGATCAGATTAGACAACCCTAGGAGGTGGGAAAAATAGTTGGACAAATTCAAGAAGTGATAAATCAATTTTAAAAGCCCTTGAAAGTGGGGAATATCAGATTGTACAAACTTAGGAGGTTTGGAACAATAGTAGGGTAGCCTTAAAGGGTAAAACACAACACTTTTAGGCCTCTAGAAGGGTGGTGACTTGGTTGGGATATCTCTCCTAGGGAAGTGACCCCCTTTGAGGGTTTAAGATTGCAATTTTTGGGGAAATTTGAGGTTGATTTTGGTGTTTGATCATACACTCCTTCAACTAGTAATTTTGTAATATTTTTTAGCTATATATTTGGTTTAAAAATTTAGATCTTGAGGTATTTTGTATGCTATACTTCTCTTAATTTTTTCAAGGGTCTATGACAATTAAAGATTTAATTTTGATCTAAAATAAGTGTTTCTAGGATTTTAAAATTTTATGTGGTTGGGCTTTGATAAAAAATTCTAATTTACATTCTATTTTAAGTGTTTATCACAAATTCTAGAATTGTCTAAATTTTTCATAAAAGGGATAGTACATTGGTATCAGAGCATTGGATTTTGCCAACCTATGATTCAGAGTGAGAAGAGAGTGGACATAATTTTTTATGAAGCTAGGTTTGAGATGTTTGCCCAAGGGAAAGATAGATTGACTAATATAATGACATGATTGATCCATGCCATGCAAAATCTAAATGGTGAAGGAAGCTCTTCAAGGGCAAACAATAATATTCAGTCACCAAGGACCATGAGTTATTCTTCATCTAGGTCATTATGGCTTACTTTGCTTCCAAGATAATGAACCATTATAGTGAGGGAAATAAACTTCCATAGTTGATGACATTACTGCCAGCTATGTTGAATATAGAGCCCTTTTAGTTGAGATTCGAAAAGAACTATCACTTACCAACTTAATGGGATTGAAGAAAGACTGAGTTGGCATTGGACCAAGGTCTAAACCATGAAATACACAAGGAAAATTGTAACAAACATGAAGAAAGGAAGATGAAAAGAATTTCAAAATTATAATGGTGGAGCATGAAGAAAAATAAAGGTGACAAGTAATGGAGAGGGAATAATCTATGGAGGCATCAACCATACAAAAGGAAAGTGGAAAAAATATTCTAGTCCAAGAGGAAAATAGTGCTTTCCTTGTGATGAGGAAAGAAAAAGAAACCAGAAAACAAGAAATAAAATTTAAATCCAAAAGAAGTTAGTGAGCAACCCATAAAGGAATCCACCATGCAAGTGGAATGGCGGGGGGTTATTCAATAAAAACAAGCCTAGAATCACCAATCATTCTTCCAAGCATTTCAAGGTTTGAGTCATTACCATATGAGATAGATTTTTATAAAAATCATAGTAATGAGCATGAAAGGAAGGAGAATATGATTGAAATAAAACTAACCATCTTATTGACAAGAAAAAATGATGTGATGAGGAAAAAAGAAAGTTATGATTAATGGCTAAGAAAATATAAAAAAGATAAGGTGATAGTTGCTCAAGCAAAACAATACCTTAAGAAAATTAGGGAAAGGATTCTCTAATTGTTAGGGTAAAACATGGAGAATATTCAAATTTTCATGGATTTGGAAAGGAATTTTTGGTTAATGCCAAAATTTTGAGACTTCAATATAATAGAGTTGATAAAAATCTCTATGAGGCATTGTAAAAATAAAAGCTTTTGGATCAACTCTATAACAACACAAAATATGGAAGGAATGTTGTAAATCAAGAAGTTTATGAAGTGAAGTTCCTAGAAAACTTTGTTGGGAGGCATGCACATGAAATATGGGCTTCACAGGTTATTATTGTTAGTTTTCAGCTTGTTAGAATTTTTAGATCAAACCACCATAAGATATTTATTGGTAATGAAGGTGTTGAGGGTATCTTAATAAATTATAACTCAAAAAAGGAAGGCAAATGCTCTGGTGATAACCTAAGGTATGACAATGATGATCATATTTTAGATTTATTACTTCTTACTGAGTCATTGTATAAATCTTGTCATCATGGGCAACATGTTAAAAATGGTGATAAGATGAAGAACACATTGAGTAGAAAGAGGCATATAGATCCTCTCATACAAGTTCCAAATGGTATGTGTATAAAAGAGTGGGATCCAGATGATATTTTGAACTAAAAGGGTGATCACTCCTTGGAACCAAGTCCTACACTTGAAGACAAGGCTATAGAGAAATTCACCATTACTGGGGTAGTAAGATACTAGATGCAAGAAGTTGGTAAGCACAATAGATGTTATTTGGTTGTTGTTCAAGGTACTATGACTCAACATAACATGGTTTTATTGGAGTCAAGATACATATGAATTTGACACCCGTGGATGTGTGAAGGAGAAGTCAAGGAGGATAAGAGTCTACAAAATGGCTTCACCATTATAGATTATATACCTACTATTATCTACATTTCTAGCTTGCCCAACATTTTATTGTCACCCATACCAATGGTTCTAAACATAAATTTGATTGATTTTTAGTTGATCATTGATGTTGAAGTATTTTTAGTCACATGGAAGAATTTATAACCTACTTTTAAGGTTGAGACATGTAGAACTAAGGAAAATTGGTTTTCAATCACTACAAGTCTGATTTAGATGAAGAATATGCAATGCTATAGCCATGCTCAGGGTAACATGAATGGACCTTTGAAATTCCATCATATGAATGCAAGTTATGAGGAAAATGCAAACAATGGAATAAAGTTGGGAAATATGTTTATGAGGCATGATAAAGTCATTAAAGGAGTGATGTTGGAAGCTTTTGATTTCCCTAACGTGTGTGTTCTATGTGCATGTCTAGAAATGGAGAAGATAAAAAATAAAAGGCATGAGTATGGTTCAGTCTAACATGCTCATAGGTATGAGAAATGAAGTTAAGAAGTGAAATAAGATGATAGGAATAACAATAGAAAATAGTATTCAAGTCATCATGGAGACAAGAGACAGTGGGAAAGTGATTGTACAAAGATGTTCCTAGAAGGACATGCTAGAGGAAGTCCAATTGTAGTAGTTGGAAGTGTAAGAGAGGAATCTTGTAAGATCAAGTGAAAGATATTTTCAAGAAGAAGACCTTCTCTACGGGATAGTGGTAGATAGAGAAGTATATGTATAAAATCCTCATCTAGAAAAATAGAATTAGCCTAAAAGGAATGTAGATAATATGAAGGAGAAAGAATACAGGGATGAAATAGAATAACTAAGTTTGTTATCAGCTCAAGCTAATGATGAAAAATATGGGGTTGTAACTAGTGATAATGGGATGGAGGAGATGTTTCTATAAGCATTAAAATCACATGGTGACAAACATGGAAATGATGATGAGATGATATCATCATATGATAGTGGAAGTATACACAAGATAACTATGAACCTAATTTATAGCACTAATGTTTTTTCATCAATATTATTAAACATTGCATCACTACATAGGCACTCACACAAGTGATTTTTCAAGGGTTTCCAGTCATGGGAAAGAGTACTTTCTTGTTGGTGACAACTAATGGATATCTTTCAGTCTTTATATGGCTACCTACTACTTCTACATTGATCACATTATTGGATTTTGCGTGGGTTTGTCATATTTTTAGCTATTACATCATTTCTATATTGATGGTCTTAATATTTTTATCCATTAAAATTTGTACATTTGTGCAATTTGAGAGGGTTTTCTTGCATGGAAATGTTAGTGTAGGGGTAATTTTATAAAAGATAATCATTCTAGATATCCTAGTGCTAAATTGGATAGAATTCTAAATGACTTGTGGCTGTTATGCCTTGTTTCCAACTTACATACAAGTTGTGTCATGTCATGAATTAGAAGGATCGATGCACAATAACATTATGGGACCCAATGGAACTTAAGGATATAGTCATGATCAAGTGTTTGGGAACCTTCATCATATGAGAAGAGAATATGGGTACAACATAAACACAATGGTGAACACTTAGGGAAGCCTTTGACCTTAGGGAAATGTATGGAATATGTTCCCATACTCTAGATAGAATACTTCCTTGAGGGGGAACATATAGATGTGGGTAATGGATGGAGTATACCCCATGATAATTATTGTTAGAGGTTATACCCCTTAACAACTAAGGGATAATAACAACACAATGGGGAGAGCATATGGTAGTTTTCAGTCTTAAGGGAGTTTGTGGGTGCCTTCAAGCATCAACACATTTTGGAGGATCATATCGAGGATGAATTGCATTCAGTATCTAAGGATATATGACACTATGCTCTCTATCAAGAATTATTTCATTTGATAGGTGCAAGGTCTATACTTTACAAACACCACAACATGACTCATCACTTTGGCATAGAGATACTTAAACAAAGGAGGTTGTAATTGCTTAAGGGCAAGTAATTTTGGGAAGGGCAAACTCTAATGTCCCTTTTTATAGATTAAAATAATTAATAATAGTAATTAAGTTGGGCCTGGTCATTTCTAATCTTTTGGTCAACTTAATAATAATATTATTATTAAATTAAAAAGTATTCTTAAATACTTAAAGTAAAAATAATAATATGACCAAGATAACTAAAAGTAAATTATTGTTGACAACTTATGTTTTATTATTAAAATAAATTAAGTTTGGAGTTTGAGTGGGAAAAGGTAGAAAGTAAGGTGGAGATGTCTATTTTTGGCATCTATCTATCATCTATCATCTATCAACCAATTCATTTGATGTTAAGAATGTTTACTTGCATAATCAACACTTAGGGTTTAAAACCCTCATTGGCTTCAAGTATTTGAGGATGGAAACCCTCAATACTCAATTGGTGATCTTATTTATAGATCACACTTGGACATAATTTAGATTGGACAACCCTAGGAGGTGGGTGAATCAATTGGATAGCTTCAAGAAGTGACAAAATAGTTTTAGTATCCATTGGGAGGGGGAAAAATAAGATTGGATAACCTTAGGAGACTGAGCATAACAATAAGGCAGCCTTGGAGGGTCAAACACAACACTTTCAAGCCTCTATAAGGGTGGGGACTTGGTTGGGAGCTCTCTCCTAGGGAAATGACCCCCTTTGAGCATTTGAGTGTGTAATTTTTTGGGTAATTTGAGGTTGATTTTTGTGTTTTATCATACTGTCCTTTAGCTGGTATCTCTATAATATTTTTGAGATATATATTTGGTTCAAAAATTTAGATCTTGATGCATTTTTTATGGTTGTACTTCTCTTAATTTTTACAAGGGTTTATGGGAATTAAATACTGAATTGTGATCTAAATATTTTGTCTGTTTAGGATTTTAGCTATATAAATCCTAAGTTAGATTAAGGGTTGAGTGGTCTAAATCAATGAAATAGTATGAAATAAATAACCATGAATTTGTTATATATTTTAACTTATTTTGAATTTCTAAAAATAGTAATAAATATGTGGAAATAGATACTTATCTAGAAAACAACTATCACATAAGATCTAGGTCCTAAAAACTCGGTTACAAACATGTTTGAGTGCCATCAATAGGGTCCCTAGGTTAGATTATTCACTGGAAAATAGTGCACCACATAGACAATAGCCCATATGGCTTTAGTTTCCTCAAAATGGCACTCATTTCGTCTTTGTAGGACTGTTCTCATTTTCTTGGATCATCTGTGCCTATGTTTTTGGGTTATGTTCCTACATGCACAAAATATAGAACTCTATATTATACCTAGAATATTTAATTTAGTATGTGTTGTCACCAAATATTTCACCTTAGAGGATGTTTTTCAATCCTACTCTAGGATTTGGGAAACATTGGAATACGTCTAGGATTATGGGTTGGCTACAGTAGAAGTAGACCTCTTGGTTTAAGGGCTAACTCCCTCTATTGATCTTTAAGTGATTATAACCTACACTAACTGATTGCTTCTATGAAAAGAGGTATAAATATTCATGAAATTAAACTAATCTAAGGGGGTGATACACCATAAATATCTCCATAAGATCACCA
Organism: Torreya grandis; assembly: GCA_037957365.1. Lineage (NCBI taxonomy): Eukaryota > Viridiplantae > Streptophyta > Pinopsida > Cupressales > Taxaceae > Torreya > Torreya grandis. Next base: position 1,124,012 of record JARHVA010002049.1, read on the forward strand.
TACTTTTGCATTAAGAGATAGGACCTACAATAGTAGCTTGAAAGTCCTATAATACTCTAACATTAATATTTTAAATATGGAGGTGATATGCATAAAAATACTCAAGGCAAGTGGAAAAAATATTAGATTGAAAACTCTAAATATACTTTTAGACTTAAAGTTAGTCAAATACACTAGCTACACTCCATATGACATATTAAAGTGAGAACCTCTTTCACAAAACATGAAAGGACAAAGAGAAGATAAGGATAGAAGTTCATCACTAGAATTCACCATACATCACTTTACACACTTGGATAATTATGTTTATGAACTCAAAACTAGATTTTAAGTCTTATTCAAAGGTAAATTACAACATCAAACTAGTAAGGCTTCACCATACCAAGTGTGAAATTATAATACAAGAGCCGAAATGGCTAGCATTTATAGAATGTGTGAGAGGAGAGAGAAAAATTAAGCTAAAGATTCATAAGAACAAGTGTCAAGCTGAGAGAGAGAGTTAAATTTATAGGATAATGGATAATGAAATAGACCATGAAATGTCTCTTTGGACAAATGTCCCTCAAAAGCATCAAAATCCCCAAAACCGTCATAGGATAATCTCATATGGCTTATTGAAATTGCCTTCATCATTAGGCCTCTCTTGAGCACTCTAAACTAGACTAGGGAGAGCTGACACATGTGAACTATCAAGGAGGGGTTAGAAAAAAGCTTTAATAATCCTTAGATGTGTCCCTAACCACTAGTCTTCTTTTAGACACTTGTTCTCACTATCTGCAGTCACCATCAGTAGTCACCCAATTGGTCTTTAGTTTCTCCATAAAATCCATGTAAGGGGTAATATGACACATGTCAAGAGTCCCCTTGCCTCCCAATTCATCAGGCATGCCTAAACATACCCCCAATTGGACTTATCACTTTCTCACTTGGCTGTCACCCTCCATTCCCATTATCTTCCATAAACTACCTAAAGTGAATGAATTAGTAGAGGTGTTTGTGTGCTTATATGAAGTAATAAATTGATATTAGAGGTTAGGATAATTCCCATTTGACCTACCAAGGTGATCCTTATCCTTCAATTCTGCTCAAAATCTATCAATAAACCTTGTTTTGTACCCTATATTATAAGTAGGGTACAAACCAATTATGTGGGTAAGATAATAGGAGAGTAATATGTAGGTTCCAATCACTTCCCTAACCAAACTAGCCTTCTTGAATGCATCCTTACTCATTTATTTCAAATTTGGTCTCAGGTAACGGTTTTAGAATGTTTTGACTCTTAATGTTCGTTCCTAAAAACCAAACATTAAACCTATGGAAAAATTACACTAAGTACAAGCCCAAGACGTTCAAATTTCCCCAAATCCTTTGGTTTCCATGCTAATTTTTTTTTATTGGTGTGATCCTTCAAAGATGTCCTATCAATCTTGAGAGTGTGTTCTACATACAATGGTTCCAAACAACCTTAAAACTCCCTATGAATATGATCCAATGCATTGGAAGGTTCACTTGGTTTTATAAATGAGATTAGACCCCTTTAGGGATTTAGGCCTAGTTTAGGCCTAATAGGCCTGACTATGTCCTTGATGCCCAAAACCACCATGTGTAGTTTCTAATGGTTGTGATGTATTTAACACCTTTGTGATCCCACATCCCAAATTTATACACCCTTATGTAGTGTTCAAATCCTTCCCAACACCTTCTCTTGTCATCTATTCACCCAATCCTACAATATAGCCTACCTGGGAGTGCCCTCTATTTGAGAAATAATAAAGGGTATTTACCCTATTTCCTCAATAAAAATGAATATATTATAGGATAAAATAGGAATTAAAGACCTTATGTACCAATTTTAAGAGTTAGATTATACTCATAAACCCTTCAACTCTTCAAAAACCTCAAAATAGGCTCCTCAAAGTTATTGACTATGCATGTACTATGAACATGGCTATATGCGTAATTTAGAAATTGGTCCTTATCCTATTCCCTTGTTATGAGTACTACATGAGAAGGTCATAACCACTATGAGAGTGATATTATTAATATCCATCATCCTAACTTCTACCAACTCTTCAAAGTACACTCTTCATGACTAGGCCTAGTTTGTAGACTATGTTATTTACTCAGGAAAAAGTCATGCCTGTAGGTGTCACTTAGTGTTAGACCTTATCGCTCATGACCTAATACCTCCTTTAAGTTATTATATCACTTTCAATTGGGCAATTTTCCATGTCTTTGGGGTTTCCCATCTATATCTTCTTATCATCAACCTGTAAGTGCCTATAGTCAGACTATAGGTGGCCCTTTTGAGAGCAAAGGGAACCTTGTAAGTGGTTTTTTATGATTTAGCTCTAGTGTTCAATACATTAGGTTATTCTTAGAGTATCTAAACTCACAACCTAGTCAATCACATCTATACCATGCCTAATACTAAATCGACAGTAAAATTTTTAGTCTCCCATATGTCCTCATTCTGCAGTCAACTATAGGTACTTATATTGAAGACAAAAGGATCCCTTATAGGTGGTAGTCTGAGTCTAAACCCTATATCATAATGCCCTTAAATGTTCCTTAGGTTTTTAGTGTCACCCTAATTCAAATGGATCAACTTGTCTATAGGTTATGCCTCCATTAAGTCTCATAGTTTTGTAAAGTCATTTGAAATCAAAACACTGTAGAGAATACTATCATTCTATAGTGGGAGAATGCTTCAGATGGAGAACTACTTACACTCTTCTTACATGACCAAATAACCAAGTTTTATTAACAAAATATTGACCCTATGTTAGTTATTCATGATGAAAACATTTAGACTAGTTTATACTTCAAGATAATCCACCATGGGATGATCAAAATTTGGGCAGAATCCCTATTTCAGAGACTTTAAGGTAATTTGTCCCTTTGGCAACTTTCTTCACCAATGAGCATGGTTTGGGGTTTATCTAAAATCATGTGACATTTAAAATATTTTAGTGGTACTTTCAATGTTCCTAGGCCTTATTGGAGATTCAAACAAGATTAATCACCTAATATTCAATTGCCCACTCCCCTGTTGGGACCACTTGTAGGTGTATATGCAGAAGGTTTGTATGTGAAGATATGATAAATGATTGTGTGCATGGTATATTGGTTATAAAACGAATTTTAGGCCTCCTTTAAGTATTAAAACTGATCCTTTACATCTTTGGAAAATTCTCAAGACTTTATAACCTCTTCACCACACACCATCACTGTGTAAGAATCTCTTTTCTCCTAACTATAGGTGCACATTCAAGAAAACTGACTACACATATATCCTTCTTGACTATATTTCATATGAAACACCTTTGAGACTAAGATTTTAAAGGATGGGTGTTTACCATGACATGTGAGGCATGAAACAAAACATGTCACCTTCATTTGAAATCACTATAAGAACAATAACCCTCTGTAATTGGTGAAACTTGTCTGCAACTTAATAATGTAACTCCCACTAGTAGAATGAAGTTCTTGTGATTTTATCATCCAGCTCACACATTCAAATTAAATTTATAACCATGTGTGGAGGGTATAAAAACTATATAGAAACATGTGCAACACATAGTTTTTATGGACCAATGTAAATATAAGAGAAACTTGTAAGGTGTGGGTAAGAGTAAGCAGAAAGTAGTGGCAGACTTCTTAACATTGATTCATAAAGCACAAGAAAAAAAATCCTATAAATCCTACCATGGATTTTATGTGGAAAAAGATTACTACCTACCACCAAATTCACCTTACTTGATGCATCTCCTATTTTCCATATCATCATAAAATTGATTAACTATTTCTGTATGCCAAGTAAAGTGATAGAAGAAAGAAGTGGTTTTATGCCATTTTCAAGTGTTTCAAAGCTGACCAATTATATAATTGAGTTTATAGGAGTTGAAGGACATTGTAGGATCCTTACATAGTGCCACACCTGCACAAACTGTAAAACTACCCAAACTTCCTCCTTTTCAACTATTTTCTTGATCTGATGTAGAAACTTGCACATTTTCAGTTAAGGACTACCACTGATGACAATAATATGACATAGGTAATGTTTAAAGACACTTTGGAACACTTGGATCCCTATGAAAATTGTACAAACTTCATAAATGACTCAAATATGACCCTATATGACATGAAATGACATAAGGACTAAAATTAGATTTAACCAAGGCTAGAAATACATCAAATGACATCACTAGGACCATGGTACACCATATAAGACCCTAATAAGCCCCTATACAATTTTTGAATTATAATGGGTTGACCTATTTTGACTCATGGTCAAAATAGTCAACATTTTCAATGATTTCCTAGGGGTGGTAAGCCAACTATGCCAAAGACTAGTAGCCTACTCCTATCCATTAGGCTATGGAGTCACCTATGCATAAGTTTGACACTTAATTGCGTTTGAAACCACACCAAACAATGATAAAAGAGACATAAAATAAGAAACCAAATAAAACACACATGTGTTCTCAAGAATGCTTATGGAACACACACACTATAAAAGTAAAGACACACATATCCTAATATTTACAAGACCTCAATATTTGAGGTAAATAACAACTCATCATTATTTGACTAGGGTCAAATATGGTTCCTCTTTCATCATTTCTGCTCCATGAAATTAATCTAGCATGTGAAGCATGCTTATTAAAAAATATTTACTCATGTTGATGGTCAAAAAGCTTACCATACTTGTGTCTTCTTCTATCTGCAAGTGGTTTACTTTGGGAGTTCAAGGATGTTCTATTCTACCTTCTAAGAAGCTTATTTGAAGATGCAACCTTATTGATCCTTATCATATCCAATTTACACCTCTCAAACTTAGTGTTAGGAAACATGATAGTTGTCTCAACCTTACCTTCCTCTTGGGCATGATATGATTGATGTATGGGATCATCATGTTTGTCTTCATCATGCTCCAACACATCTACAAATGGTTCAAACACAGGCTAAGGTGTTGAATTCTCCTCAAACACAAACATATCTATCTTGGATTCATGAGACTCTTCCATAGCTAGAACCTCTTTGACAATAGCTTCACTAGGTTACTTCATAACTATAGGTTCTTGAATAATATATTGATGATCATCTTCATTCATAACATGACACTCAACGTCATGCTTGATCAAACACTCAAAAACCTACTTGTTAGGCTCATCAACAAACTTACTAGTAGATTCACACTTCGTAGGACGAAAGGTTAACTTACCAAACTATTCAAACTATAGACTTATGATATTGAACCTTTGCCATAGGTCATATTCTTCCTCATGAATGTCATCTTCAAGGGCTCCTTCATCGAGTGAAGGAAAAATGAAATTATTCTTCTCACCATAGTGATCTATCATTATTTTCAAAATATCATCATCATACACATGAATCAAGTAGTTGCCTTCAACAACTTATGAGAAAGAATGCTCAATGCTTACCTTAGATTACTCATATGCTCCCTCATGGATGATATAGGTGCTAAGGTTAGTTTGCTCAAAATAAGTGTATGGATTATGTTCATAGTTGTCTACATCATACTCATCTAGAAACAAATCAGATATTCCCTCAAGCTTATAAGATGTCCCATCATCCATATTAGACTCCTCATGATCATAAATGACATAATTGAGATTGGAACTTTCATTTACATAGGGCTCAATGTGAAACTTAGCTAGTGGTTGGGTCCTGATAATTACCTTTGATCCATACCTTGTATTGAAGGCCAATAAGGACCAAATTTCTAAGAGGTATCCTCCTATCTTGGCTATGAAATCTCTTGAGAGGTAGATAGCAAAGTGGGCAGGCAAGTCAAAAACCACAATGTCTTAGAGGATGGGGAAACTAGGACAATCATGCAGGAAAACCTTCAACCTTTTGACCAATCCTACTAACTTAATAGGTTCCCCATCAAGTTACAATACCCCTTTATTATATGTTTCATTTTTTATGCCTAATTTATCAGCTACAACCTTGGGCATCACCAAAGTGCTAGCTCCACTATCAACTATGCAGTTATGAATAAGTTTATTCCCACATAATGAGAGTGAGGTAGAAGGGTGGAGGATTTTTAGATTTAGTAGAGGGTTCTAAAATGATATTAAGAGCATTGGTAAGAGAAACACTTACATGACTATGGCTTGATGATGGAGGGATAACATGAATTATGGACACTTGATTTTACAAGAGTTCCTTTTGGCCAGGTATGTGAAGGACATCACAAAGAGAAACACTAGCCTTAGCACTTTTAAATGAATCAAAAATGTTCAAAATATAAGTATTCACCTTTTATTGAGTCCTTAGAGTAAAATATGTGGTTGGAACTTGAAGTACTAAAGTAGTTTGAGAAGGCCTTCCAACATTCTAATTTGGAGGAGGTGCAGGAGTTGTAGCGACTACCATGCTTGTAGTCATGCCTTGCTACCTTGTAGGAGGACTAGTTAAACTTGCAGGCACACCATTAGAATCTCCTAGAGATTTCCTCTTATCTCTAGTATTGTCTACAATTGAATTACCTTGATTAAGAACAAAAATGTATTTAACTAGGAAGTTAGTGAAACTCACTCCTTGGATTAGATTAATATGTATCAATACCATTATTCTTGTGTTGGAAGTAGAGGCTATGTTGTATGCATTGGTAGACCTATTGAATTTAGGCTACCCTTGACATCTCTGTTACCCTTATTTTTGACCATATTGCTGAGGATAGGGATGGGGATTTTGATTCCCACCTTGCTACATATTTGATTACTTAAGTTGAACCTAAAATAATTTAAACCTTACTTCCCAATCAATTATCTCTTCTAACTTTTTAAGAGCAATCATTGAATTTGCGTTTACATTAGGAATTTGGGCAACACTTGAAGTAGCAATAGAAGTATTTAGAAATAGAGGAATGAACACTTTTGGAGGCAACTTTCCATATTGTATGAGGCCATTCTCATCTCTAATGGCAAGGTCATATGCCTCAGGTAGGGTGTAGCCACCCATGGATTGAAACACTATAGATATGTCAATACCAATAGGCTTCAAATATGTGGGAAATATAGAGCTAGGTGGTGGTCTCATAGGAGGAGGTAACCTATGCCAAGTACTTTGGAATCTCTCATTAAAATCATGCATTGTCTCCTTGGGGGTTATTTGAATCACATTAAGCTAGTGGATGAGTGATGTGAAATCACTTTTGTCTTCAAAACTTGAAGTTTTCATCTCTCCAAAATGATCCCAAGTTATGATACAACCACTAGGAAGAGTCTTATACCAGTCAAGTTCTTTCCCTCTAAGGGATATGGCAAGGAGTCTAGTTAAAATATTGACTTAAATGACATTGTACAAACTACAAAATTTTAAGATATCCCTAATGTGCTCACTAGGAGTGTCATTACATTCACCATTAAATGTAAGAACACTCTTTGTATCATTAGGGGGAATGCTATCATTTTCATCAAGATGGATTAGATTTTTAGTGTTAAAGGTTGGGAAGGCATACTGCCTGGCCATGTTCTCTTCAAGTTCTTATTCACTCTCTTGATCTTCTTAAATAGCAAAGATATGACAACAAAATAGTCTATAACTATATTTTACCTTGAATTGAGTTGCCAAATTATGAGTAGAATGGCATATGTACCTATGGTGATGTCAAGACCAACATTCACCTTGAAAAGTTGTCTTTAGGATAATGGTCCCACCGAACATGCAAAAATTATTGTCACCAAATATCATACCCTAGAGGAGGTTGTTCAAGCCTACTCTAATATGTAGTCAACATTGGAATACCTTTGGACCTATGGGTTGCCTATAGTAGAGGTAGACCTCTAGGTTTAAGGGATAGCTCCCTAGATTTTTCTTTAAGTGCTTAACACCTACATTAAATAATTACTTAGATAAAAAGATGTATAAATATGCATGAAATTAAACTAATCTAAGGGGGTGATACACTATAAATATATCCACAAGATCATCATACTTTTTTAGTAATAGATATGACCTAAAACACTAGCTTTAAAGTCCTAAAATACTCTAACATTAGTATTTCAAATATGGAGGTGATATGCATAAAACTACTCAAGGTAAGTAGACCAGAGATTAGATTTAAAAATCTAAAGATACTTGTACACTTAAAGGTAGTCAAACACACTATCTACACTCCATATGACTTTTTAGAGTGAGAACCTCTTGCACAAAACATGAAAGGACAAAGAGAAGACAAGGATAGATGTTCATCACTAGACATCACCATACATCACTTTACACACTTAGGAAATGATGTTTGTGAACTCAAAACTAGATTTAAAATATTATTCAAAGGCAATATAAAACATAAAAATAGTAGGGATTTACCATACCAGGTGTGGAATTAGAATACAAGAACCAAAATGGCTAGCATTTATAGAATGTGTGAGAGGAAAGAGAAGAATGAAGCTCAAGAGTCAAAGTAACAAGTTTCAAGACGAGATAGAGAGAGTTACATTTGAAAGATATTATAGTATGAAACAAGCCATGAAAGGTCTCTTTGGACAAATGTCCCTCAGAAACATCAAACTCCCCAAAATTGGCATAAGATACTCTCAATTAGCTTCTTGAAATTGCCTTCATCATTAGGCCTCTCTTGGGCACTCCAAATGAGACTAGGGAGAGATGACACATGTACACTATCAAGGAGGGGTTATAAAAATATTTCATAGTCCTCAAATGTGTCCCTAATTATTTGTCTTCTTCTGGACACTTGTTCTCACTATCTGTAGTCACCATCACTAGATTTATAGACCTCATTCTCACATTTATCACCCAAATGGTGTTTAGTTTCTCCATCAAATCCATGTAAGAGGTGATATGACACCTTTCAAGATTCCTCTTTCCTCCTAATTCATCAGGTAGATCTTAAAAGACCCCTTAATTAGACTTATCACTTTCTCACTTGGTAGTCACCCTACATTATCATTCTCTTCCATAAATTGCCTGAAGTGAATGACTTAGCATATGTGTTTGTGTGATTGTATAAAGTAATAAATGGATATAAGGGGTTAGTAAAAGTCCCTCTTGACCTCCAAAGGTGATCCTCATCCTTTAATTCTATTATGTACCTATAAGACACATAAAATCTATCAAGAAACCTTATTCTATACCCTATCTATACAAGTAGGGTACAAACCAATTACATGTGGAAGAGCATGGTAGAGTCCTATATAGGTTCCAATCACTTCCCTAACCAAGCTAGACCTACGAAATTCATCCTTAATCATTTATTTCCAATTGGGTCTTAGGGAAGGGTTTTAGAATGTTTTAACTCTTAGCATTTGTTCATAAAACCAAATGTTGAACCTATGGAAAAAATACACTAAATAAAATACTAGGACCTTATTTAAATTTACCCAACTCCTTGGGTCTCCATGCTAAATTTATGTGCTGGTGTGAGCCTTCAAATATGGCCTATCAAGCTTGAGAGTGTGTTCTGGATACCCTTAAGTAGGCCTTAGCAAAAAATGACTAAATTGAGTGATATTTCTATAAGATAATGGTTCCAAACAACATTATACCTCACTATGAAGATGATATAATTCATTAGAAGGTTCACTTGGTGTTTTAAATTAGATTAGACCCCTTTAGGGATTTAGGCCTAGTAGGCCTGACTATGTCCTTGATGCCCAAAACCACCCTATGTAGTTTCTAATTGTTGTCAGGTCTTCAACACATCTATGATCCATCATTAAAACTTTATACACTCTTTTTTAGTTTTCAAAGCCTTCTGAACACCTTCTCTTGTCATCTATTCACCCAATCCTATAGTATAGATTGCCTGGGAGTGACCTCTATCTGAGATAAAATAGAGGGTAATTTCCCTATTTCCTCCATCAAAATGAATATGTTATAGGCTAAAATATGTCTTGAGGACCTTATGTACCAATTTTTAGAGTTATATTATACTCATAGACCCTTTAACTCTCTAAAAACCTCAAAATAAGCTTCTCAAACTTACTAATTGTGCTTGGACTATGAACATAGTTGTAGGTGTACTTTAGAAATTGGTCCTTATCCTGTTCCCTTATTATGAGTACTATATGATATGGGCATCAAAATTTTGAGAGTGGTCTCATTAATATCCATCATCCTAACTTCTGCCAAGTCCTTAAAGTACACTCTCCATGACTAGGCCTAGTTTGTAGACAGTGTGACTATTTTATTTACTTAGGAAAAAGTCATGCCTATAGGTGTCACTAAGTGTTAAACCTTGTGTCTCATGCACTAAGACCTCTTTGAAGTCATTTTATCACTTTCACTTGGGAAATTTTCCATGTATATAGGGTTTTCCATCTCTATATTCTTATCATCAACCTATAGGTTCCTATAATCAGACTATAGGTGACCCTTTTGAGAGTAAAGGGAACCCTATTGGTGGTGTTTTTATGATTCAGCTCTAGTGTTTAATGTACTATGCTCTTATTATAGTCTCTAAAATCACCTCCTAGTCAATCACATCCATACTATGCCTATGACTAAACCAACAGTCAAACTTCTAATCTCCCATATGTCATCATTTTATAGTCAACTATAGGTGCCTATCTTGAAGGCAAAATGAGCCCATGTAGGTGGTAATATGAGTCCAAACCTTGTATATCAACTCCCTCAATTGTTACTTGGTTTGTTAGTGTCACCCTCATTCAAATGGATTAATTTGTTTATAGGTTATGCTTCTATTAGGTCTCATAGTTTTGTAAAGTCATTTAAATTCAAAACACTATAGATAATACTATCATTCTACAATGGGAGAATGCTTGAGATGGAGACCCACTTACACTTTGCTTAAATGAACAAACAACCAAGCTCTCTTATCAAATAATTAACACTATGCTATGGATTTATGATGGAAACATATAGACCAGTTTATACTTCAATATAATCCACCATGAGAGGATCAAAAGTAGGATAGAATACCTGTTTTAGAGACTTTAAGGTAATTTGTCCCTTTAGCAACTTTATTCACCTATGAACATGGTTTGGGGTCTATCTGTAATCATCTAACATTTATACTATCTCAATGGTAATTTCAAGCTCTTAGGCCTTAGTGGTGGTTTAAAAAATATCAATCACCTAATATTAAATTTCCCACTCCCCTATTGGGATCAACTGTAGGTGTATATGTAGAAGGTTTGTATGTTAAGATATGATATATGATTGTGTGCATGGCACATTGGTTATAAAACCAATCTTAGGCCTCTTTGAAGTATTCAAACTAATCCTCTCCACCTTGGGAAATTTCTCAAGAGTTTGGAACCTCTTCACCACATCATCATGATTATGCAAGACTCTCTTTTCTCCTGACTGTAGGTGCACATGGAGGAAAAATGATTGCACATATATGCTTCTTAAATATATTACCTATGAAACACCTTCGAGACTAAGATTTTCAAGGAGGGGTGGTTACCATTACATGAGATACATGAAACACAACATGCCACCTTCATTTAAAATCACTAAAGGAATAAAAACACTTTGTAGTTGGTGAAACTTGTCTACAACTTAGAAATAAATCTTCCACTAGCAGAATGAAGTGCTTGTGATTTTATAATCCACTCCACACATGAAAAATAATTTGAGAACCATGTGAGGAGGGTATCCACACTATCTATAAACATGTGTAACACTTGGTTTATACATATTAATGCAAATAGAAGAGAAACCTATAAGGTGTGGGGAAGAGCAAGCAGAAAGTAGTGGTGGAATTCTTAACATCGGTTCATATAGAACAAGAAACAAATATTATAAATCCTATCATGGATTTGAATTTGAAAAATATTAATACCTTTTACCAAGTGCATTTGACCTGATTCATCACTTATTAGCCATACCATCAAAAAAATGACTGACTATTTCTACATGCCAAGTAGAGTGATGGAAGAATGAAACAATTTGATGCCATTTTTAAGTGTTTAAAAGCTTACCAAGTGTATAAGTGAGTTTATGTGAGTTTAATGGACATCGTAGGATCCTACCACATGTACCAAACTCTTGCATAAACCATACAACTACCCAAAATTCTTCCTTTTGAACTATTTTCTTGCTATGATGTAGAAACCTACACATTTTTAGTTAAGGATTGCCACCTCTGATAATAATATGACATGGGGAATGTTAAAAGATACTTGGAACACTTTTATCTATGGGAAAATTGTAAAAACCTCATAAATGACCCTATATGACATGAAATGACACAAGGACTAAAATTTGATATAACCAATGCTATAAATACTTCACATGACATAACCAGGACCATGGTACACACTATAAGACCCTAATAAGCCCCTATAAAATTTTTAAACTATAGGGGGTTGACCTATTTTGACTTGTGGTCAAAATTGTCAATATTCTTGGCAATTTCCTAGGGGTGACAAGCCAAGTATTCCAAAGACTAGTAGCCTACTCCTATCCAATGGGATATGGAGTCACCTATGCACAAGTTTGACACTCAATTAAATTTTAAACCACACTAAATAACAATAAAATACACACAAAACAAGACATCAAAGGAACACACATATGTTCTTGAGAACACTTATGGCACACACAATAGAAATAAAGACACACCTATCTTAATATTCACAAGACCTAGATATTTGAGGTAAAGAACAACTCGCCATACTTCAAACAGGGTCAAAAATGGTTCCTCTTGCTTCCTTTCTACTCCATGAAAGTAATTTAGCATGTGAGGCATGCTTGTCAACAAATACTTGCTCATGTTGATGATCAAAAAGCTTACCATCCTTGTCTCTTCTTCTATCTACAAGTGGGTTACTTTGGGCCTTTAAGGATGTTCTATTCTATCATAGAAGAAGAATTTTTGAAGCTGAAACCTTCTTGATCCCTATCATATCCAATTTACACCTCTCAAACTGAGTGTTAGGAAGTATGACAACTATCTCAACCTTACCTTCCTCTTGGGCATGATATACTTGATGTATGGGATCATTAAGTTTGTCTTCATTATGATCCAACACATCTGAAAATGGTTCAAACATAGGCTAAGGTGTTGACTTCTCCTCAAACACAAACATATCTAACTCAGATTCATGATACTCCTCCATAGATATAACTTCTTTGACAATAGCTTCACTAGGTTCCTTCATGATTGTAACTTCTTGGATAGTAGATTGATGGTCATCTTCATTCGTAACATGAAACTTAAATTCATTCTTGATCAAACACTCAATAACCTACTTGTTAGGCTCAAGACTTACTAGTAGATTCACACTTCTTAGGAGGAAAGGTTGACTACCAAACTATTTAAACTCTATACTTATGGCATTAAACCTTTGCCATAGGTCATCTTCTTCTTTATCAATGTCATCTTCAAGGGCTCCATCAAGTGTAGGAAAAATTGCATTGTTATTCTCACCATAGTGATCTATCATGCTTTTCAAACTATCATCAACATACACATTAATCAAGTAATTGCCTTCAATAGCTTGTGAGAAAGAATGCTCAATATTTACCTCAAATTGCTCATATGCTCCCTCATAGATGATATCGATGTGAAGGTCAGTTTGATTAAAATAGGTGTATGGATCATGTCCATAGGTGTCTATAACATACTAATCTAAAAATAAATTATATATGCCCTCAAGATTTGAATATTTCCCATCATCCATAATAGACTCTTCATGATCATTAATGACAATTAAAATTGGAACTTTCTACATAGGGCTCAATGTAAAACTTAGCTATTGGTTAGGTCCTAATAGTTACCTTTGATCCATACCTTTTATTGAAGGCCAAGAAGGGCAAATTAGTTGAGAGCTAGCCTCTTATCTTGGCTGTGAAATCTCTTGAGAGGTAGCTAACAAAGTTGGTAGGCAAGTTAACAACCACGATGTCTTGGAGGATGGGGAAACTAGGATAATCATGTAGGAAAACCATCAACCCTTTGACCAATCCTACTAACTTATTAGGTATAACATCAAGTTTTAATACCCATTTACTATATGGTTTATATTTTAGACCCAATTTATTAGCTACAACCTTGGGCATCACCGAAGTGCTAGTTCCACTATCTACTACGTAGTTATGAATAAAGTTTATTCCCCCATAATGAGAATTATGTATAAGGGTGGAGGATTCTAAGATTTAATAGAGGGTTCCAAAATGTTATTAGGATCATTAGTGAGAGAAAAGTTTCTATGACCATGGATTGATGATGGATGGCTAACATGAATTATGGACAATGACTTTTGCAAGAGTTCCTTTTAGCCAGGCATGTCAAGGACATCCTAATGAAAAATACCAACCTTAGCACTTTTCAATGAATTAACAATATTAAAAATATAAGTATTCAACTTTTATTAAGTCTTTGGAGGAAAATAAGTGGTTTAAACTTGAAATATTGAAGTACTTTGAGTAGGTCTTCCAAAATTTTGATTTGGAGGAGGTGCAGGCATTATAAGGACTGCCATGCTTGCAGTCATGCCTTACTACCTTGTAAGAGGACTAGTTAAACTTGTAGGCACACCATTAGTATCTCCTATAGACTTCTTATTATCTCTAGTATTGTCTATAATTGAATTACCTTGATTAATAACATAAGTGTCTTCAACTAAGAAGTTAGTGAAAATCACTCCTTGGGGTTGCTTACCTTCATTAGCTTGCATTAGAACCTCATCTTCTACTGATATCTGAGTAGTGAATCTTCCTTGAGTAACCAAATCTTGATATCTACCCTCATTCTAATATATGAACTAACCTTGTTTCTACTCTTCTCTTTGGATTAGATTACTATGCATCGGTACCTTTGCTCTTATGTTGGAAGTAGAGTTCAAGTTGTATGCATTGGTAGACCTATTAATGTTAGGTTACCCTTGATGTCTCCCTTGCACATTTTGTTGACCATATTTATGAGGATAGGGATAAGGGTTTTGATTCACACCTTATTGCATATTTTCTTTCCTAAATTGAGCTTCAAATAATTTAGACCTTGCTTCCTAATCAATTGTCTCTTATGCCTTCTTAGGATTAGTCCTTGACTTGGTGTTAGCATTAGGAACTTGGGCAACACTTAAAGTAGAAATAAATGTATTTGGAAGTAGAGGCATAAACACTTTTGGAGGTAAATTTATAGCTTGTAAGAGGTCATTATCATCTCTAATGGAAATGTCATATGCCTCAGGTAGGGTGTCGGCACCCATGGCTTGCAACATTATAGCTATGTCGATACTAATAACCCTCACATATGTGGGAAACACAAAGCTAGCAAGTGGTCTCATGGGAGGAGGTAACCTATGCCGAGTCCTTTAAAATATTTCATTTAAATAGTGCATTTTCTAGTTGGGGGCTCTTTTGAATCACTTTAAGCTAGTGGATGAGTGATGTGTGATCACTTTTGTCTTCAAACCTTAAAGTTAATAGCTCTCCAAAATCATCCCATGTTGTGATACAACCACCAGGAAAATTCCTATACTAGTCAAATGATTTCCCTCTAAGGGACATGGAAAGGGGTTTAATAGAAATATTAACTTTAGTGACATTTTGGAAATTACAAAAGTTTGATATATCCTTAATGTGCTCACTAGGAATGACATGACCTTCACCATTGAATGTAGGAACACTCTTTGTAGCATTAGGGGGAATGCTATCATATGCATCAAGATGGATTGGATTTTTAGTGTTAAATTCTAGGAAGACATGATTCCTATCCACGTTCTCCTAGAGTTGATCTTCACTTTGTTGATCTTCTTGACTAGAAAAGTCCTTTTGCTCTTCAAAGTGCAGAATACGCTGAGGATGTTGAACTTCAAGAGGAAGTTCAAGTTGAAGAGGTGGGTTTATGAGATTGAAAACTCTACTAGTAGATGATTTAGTAAGGAGCATGAATTATGAGCATAAATATATGACAAAAAAATGGTATAAAATGATATTTTAATTTTAATGGAGTCACCAATTATTGAGTAACACACCATATGTAGTTATGGTGTTGTTAAGACCAACATTCACCTTGATAAGTTATCTTTAGGATAATGTTCCCATATAGAATAAAATAACTATTGTCACAAAATATCACACCCTAGATGATCTTGTTCAAGCCTACTCTAAGATTTGGGAAACATTGGAATACCTTTAATCCTATGGGTTGCCTATAGTAGAGGTAGACCTCTCGGTTTAAGGGCTATTCCCTAGATTGATCCTTAAGTGCTTCTCACCTCCACTAACTAATTGATTAGATGAAAAGAGGTATAAATATGAATTAAATAAAAATAATATAATGGGGTGATACACCATAAATATCTTCATAATATCATCAAACTTTTTACTAAGAGATATGACCTACAACACTAACTTTAAAGTCCTAGAATACTCTAACATTAATATTTCAAATATGGAGGTGATATGCATAAAACTACTTAAGGTAAGTGGACCAGAGGTTAGATTATAAAAAATAAAGATACTTGTATACTTTAACGTAGTAAAACACACTAGATACATTCCATATGACCTGTTAGAGTGAGAACCTCTTGCATAAAACATGAAAGGATGAAGAGAAGACAAGGATAGATGTTCATCACTACACTTCACCATACATAACTTTACACACTTATACAATGATGTTTGTGAACTCAAAACTAGATTAAAAATATTACTTAAAGATAAAACAAAACATGAAACCAATAGGGCTTCACCATACTAGGTGTGGAATTAGAATACCAGAGCAAAAAAGGCTAGAATTTATAGAATGTGTGAGATGAGAGATAAGAATGAAGCTCAAGAGTCACAAGAATAAGTGTAAATCTAAGAAAGAGAGTTAAATTTGAATTATAATGGAGTATGAAATATACCATGAAATGTATTTTTAGACAAATTTCCCTTAAAAGCATTAAAATCCCCAAAACTAGCGTATGATACTCTCAACTAGCTTCTTGAAACTGCCTTTATCATTAGGCCTCTCTTGAGCACTCAAAACCAAACTAGAGAGAGATGAAACATGTGGAATATCAAATAGGATTTATAAAAAATCTTTAATAGTCCTCAACTGTGTCCCTAACTATTGGTCTTCTTCTAGATACTTGTTCTCACTATCTGTAGTTAACATCACTAGATTTCTAGGCTTCTTCACATTTTTCACCCAAATGGTCTTTAGTTTCTCCAAAAAATACATGAAATGGGTGAAATGACACCTTTAAAGAGTCCCATTTCCTCTCAATTCATCAGGTAGACCTTAAAATACCCCCCAATTGGACTTATCACTTTCTCACTTGGCAGTCACCCTCCATTGTCATTGTCTTCCACAAACTACCTAAAGTGAATGACTTAGTAGAGGTGTTTGTGTGATTTTATAAAGTAAGAATGGATATATGGGGTTAGGAAAAGTCCCACTTGGCCTCCCAAGGTGATCCTCATCCTTTAATTCTACTATGTACCTATAAGACACATAAAATCTATCAAGAAAGCCTGTTCTGTACCCAATTCATACAAGTTGGGTACAAAATAATTATGTGGGGAAAACCATGGGAGAGTCTTATATAGGTTATGATCACTTCCTTAACTAAAATATCCCTCCTGAATGCTACCTTACTCATTTATTTCCAATCAAGTATCAGGTAAGGGTTTTAAAATATTTTGACTCTTAGCATTTGTTCATAAAAACCAAACATTGAACCTATGGAAAAATTCTACTAAGTAAAATAATAGGACATTATTAAACTTTCCCCAACTCCTTGGGTATCTATGCTATGTTTTTATTCTGGTGTGAACCTTCAAAGATGGCCTATCGAGCTTGAGAGTGTATTTTGCATACCCTTAAGTAGGACTTAGTAAAAAATGACTAACTTGAGTGATATATCTATAATATAATGGTTAAAAATAACCTTATACCTTCCTTTGAAGATTATCCAATGCGTTAGAAGGTTCAATTTTTTTTATAAATGAGATTAGACCCCTTTAGGGCTTTAGGCCTAGTCTAAGCCTAATAGGCCTAACTATGTCCTTAATGCCCAAAACCACCCTATGTAGTTTATAATGGTTTTTAGGTATTTAACACCTTTGTTATCCATCATTATAACTTTATATACCAATTTTTAGTGTTCAAATACTTCCCAACACCTTCTCTTATAATCTATTCACCCAATCTTGCAATATAGACTGCCTAGGAGTACCCTCTGTTTGAGAAAGAACAAAGGGTATTTACCATATTTCCTTAGTAAAAATGAATATATTATAGGATAAAATAAAAATTGAGGACCTTATGTACCAAATTTTAGAGTTGGATTATAATCATAGACCCTTCAACTCTTCAAAAACCTCAACATAGGCTTGTCAAACTTACTAGTTGTGCATGGACTATGAACATGGCTATAAGTGCACTTTAGAAATTAGTCCTTGTCCTATTCCCTTATTATGAGTACTATATGAGATGATAATCACCACTATTAGAGTGGTCTTAGTCATATACATCATCCTAACTTCTGCCAACTCCTCAAAGTACACTCTCCATGATTAGGCCTAGTTTGCAGATTGTGTGACTATGTTATTTACTCAAGAAAAAGTCATGCCTGTAGGTGCCAATCAATGTTAGAACTTGTGTCTCATTCCATAACACCTCATTGAAGTCATTGGATCACTTATACTTGGAAAATTTCCATATCTATAGGGTTTCCCGTCTCTAGTTTCTTATCATCAACATATAAGTTCTTATAGTCAGATTTTAGGTGACCCTTTTGATAAAAAAGGGAAGCCTATAGGTAGTGTTTTTATAATTTAGATGTTATGTTAAATGATTTAGGATATTTTTAGAGTTTCTAAACTCACCTCTTAGTTCATAATATCCATACTATGCCTAGGAATAAACCAAAAATTGAACTACCAATCTCCCATATGTCATAATTCTATAGTCAACTGTAGGTGCCTATATTGTAGATAAATGGAGCACCTATAGGTGGAAGTCTGAGTCCAAACACTATAACTAAACTCCCTCAAATATTAATTTGGTTTGTAGTGTCACCCTCATTCAAATTGAGTAATTTTTATGTAAGTTATGCCTCAATTAGGTCTCACTATTTTGTAAAGTCATTTGAAGTCAAAACACTGTAGAGAATACTATCATTATATAATGGGAGAATGCTTGAGATGGAGACCTACTTACACTCTGCTTGCATGACCAAACAACCAAGATCTCTTATCAAATAATTTCCATTATGATAGGGATCTATGATGGTAACATTTAGACCAATTTATTCTTCAAGATAATCCACCATGATAGGATCAAAAGTAGGGTAGAGTCCCTATTTTGGAGTCTTTAAGGTAATTTTTCCATTTGGCAACTTTCTTCACCTATAAGCATGATTTAGGGTTTGTTTGAAATCATGTGATATTTAGACTATCTCAATGGTACTTTCAATGCTCCTAGGCCTTATTGGAGGTTCAAATAAGATCAATCACCTAATATTCAATTGCCCACTCCCCTGTTGGGACCACCTGTAGGTGTATATGTGAATGGTCTGTATGTGAAGATATGATATATGACCATGTGCATGTTAGATTTGTTCTAAAACCAATCTTAGGCCTCCTTTAAGTCTTCAAACTAATATTATCCACCTTATGAAACTTCTCAAGACTTTGGAACCTCTGCACCACATTACCATGACTGTGCAAGATTCTCTTTTCCCCTCATTATAGGTGCACATGCAAGAAAACTAACTGCACATATGTGCTTCATGAATGTATTTCATATGAAACACCTTTGAGAATAATAATTTCAAGGAGGGGTAATTACCATGACATAACAGGCATGAAACACAATATGTCACCTTCATTTGAAATCACTATAAGAACAAGAACCTTCTGTAATTGGTGAAACTTGTCTGCAACCTAGCAATGGAGCTCCCACTAGAAGAATGAAGTGCCTATGATTTTATCATCCACTCAACACATTAAAAATAAGTATATAACCATGTGAGGAGGGTATCCATAGTATCTAAAAATGTGTAGCACCTAGTTTATAAGGACCAATGTAAATAGAAGAGAAACCTAGAGGGTGTGGGGAAGAACAAGCAGAAAGTAGTGGTAGACTTCTTAACATTGGTTCATAAAGCACAAGAAAAAAAACATATAACTCTTACCATGGATTTGAATTAGAAAAATATTAATACCTCTTACCAAGTGTGATTAACTTGATTCATCTCCTACTGGTCATACCATCAAAAAACTGATTGACTATTTTTGCATGCCAAGTATAGAGATGGAAGAATGAAATGGTTTTATGCCATTTTCAAGTGTTTTAAAGATGAAAAAATGTATAAGTGAGTTTATGGGAGTTTAAGGGACATTGTAGGATCTTACCACATGTTCCACACTCTTACATAAACTGTACAACTTCCCAAACTTCCTCCTTTTCAACTATTTTCTTACTCTAACATAGAAACCTACACATTTTTTGTTAAGGACTAACACCTCTGACAAGAATATGAAATTGGGAACATTGAAAGACACTTTTAAATACTTTTCTCCCTAGGAAAGCTATACAAACTTCATAAATGACTCAAATATGACCATATATGGCATGAAATGACACAAGGACAAAAATTGGATATAACCAAGGGTAGAATTACATCAAATGACATCACTAGGATCATGGTAAACCATATAATTTCTTAATAATCCTTTATATAAGTTTTTAACTATAGGGGGTTGACTTATTTTAACTTGTGGTCAAAATAATCAACAATATGCAAACCCTAATCCTCCTTGCAAGTATGGTATGAGCTAAAAATGTGTGTTCATTGGTAGGATAAGCTAGACATCCTCAACAACCCACTATGATGAGAGTTTCCTAAATAACAATACTATGAGGAGGGATCGATCCTGATATATTTCTCCCACCTAGTTCTTATTTCAAGTGTAAATTAATACTATAATGATAATTGTCTTGAATGCCTTTGATGTGCTTGAGATTTGAAATATTTGAAATCTGGGCTTAGGGAAACTATAAATGGTGGTATGCAGAAGTAGAGTAGAATAGGGATTAATAACCTTTATTTTTATCAAATTGTTTCTTATTTGAATATGCTTTCTACATCTATTTTCTATCTAGTGGATACAGGTCTAAGAGTCTTGTATTCATAGTGATATGTGTTGTCCCTGAAAAATGACTCCTCATTTTTTCAGACAACATATGACTATTTTGGTCTTGCATGGCCAAAATTGTCCCTCCCCTTTCCAAAAATTTGTTTTGAACATTCAATTTCAGTATTTTCTCAACTTTTTGGTAAAAGGATTAGCAGGTTCAACCAGTTCAAAGGGTCTATTGGCAAGCATCAAAAAAAGGATTGAACCATTGAAGCTTGAACCTTTTCGGTTCAATGGGTTCAAGGGTTCAACACCATCAACAAGAGCTAAGTGCTTCGGTAGAGGTTCAAATTTCAACCATTTCTAAGGTTCTATGGCCCCAAACACTTAACGAGTCTCAAAAGCTTGAACTGTTGAACCGTTAAACCTTGAACCATTTTGGTTCATCGATTTAACGGGTTCAACATTCAATCGGTTCAACGCATGGGTTCAAAGGTTCCCTCAGTTAAGAAAAGAGACGCGCACAAAAGAAAGAGTCATGTGGATGCTGCCAAGTATCATCAGTTGAGCCCCCTTATGCTTTGTTTTGGAGAAGTGGTAGAAGGTGCCACGTTTCCCTTTTGAAAACTCATCGAAAGCTGCCACATGTCTGCATCCATGTGACTGCTAAAAATATTCAGACCATGCCACATGTCAGCATTGTAACTCAGTGAAATGCAACACATGTCAGCTTTCACTTCTCAAAGTTCCTTATAAGCTATAGGGTTCCTTTCAACAAAGCTTCTTCTAGAGTTTCACAGAGGGTGACAAGTGGTAATCGCAGAAGGCTTCACTTTGTGTTCCTAAGAGCAGCAGACCATGCCACGTGTCCCATGCAGAGAGTGGCAGAGGCTAACAAGTGTCATCATCTGTGAGAGCCTGACCGAGCCCCAAGTGTTTCTATGGTTTTGCAAAGGCTTGAGAAGGAGGATGCTACCAAGTGTCAATAATGAAAGATACCACGTGTGTCTAGTTAAAAGTGGTGGAAGGCGCCATGTGTCATAAAAGAGGGTAGACACCTTTGTAGAGGTACACTCAACATTTAGAAGCAGACCTTTTTCAAGACCCCAAAGGGAAAGTTCCCTTTGAGAAAGGTTTAAGCCTCAAAGTGAAACGAATACTGCCAAGTATCACATGCTGAGATGCAGTTTCAGACGAAGCTTCAAAACATAGAACTCGCCATGTGTCCCATCCTAGTGCAGTAGAAGCTATCACATGTCTGCATCCACACCTCCAGCCTCTAATAGTTTCAAAGCTTATTCCAATAAGCTTATTTCAAAATCATGGATGCCACCATGTGTCCTCACCTGTGTCACAATAGGATGACAGGCCCACAGATGTCAAATTTAAAG
The DNA here is from genome assembly GCA_037957365.1 of Torreya grandis. Classification (NCBI taxonomy): domain Eukaryota; kingdom Viridiplantae; phylum Streptophyta; class Pinopsida; order Cupressales; family Taxaceae; genus Torreya; species Torreya grandis. The sequence continues at coordinate 1,146,451 of JARHVA010002049.1, forward strand.
CGACTGGCTAGGCGTTAACCTTTAATAGAGGAAAGACCCATGAACACCAAATTAGCTAAATTTAAGTGTCTATTAATTTTTTGGACTCAAAATATGAACCTAGATGCATTTAAAAAGCCTAAGGCTAGGGTCGAGAGAAGGAAAAGACAGAGAGGGAAACTTAATGAGAGTTACTGTCAGTAGGTGAAGCAGTTCACCAAGTAGATATTTGGGTCTACTAACATTGAAAGTACCATCTATTTGTCCCCTTGGAGGTAAAGATAGAGTAGACAGTTGCATGGATAAATAGGTGAATGAATAATTAATTCAAGCTCAGGAGGAATCACTAGAGATGAATCGACATGCCACAGTCAAAGCAGCCACCTTGCTCCAGGACGGCCCTTCTTGACAAGACCAAAAATGCATCCAAGGCATTGAATGCGCTGAATGGGTCACTCCATGGAAAAAAGTGCCAAGCCTCCCCCAGGCCTCTATATAATGTAATCTCTTGTATCATTTGAAAGGAGATCTTCCCCTTACCAGAAGCAAAACTTTGCCCAAATTGAAAGGCAATACCTGAGACTTTGAGCTCAAATTGTAGTTCATATTTCTTTGATTTAATGAGAAAGCAAGTTACTTACAGACTTTGTGATGTTATAGCTTGTGCTACTTTAGGAGATTGTTCGTATGTCTATCTTCTGAAATCATTCTTATTTATTTGATTTAACAAGCAAAACTAGTGGAGGTGATAAGGAAGGTTTCCTAAAGCCAACTACTTTTAGACTTTGCGCTGTCATAGTGGTCTTCAGTGTGTGTTTTTTTTTTATATTTCTATGTAAAAGGCCTTGGGACAACTTTGTGCATTCATTATCTTTTGTATCTCCCTCTAGGGAAGTCAAGGTGGAGACTTTGTGCTACATATTAGATTGATGGTTACTTTGTACCCTATTACTGGTCACTTGTTACCAGAAAGAGTCTTGCTGTTTGTAAGAACAAGCACTTCTAAAAGAAGAGGAGTGCCTTCTATTGCTTCACCAAGATTTTTACTCTCCAAGAAGGGATCTGGATCTTGGCTGAATGTTACTTCTAAAACAAGAGAAGTACCTTCACCAATCACCCAGGATTTCTCCTCTATTTGTCAGCATCATCTCTAAAAAAAGAGAGATGGATGGTTTATCCCACCCCTGTGTCTTACTTTCTGCTTATTTATAGTATATAGCCTCTGCATATTTAATAGGGAACCTCCCCTTGATGAGAGGAGAGATTTGTCCCTTGTTGATGTAGTAAACCTACACACTAGGATGACCCATCTCCCTATGCTGTGGTGATAGGAACTATTTTGGTCACCAGTTAGCTGGCCAACAAAATATTCACCCAACAGTTTTTAGGGACTCCGCTAGGGAAGGACAAGTAGTTTGAAGCCTCAAGCTTCAAATTAAAGTGTGATCAGTCTTTTCCCATTTTTGATTCACAATCTGGTAACTCCACACTATACCAAAAGCTAGAGAGCTCAAGGTGTTGTTGACCCTGTCTTTGAGTTGGCACAACAAAGAGATTTCTACTTGTTTTCTCCCCAACCTCAAGTTCAATGATCTAGGAGTGTCCCTCCTACCCATACCAGGACACCAACACAAGGCATATCTACTTTTCCTACTGTTAGTAGTGCCTTGCCTATCTAAATTTCACCCAAATTTGTTATCTCTACTTTCAATAATCCCATCATGGTAGCTCGAGGCCCCTGGGGTAACTCTTTTGGCCTGCTTGATTTAACTCCGCCCCTGCATGAACTTCCATGAAGCTTGAGAAAGAATTTCCCCAAATTCTTTGGGGATGGAAAGTTCATCTTGATGAACATGTTGTAGCCTTCAACATAGCTTGTGGCGTGATAGGCATGGAATTTGAGGATGTGGCAGTTAGGCTTTTCATGGAAACACTGCAAGGCACTACTACAGACTAATTTTACCACCTGTAATCCTGATCAGTAACTGATTGGGACACACTCAAATCCAAATTAAAGGCCATATTCAAGCCTATAGAGGATGCACATGCCTTATTGGCCCAGCTCACGCAAATGAAGAAGGAGCCCCAAAATCCTATGAGGGATTTCATAGCAAAGTTGGATAAGCTAAGGAATTGGATTCCTGATATTGCTTAGCTGACCCCTGAAAACCTCAAATGCTTCTACATTAACTCACAACTGCCTGAAGTGAGTTTTCTGCTAAGAAGAGCTAGTCACATAGATCTTGAAGTTGCTCAAGATTTGGCTACTAAAGTTGAATATGAACTTATCTTAGTAGGAAAGATAAGGAGGGACCCAAATAGAGGTAAATCTTCTTCTTCTTTTGAATACTCCCCTTTCACCACCACTGATCCTATGATGTAGAAGCTAGAAAATGAAGTGCTAGCTCTCAAGAAGCAAATGGCACAAGGAATGTCATCTACTCCTGCATACAGAGATATACGCAGGAGGACATTTCAAAATCAGGCGTACCAAGGCAATGCTACCAGGAATTAGGGACAAAAAAATTGCCTTCCTTTTCTACAGAGGAATCTCACCCTGGAAGCACCTCCAACTGACTTAGTAGTTGGATATCTTGAAGCTGAATCAGACTTCTCATCCCAGCTTGAGTTGAATCCTAAAGATGATTCTAATCTCTTCACTAAGGAAGAAGAAGAATTAGCTAGTGACTCATATATTGGTTTCTTGAACTATCAAGATGAACCTAGAAGTAAAGGCAATGTAGCTAAGGGGTCATATGCTATATTCACCTAGTCCAAGAATCAATCAACTCAACAAGATGATAAAGAGAAAGCAGAGGAGTGACCTCAACCAAAAGTTTCAATTACTAAGCAGGGATCCACTCTCCCTTTCTAGCCAAAGGGCTTGGTGATTGCAAATAAGGTAAGTACCCCAAATGCCCCTGCACCTTTTACTTCAAACTCGTAGTCCATTTATTCCCCCCTAAAACTCTAAAATATGAGCTCTCATCCTTTGTACCTAGTTCATTTCCAACATTTGACAAAATTGATCATATTAAGAAGACCAAGATTCAAATGTCTGAATTTGAATTCCTGTAGTCCCATCCTGAACAATTAGATAAATTAGTTCAGTGTGTTAAAAACTAGAATGTCCCTATTGAACAAGCAGTTCCCAAAGTGACACATGATACCCCCAAGGATGCATCCACTAGGAACAATCTTGTCATTTCCCTTCCTACTGCTCCTAGTAGGACTGAACCTTTTTATATCTCATTGCTAATAAATGGATGGCAACTGAATAATTGCATCATTGGCTCTAGAGCTTTAGACAATGTCATGCCTGCTAAAGTAGCCAAATCCCTTGATCTCACACTAACCAAGATGTCTAGTAGGTGTTTCTTCATGGAAAACAAACAAGTGCCACTGCTGGAGCAAATAAAAGATGCCCAATTTGCATTTGCTGCCTTTCCAGACAAAAGAATCAAGATGACTATCTTGGTAGCAAATTCTTGGGTGGAATTTCTATAGGGATGTTGGTGGCGAATTGAGCATGGATTTATCATAGGTGAGGATTCTAGTTAAAGGTGTCATGAAGAGGCTGCTCCCTGAAAAGGAAGCAAAATACGTAGTTACCCAGACCTTAGCACCTGAAGCTAAAATCTTGTTTGAGTCTTTAGGCATGGGTAACTACTTTCTATCCACAGATGAAGTTCATGAGGCATCTGATGAAGCTCCTGCAGGTGACAACCTAGAAATGCATTCAGGTGGAACAACAGAAGAATTTGCTGAGCCCAATGCAAGTGTGGAAGAATCCCCTCCTCTGAATAAAGAAGAACCCAAAGGAAAATTAGTATTAAATGAGGTATGGATTCTTGAATTTGATGGCAGCTACTCCTCCACCAGTTCAGGAGCCAGGGTTGTGTTAATATCTCCTCAAGGAGATATTTTTCCTTCATCTTATAAGTTGTAATTTAGCAACACTAATAACACAACCGAGTATGAATCTCTATTGTTGGGATTAAAAACTGCTAAGGATAAAGGCATCAAACTCCTTTATGCTAAAGGAGATGCCAAATTGGTGGTTTGTCAGGTGAGAAACCTGTATCAAACCAAGAATGAAAGATTGTGCCACTATCGTAATCTAGTCTGGGATCAACTCAAAAAATTTGATGCTTTCAGCATCTCTGCAGTTCTCAGAGAATTTGATGGTCAGGATGATGCACTAGCTATTTTAGCTACTCTCTTGATCCCCCACCTAGACTTAAAAGGAGATAGGTACACTATTGAGCTGGTCTTTAGACCAAGTGTGCCTAATAATGCCAGTCATTGGTAGGTATTTAATAATGACAATCAAATCATTGATTTCTTGGAGCAAAAGGATAGCTTTGAATGGCTGCATTTTGAAGGCAGTGAACCTCAAGAGCCTGAACCAACTCCTGAATCAATTTCATACATAGGTGAGGAGTTCTTGCAACTAAAAGGGAATAAAATTCCCAAAGGCCTTGTTTCCCTTGAAAAGCTATTTGATAAGCATGATAGATTCATCAAATAGTAGCAAATGGATTCAAGCTCCTCCCAGGAGTTTGATCAAGTAAATTTGAGAACCAAGGTAGACCCCAAGATGGTGAACATTGAGAAATGTTGTACTCTTGAAGAGCATTTCAAGTTCACCACTTTGATCAATGAATACATGGATGTCCTAGCATACTCCTATGATGACCTGAAATCACTCCGGCCTGATGAAGTCTGACACAACATTCCTCTCAAGGCTGATTCAACACCTTACAGGCAAAAATCCCAGCATTATAATTTGAAAATATTAGGTACTATTTTATCAGAGATTCAAAAAATGCCAAATGCCAGGATAATCTTCCTAATCCATCATTCCACCTAGATTGCCAATATAGTGCCTATAAGAAAGAAGAATGGTGAAATTTGCCTTTGTGTGGATTTTAGAAATTTGAATCAGGCATCCTTGAAGGATAATTATCCTTTGCCAATCATGGATCAAGTGCTACAGACAATGATAGGCTCGGAAATGTTATCAATGCTAGATGGCTTCTCAAGATATAATCAAGTCAAAATTTGTGAAGCAGACTATCATACAACCACTTTCACCACACCTTGGGGCACATTTGCATATAAAAGGATGCCTTTTGGCTTGATAAATGTTGGCACCACCTTCTAAAGAGCAATAGACCTTGCCGTCAAGGATGAGATGGGTAAGTTCATCATAGTTTATCTTGATGACTTGACTGTCTTCTCTAAGCATTGCCCAGACCATGTGAGCCATTTGTAACAAGTGCTAGAACGCTGCCACCAGAATGGCATTTCCTTAAATCCCAAGAAGTCAAATTTTGGAGTAATAGAGGGGAAACTTCTCAGACACATTGTGTCCAAAGGAGGCATAAAGATTGACTCAGATAGAGTCAAGTCTATCTAAGAACTTTCTTTTCCCACAAACAAGACTACTGTTCACTCTTTCTTTGGAAAGGTGAATTTCTTATGGAGGTTCATCCCTAAGTTTGCTGAGAAGACTAGGCACATTGTAAACATGATGAATGGAAAAACCACCTTTAGCTAGACTAAAGAAGGCAAGTCATCCTTTGAGGATGTCAAGACTGCCATTACCCATGCTCTATTTTTGGCTTGTCCAGACTATAGCAAAGAGTTCACCATTTACATTTATGCTTCAGAACATATGCTTTTAGTAATTTTGGTTCAACAAAATGAAGAAGATATGGAATCTCCCATTTCATTCATGAGCTATCATCTCAAAGCTCATGAGCTGAAGTACTCAAATATGGAGTACACTTATGTAGTGGTTAAGGCTGTAAAACATTTTTGTTTCTACATCCTCAATTCTTGAGTTACTACCTTAGTCCTTGACACCACAGTGAAATCTATACTAACTCAGTAGGAGTTTGGGACAAAGAGAGACAACTGGTCACTAAGATCCAGGAGTTTGATATGATCATCAAGCCAACAAAGTTGGTGTGTGGGAAGGGGCTATGTCAATTGATTGCTGATAACAAGCCAGGAGGAATAGAGCATGAAAAACCAAAAGTGGATGACTCACCTATAGTCCTCTTTGTCTCCACCACAAATGAGTGGTATTTAGGTATTGCTCATTTCCTTACTTATGGTGAATGTCTTACAAACCTATCTTATAAAGAAAGGAGGACCATCAAGCTGAAAGCTACTAATTTTGTCCTCTGGGACAACGGCCTGTAAAGAGAGGCCTTGATGGAACGTTCCTTCACTGTGTGGACAAGGAGCAGCAAAGCTAGGTACTGCTCATAAGATCTTGTGGGCTAGGTACTACTAGCCAACTCTCTTTCAAGATGCATACAAGTGGGTCAGAAGGTGTGAGCTATGCCAGCAGTTTGTCAGAAGGCCCAAGTTAGCTGCCCTACCCCTTGAACCAGTGATCATAAAGGAGCCATTCCAAAAATGGGGGATTGATTTTATTAGAGATGTAAAGCCATCATCAAGTACTAGACATGACTATGTCCTCAAATTAACAGACTACTTCACCAAATGGGTGGAAGCAGTTCCAACCAAACATACTACTTTAGAAGTAGTATGCAATTTCCTCAAAGAAAACATCATGTCCAGGTTTGGGGTCCTAATCAAAATTGTCACTGACAATGCAACCTATTTCACTTTCCAAGAGATTACTCAATTCTGCTTCTACTATGGAATTACACTCTCCCATTCCTCTAATTACTTCCCACAAGGGAATGGACAGGCTGAGTCAAGCAATAAAAATTTGGTGACTATCATCAAGAAGATAGTGGATGACAACCAAAGGACTTGGCATAAGGCATTGGTTGATGCCCTATGGGCTGATAGAATTACACCAAAGAGAGCAATTGGTATGTCTCCCTTCCAACTTCTTTATGGTGTCAATGCTGAGATACAAATCACCTTAGAATTGTGAGCATTGAATTTGGCTAAGGCGATTGAAGATCAAACATATGAAAGCTCACTTGAGAAGAGGATCATGTGCCTTACTAAGCTAAATGAGTAGAGAACTATGGTGGTAGATTGAATTACCACTTATCAAAGTCTGGTGAAGAAGCTCTTCGACTAGAAAGCAAAGAATCACGATTTCCAGATTGGAGATCAAGTCCTGCTGTAAGACAAGAGAAGAGAACCAAAGGGGATGCATGAAAAGTTTGATTCCCTGTGGAGGGGCCCTTTTACTATTCATCAACTCAATGGTAAAAATAGTTTCTTGTTGAATTATCAAGATTGCACTCTCTTTTCTTTGCCTCACAATGGGCAACATCTGAAGCACTTCAACTCTTGAAGTATCGGATGAGTTACCCTGTACATATGTACATTTGTATAGTCTTTTATTTCTATTTATTTCTTTTTTTTTAATTTTTTAGAGCCTTTATTTTTGGGTAGCATGACTCTGTAGCCCAATGGCACACTTCAAGGCACTGGAGATTTTGGTTTCTACTCCTCTCAGTGATTTTGAGTTGTCATCTGAAGGAAGTTCTCCAACAGGAGCCAACTATTGTCCCTAAAAAATGACTCCTCATTTTTTAAGATAATATATGACTATTTTGGTCCTGCATGGCCAAAATTGTCCCTCCCCTTTCCAAAAATTTGTTTTGAACATTCAATTTCATCATTTTCTCAACTTTTTGGTAAAAGGATTAACAGGTTCAACCATTTTAAAGGGTCTATCATCAAGCATCAAAACAAGGATTGAACCATTGAACCTTTTCAGTTCAATGGGTTTAATGGGTTCAAGGGTTCAACACCATCAACAAGAGCTAAGCGCTTTGGCAAAGGTTCAAAGTTTAACCATTTCTAAGGTTCCGTGGCCCTGAACACTTAACGAGTCTCAAAAGCTTAAACCGTTAAACCATTGAACCTTGAACCATTTTGGTTCATCAGTTCAATGGGTTCAACATTCAATCAGTTCAATGCATGGGTTCAAAGGTTCTCTCAGTTAAGAAAAGAGATGCATGCAAAAGAAAGAGTCAGGCAGATACTGCCAAGTGTCATCAGTTGAGCCCCTTTATGCTTTGTTTTGGAGAAGTGGTGGAAGGTGCCACATGTCCCTTTTGAAAACTCATCAAAAGCCACCACGTGTCTACATCCACGTGACTGCTAAAAATATTTAGATAGTGCCACATGTCAGTGTTGTAACTTAGTAAAATGTAACACGTGTCAGCATTCACTTCTCAAAGTTCCTTATAAGTTGCAGGGTTCCTTTTGACAAAGCTTCTTCTAGAGTTCCATGAAGGGTGACAAGTGGCAATCATGGAAGGCTTCAGTTTGTGTTCCTAAGAGTAGCAGACTATGCCATGTGTCCCATGCAGAGAGCAGCAGAGGCTGACAAGTGTCATCATCTGTGAGAGCCTGACTGAGCCCTAAGCATTTCTATGGTTTTGCAAAGGCCCAAGAAGGTAGATGCTGCCAAGTGTCAATAGCGAAAGATGCCATGTGTCTCTAGTTAAAAGTAGCAGAAGGCACCATGTGTCATAAAAGAGGGCAAAAACCTTTGTAGAGGGACACTCAACATTCAAAAGTGGACCTTTTTCAAGACCCCAAAGGGCAAGTTCCCTTCGAGAAAGGTTTGAGCCTCAAAGTGCAGTAGATGCTGCCACATGCTGGGATGTAGTTTCAAATGAAGCTTCAAGGTGCAGAACTCACCATGTGTCCCATCCTAGTGCAGTGGAAGCTGTCACGTGTCTGCATCTGTGCCTCTAGCCTCTAACAGTTTCAAAGCTTATTCTAATAAGCTTATTTCAAAATCATGGATGTTGCCATGTGTCCTCACCCACATCACAGTAGGATGACATGCCCATGAACGTCAAATTTAAAGCGACTTGCTAACCGTTAGACTTCAATAGAGGAAAGACCCATGAACACCAAATTGGTTACATTTAAGTGTCTATTGATTTTGCAGACTCAAAAGATGAACCCAGATGCATTCAAAAAGCCTAAGGCCAGGGTTGAGAGAAGGAAGAGATAGAGAGGGAAACTCAGTGGGAGTTATTGCCAGTAGGTGAAGTAGTTCACTAAGTAGATATTTGGGGTCTACTGACATTAAAAGTGTTGTCTGTTTGTCCCCTTGGAGGTAAAGATAGAGTAGACAATTGCACAGCTAAACAAGTGAATGAATGAGTAATTTAGGCTTGGGAGGAAGAACTAGAGATGAATCGACACGCCATAGTCAATGCAGCCACCCTACTCCAGCATGGTCCTTCCTGACAAGACCAAGAATGCATCCAAGGCATTAAATGCACCGAATGGGTCACTCCATGGGAAAAAGTGCCAAGCTTCCTCTAGGCCTCTATATAATGTAATCTCTTGTATCATTTGAAGGGAGATCTTCCCCTTACCAGAAGTGAAACTCTGCCCAAATTGAAAGGCATTATTGAGACTTTGAGCTCAATTGTAGTTCATATTTCTTTGATTGAATGAGAAAGCAAGTTACTTGCAGACTTTATGCTATTATAACTTATGCTACTTTAGGAGATTGTTCATATGTCTTTCTTTTGAAAGCATTCTTGTTTATTTGATTTAACAAGCAAAACTAGTGGAGGTGATAAGGAAGGTGTCTTGAAGCCAACTACTTTCAGAGTTTGCACTGTCATAGTGGTCTTCAGTGTGTGTTTTTCTTTTCTATTTTTATGTAAAAGGCCTTGGAATGACTTTGTGCCCTCATTGTCTTTCGTATCTCCCTCTAGGGTAGTCAAGGTGGAGACTTTGTGCTACATCTTAGATTGATGGTTACTTTGTACCCTATTACCAGTAACTTGTTACCAGAAAGAGTCCTGTTGTTTGCAAGAACAAGCACTTCTAAAAGAAGAGGAGTGCCTTCTGTTGCTTCACCAGGATTTCTACTCTCCAAGAAGGGATCTGGCTCTTGACTGAATGTTACTTCTAAAACAAGAGAAGTACCTTCACCAATCACCCATGATTTCTCCTCTATTTGTCAGCATCATCTCTAAAAAAAGAGAAATGGATAGTTTATCCCACCCCTGTGTCTTACTTTCTACTTATTTATAGTATATAGCCTTGGCATATTAAATAGGGAACCTCCCCTTGATGAGAGGATAGATTTGTCCCTTATTGATGTAGTAAACCTGCACACCAGGATGACCCATCTCCCTATGCTATGGGGATAAGAACTATTTTGGTCACCAGTTAGCTGGCCGACAAAATATTCACCCAATAATATGTAGCTTGTGTGGATAATAAAATGTGCTTAGGCTGACCTTTGAAAGGGCATACATCTGAAAATATATCCATTTGAGAGAGTTAGGGCAAGGGACACTAGCACTAAGTTAAAGACACTAGATCCATGTGGCTTTAGTGTCCTTAATGTGGTATTAGTGTCTAACTAGTAGGCTGGTAGGCACAATGGGTTAGGATCTAGAATTCTAGTTCTAGGATTGTGTTTGAGCTGACTAGAGATCTATGTCATCTGCATGATGGATATAAAAGTGTGATAAAGGCTATATTATAGGTATAGGGATAAAATAGGAATAGGGTCTCTCAAAAAACACTCTTGGCATCCAAATATCACTTTTAGGTGATTACATTTGCCCCCCATTTATGCTATAAATACATCAAAGCAAAATAACTAGTACAAAGGAAAAATAAGTGTACTTAGACTTACCTAGGATGTGAAGCCCATGTAGCTAATTTTGAGTATTTAAAGATAAGTTTGTATATGTAAAACATGATCCAAAGCAATGACATACAATTAAACATATTAAAATTGTAGATTAGGAATTTGACTCAAGAGAGGTGTTAGAATCCTGCTAGTGATAAAATGAAATCAAATTGATAAACTAACACACTAGATAACATAGATCTCTAAGCCTAGTTACTTATTTGAGCTTAGTTAACAATACTAGAATGGAAACACAATTAAAATATGAAATAAAACAAATATTTCACCTCCCTTGAATGCTACAAATTAGCTTGTAGTAGTGGCTTGGTTGGCTTGTGCTCATGAAGTCTTCATCAAAGGAGGCTTGGCTATCTCCTCTTCTCGTTGGAACCTTGTGACTTTAGATTGGCTCAATATTTGGAAATTATAATACTAATTTTTATTAAGATTTAGAATCAATTTAGAATTATAACTTTGGCATGTGAGAGCTTTTAATTCAATAGGCAAGGCCTCCTGTTTATAGATTTTTGGAATGGTTTGAGGATCAATCATGACCGTCCATCTCAAGATTAAGATGTGTGGCCATGAATAATTCCAAATATGAAATTAATTTTACAAATATCCCCATTAATATTTTGGATAGAGGGGTATTTTAATAGGCATGTATGGGCTTAATGAGGCATGGGAGGCCCATAATCTTAATATTTTATGCATTTATGGCTTATGGATGCCACTCTATATGATGATGTCACTTGATGATACAGTTAATAGAAATTAATTTTCAATAAATATTTATTCAAAAAGTTCTATGGAAAATTAACTTAAGGCTCTAATTTGGTTTAATTAGCTTAAAACATGATTAATCAACTTTGGTGCAAATTTTAGCTCTTGGTGCACAAATTAATCAAATTGATCAAAATGTTTTGTTATTGGTCCAAAATTTGACTGGATTGAAATTGGAAGTCAATGTCAGATGTGTTGGATCTACTATCCCATTTAGGATGTTACCAACACCAAATAACAAAAGCACGTGTCTCGTACAAGAGATTTGATAGAAAAAAGCAATCAAGAGCACCTAAGTATGAAATTGACAATTTAACTTGAAATGATCTGATCAAAGTTAGCTAGCCATAAATTGCATTACCCCATTTAATGATATTTTAGCCAAAATCAACACTTGAATATATCAATTTAAACTCATTTAATTTATTTTAGTGTTTTAAAGCTAAATTGTGCACTTTGGTAGAAATTGGTCAAAAGGCTAATTAGAGGTTATCTGTGGTCAGATTTAGGTATCTATAGTTTACTCTTATTTGGGAAGATGTTACAAACTGTAGGCAAAGTAATGTCTTCTTAAATAATGAGAAATGGATTTTATTCCAAAAATAAGATGATGATTAAAGAACAAAGCACAAAATAGTGTTTGGGAAACCTATGATGATGCCCCCTCGGAGTGGCTATCACATTTGTTGATGGACAGTCCCTCAAAAATAAGCAAGAAGAAAGGTGGAATTAACCCATGGTTGAGATTAATCTAAATGAGAAAATGCTTACATGCATTTATTTAAAAATATTATTTATTTTCCCAAAGGTGGATATAATCAAGAATAAAATTCAAAATAATGATTTACCCATAAACGGTTATAATCATTAAGAGGACCTAGATTGGCTAAATATGATTGTGCCCTAGTTAGGGATGATTAACAAGCATAATTCAAGGATATAACTTGGAATATATATTAAATATGAGTTGGTGAAAAGTGATGAAATATATGAATATAAGAATAAGATTGATCAGTGTGAATGATTTAGTTGTACCTACCAATAAGGAGATGCTCGTCCTGATTAGCAACGATACAACTAGAATGGTTAATGGGTTGATTTGATCAAGGGTGGGATGGGAGTATTTACCAAGGTACCAAGGAGAAACTCCTATGACTCCATTGATTATAAACCTTCTTGAAGCTAATTTTTGTTTTAGCATGTGATGGCAAGCTTCATGATAGAAGCCCATGAAGACTTGGCCAAAATACGGGTAAGGACTAACTCTATATCTAATAAACACTTGAAAACAATACACCAATGATATAAACCATGATGACAATGTTGATGTATAAGTATGGATGGACTCAAAAATAATGTGCTCGAGTAATCACCCAATGAACACATATAGGTTGAGTCAAGGCAATAGTGCTGAAAACAAACAAATAGACAAGAAGACAAATAAAAAAATAAAACACACAAAAAAACACACAAATAGACAAACAACTTGAAATAAACAAAACAAACAAAAATCTTGAAAATAAAATCAAAAGAAAGCATCCTAACAATGACTTTTCCCCAATATGGTAGATTGAGTATAACTGACTTGGCTTAGACAACACAAATGTTTTTGGATTTTTGAAATGTTATGAATGTTTTTGGAATTTTGAGGCAACTTAACTCATTAGAGGATGACAATATACCTACTCACAAAATGATGAGAATGTTTGGCTTAGGTTGCTCACAAAATGGTGAGAGTGTATGGAAATGGGGACTAAGGTGACCTCAACATTAATTGAGCATGACCTACTTAGCCCCGAAATGACCTCAAGTTATAGTAATTTCATCCACAAAAAAGGCAAGGAAAAACCAAATAGGTCCCAACAAGTTCTCAAATCCAAACAATGGCTAGTCAAATGAAAACAATGATGGCAAGGTGATGCAACAATGCATGGTAAATAAGTGTTACCCCTATTTTCCCATAGGTGGTTATAACTAGGATATGACATAATAGATCAATGATACTAATTTTCCTATAGGTAGTTATAATTAGTAGAAAGATTGGTGAGACATGACTTTGCCCATAAATGGTTATAATCAGGCTCACATAAATAAATTTGATAGGATTAAAGATATCTTGCTAGATCAACTATCACACTACTTTCATAGACTGTCATTATAACCATGAATTTGATAAGAGTTGAAATCTAATCAAAATCCCCTCACAAAAAGTGTAGGAAGAACCAAAGTATCCAAGATAAAAATAGGATTTGGTAGGATGACTAAAAATAGGCTTTGGTTTAGATAGGAATGGAATGGTTAGATGCCATGGTCTTGCTAAGGATAATGATGGTTTGATAAATTAGATAAAATGGTAAGAGGGTTTCCCCCAAGTGAGAAGGTGATTAGCTGGGATATGTGATAATGGCAAAAGGATATGTAACAATGGCAATGACATGACAATGAAATGGTATGGTACATGTTTTTGGTCTAGGTGTGGTTTTTGATTTTGTTGTTCCTACTGATAGGGAGATGAATGTCCTAATCAAAAAATGATACAAACAAAATACTTGATCATGTTAATTGTTAGCCCATACCTCATCTAAATAACTACTCTATCAATAATTGCCTATAGATTTGGATGTTGAGAATGCTTTTGCAATCTTTTTTGGTCATTTATTTTGATTCCTTCAAGCATCAAGACAAGGTGTCTTTGTAGCCTCTACAAAGGAAAGTCCAGCCATAGATGGTAAATAAGGACAAATAATGGATGGTAGGTTTGATTGTGAAATGGAATGGTAGATGATAATGAAATGTATAATGCTAGGGAAACAAATGAAGACCAAGAATTTTAGTCACACGTAATTTTACTAATGCCAAATTTAACATAATTTTGGTTATGGTAGGGCCAAAAACTTGTTCTCTTGATAGGACCATCATATTTTTTTTTTGTTTGGGCCTGAGAGTAACTACAATCTGATTAGGCTATAGATAGGAAACTATTTTGATTTGATCTTTGATTTTGTCTTCATCAAGCAATGAATAACTTTTATGCTCAGCTATGGTGCCTCAATGAGGTTTTCACCAATGAAGTTGTCTTGATTGTCCCGTAGCACCTCCAAGATGGTTTCACTAATGAACATTAGATTTTTACTTTGATTTTATTCTAGCACTTTCAAAAAAGTTTCACTAGAAGATGCTGAGTTAAAACTTTGATTGTATCCTAGTGCCTTGAAAAGGTTTCATTAGGAGAGTGTTCTTCTGTTACATGAATGTGATCTTGGTCTCTTTGCTCTTCTTTAATTTCTATGTCACCATAGATGTAGTTCAATAAAGTGTGATTCTATCAATCTCAATCAACACTTATGGGAGATAGAATGTCAATAATATGGCTATCTTAGTTAATGGTAATGGCATGTGGAATGATAATGGAATGGGTGTTGGCATCAAAATACTTGTAGAAGATACTAGGAGAACTTATGTCAATGTTGAAGTACTCATCCTCAAAAACTATAGAAGGATCACAATTGTATTCAAATTGATCTGTGAGGTATGCATAACCAATATTGTAATATCCACAAACATATTTTTCTTCTGAATCTGATTCTAACTCAAGGGAATTTGAATATGATGTTGAGATTGAAGTTGATTTTGATTCAGATGCTAAATCTAATGTCAATCCAATAATAGAACCTTTCTAACTCTGATTCTTCATCTAATGGGTACTCTGTTACAATGATGCCTTATTGAATGTTTGGTATTGAACAAGTAATGACCTGTGATGGCATAATGGGCTCCATAAAGACTAGTTTGTCAAAGTGAGACTCCTCCATAATGGGAAATAGGTTAAGAGACAACTCCTAAGGGACTAGCTTATCAAGGGGAGACTCTTGAAAAATAGGCATATAGTCAAGGTAATGATTTACCTAAAGGTAGTTACAATCATTAAGAAGTAACTCAACAAAGATTGGTTTGTTAGAGTGAGACTCCTCAACAACTAGTATAGGATCAATAGGCAATTCATCATAGGTTGACTTATCACAAATTATTGATTCAATATAAAAATATTGGATTGGTTGGTTGTCTTGGCCTTGGTTTCGAATGAGTTGGAAGATAACATTTTTGAACACAGATTGGTCTTCGAATGATTGGATTGGTTGAGGTTTGGATGGGATTAGTAATGGAGTTGGAATGGCCTATGGTTAGATAGTGGTAGGGAATTGGGTAGCATGATTTTTCGCACAAGCTAAAGGATGATGTCCTAAAATGGTAATGATAGGGTGGTGTGGAGCTTGATTGCTCACACAAGCCAATGGATGAGGTTTCAGAATCGTCATGGGGCATTGTGGAGCTTGGTTGCTCACATAATCCAAAAGATGAGGTCTTGGTATGGTAATGGTACGGCAGTGTGGAGATTTATTATTCACAAAATCCCAAGCATCTAAGTCCTCCTCATAAACCATATCATCCCAATCTTGAGTTGGATCATAAGCTAGTTTTTGACTATGTTCCATGTATTGATTATCATAAAGATGGTATGGATTCATTTCCCAAATGACATTATCTATAGTTGGGTTTTCAAAGTCCTCCTAATGAGCCTCTTCATGCCAATCAAGGTCTCGATTTGGATTTTGTGAATTTTGACTATATTTCCCATATGGAGTATTGTAGGGAGAATAATAAAAATCCTTATAAAATCTTTCTCTATAGGGGTTCTTAGTAGGATTTTGTGTGGCCATTATATCATAAGTTAGATTGTATATGACTCCACCATAAGTGTAGATATACATATCCATGTAAATGATGAAATATTCAAAACAAAAAGGCTTAGAGTTTTACAAACTCTAAAAAATTGTCCAAAGGAGAAATGGTTCAAACTTGGTCTAAATTGGTTGAAGGGGTGGAGCTATATCTCCAATGTGGTCTGAAAGTGGAGCTGTATCTCCAAAATGATTTGTGGTAAGACTTGTCATAAAATAGTCTAACATCAGATGTCTAATTTCAAATGTCATATGCACAAAAGGTCAAACATTTAAATAAAAATTGACATGTTAAAGGTCTTGGTCAAAGTGTTCCAAACAAGGTCTAAATTAGGAAATGGAAAAGAGTCGCTAGGTCTTTTATCCAAATATGGAGTCAAAGGCTAGCTCAAATAGGTTATGCTAGGACTTTTGGCCAAATGGCATCAAATCTAGACTTAAAACAAAGGCATGATGTGATTTAATATAATCTAACAAGTTTGGAAATGGCTTTGACATAGACCTGACACATAGATTCAAACATAAACATGATCAGTTGGCATAAGGCATAAAACAAAAAGAATTTATAGAAAGGCTATATTTCTCCCAAATAAAGGCACAAATAATGATGAGGATAGGCTTTGGACAAACAAACCATCGATAGGTTTCAAAATTGGGTAATTGATTAATCAAAGTTATGCAACCCAAAAGAGAAAGATCTGTATATCAACCCCATGAATTAAGGCCTAAACAAAAATCAATCAATGTTTGAATCCAAACTTGACAAGGCTAATTTAAAACTCAATGTTGAATACTAGGATTTGACCAAATAGGCTAGACAAGATTAGACAATATGACAATACAAGACAAAGGTCTAAATGGTATACATAACGTGTTTTGAAACAATAGTGTCTAATACTAGGTAAACTAGTCTTGAAACAAATTGAGCAGCCTAACAACATAAGCATGCTTGAATGATGTGATATATGTTATGTTTTAAAGACTCAAAAGACTCAAAATGTTTTGACATGATTTGGGCAACATAAAACTACCCTCCTCAACTCAAATACATTGTTTTGACATGGCTTATGAACAAACAAACAAGTTTTAATATCAAAACATACCAATCAAAAATAACCAAAATAAACTAAGTATAATCATCCAAATCCTAGAAAGGGTATGACAATGTGGTGTTGACTAAACTAGCAAGCTTTTTAATGTTTCTAGGGGAATCAATTACATAATGACTTTCACACCAAACAATGTAAAAGAAAAGCATGAAAATTAGGTGTCCACAGCATTGGCTAGTTGCAAAAAGGTCTTGTCCTTTTTATAACCACTACATCCTATTATTCACTTAGTATAGTTTGATGTCCAAATAAAGATATGTCTTGTGTGTAACTCAAAAGTAGTGGATGAAGTCAATGTTGGGAGATGAAACCCTGGGTCAAAGTTTTTCTAAAGAACTCATGGGAGGTAATGAAGTCCCCCTCGCAAGCCAAGTTTGCATGAAATAAAAGACTAATAGAAAGAATTTAGGGTCTTTTTCAAGGTCACCCAAACTTTTATGAGTTTTTTGGGAGTTCTTTAGACAACATTCTTTCTAAGCCTTGGACTAGGCTTTTTGAAATAAGGATGGCACTTTTGATTCCAAGGGTTCCCTTAAAGGGACAAATGGAAGAGAATACACAAACAAACCTTATCTTTGCTAAAAAAAATTTTAATTAAAAAAATATTGAAAACAATAATTGACAAGTGTGTTCAATTTTATAACCCAAATGAAAGATGTGGTGGTGTTCTTTTGACCCCTTGGTCTTAAGTTGTAACTTTGAAAGCATTATTATCAAAGCATTCACTTAAGCATCTAAATTTTTCATTAAGCACAAAAAGAAAGTTCCTAATTCATTTTAAAACACTAAAATGAAGTTTAAAAGGCACTGATTTAGTTTTATTATATGACTTATTGTGTAGATCCTACAAGAAAATTGTTAGCACTTTGTTTAGTCTTGTAGCACATTTATCAAATGAGGTAACTTTGAAGGACAAAATCTGTCAACCCAAAGGCAAAATCTCAAGAAATAAAATGTGTTATATTAGAAAATATTAGAAAAAATCTAAATAAAATATTAAAAACAATAATATTAAATATATGAATACCTACAAACAACAAATTAGAAGGCTAAAAATAACACATAACATAACACATAAAAGCCTGCACATAAGACATAAAAACCTGCAGTCAGTATTTTTAACATAAATTTTAAAATATAGATTAGTTTGCCATGAAATTTTTATATGATGTCAATAACTATAGGATGAATGTATATGAAAAATTTTAGGTCCAAAAAATTAATACAAAAAAGTTATCAAATCTGTTCTAGCTATTTTTACCAGAAAAGTACAAAATAGAAAGTGACAATCACTAAAACATATATAACTTATAAAATATAAAGGATGTTTTTGTGAATTTTTTTGGTAATATCAATGAAATATGTAGATATATTAATAAAAATTTTTATATAAAAATATTATGTAAATAAAAAGTTATGACTTATTTTTTGGCCATTTTTACTCAAAGCAAAAAGAACAAAAAAAAGAATCAAAACTATGAAACATAAAAAAGTTTGTGGATTGCACTCTCATGAAGATCATCCCATCAAGAGTGAAATTATGTGAATTAAGAAATTTAATCAAGATAGGTGTTAGTATATTGTTAGTGATAAAATGAAATCAAATTGAAGAACCAACACACTAGCTAACATACATCTCTAGGCCTAGTTACTTGGTTGAGCTTAGTTAACAATACTAGACTAGAAACACAACTAAAACACGAAGGAGAACAAATATTTAACCTCCATTTAATTAAAAATTATCTT
Source organism: Torreya grandis (assembly GCA_037957365.1). Classification (NCBI taxonomy): domain Eukaryota; kingdom Viridiplantae; phylum Streptophyta; class Pinopsida; order Cupressales; family Taxaceae; genus Torreya; species Torreya grandis. The sequence continues at coordinate 1,165,434 of JARHVA010002049.1, forward strand.
GTAGTAGTGGCTTACTCATCTTGTGCTCATGAAGTCTTTATCAAAGGAGGCTTGGCTATCTCCTCTTCTCCTTGGCACCTTGTAACTTTGGCTTGGCTCGGCTATGCTTGGATCAATATTTGGATATTATAACACTAATTTTCATGGATATTTGAAATAAATTTATCATTATAAATTTGTCATGTGAGAGCTTCCAATTCAATAGGCAAGGCCTTCTATTTATAGATTTTTGGAATGGTTTAAGGATCAACCATGACCGTCCATCTCAAGATTGAGATGTGTGGCCATGAATAAATCCAAATATGCAATTCATTATACAAATATATCCATTAATACTTGGGATAGAGGGGTATTGAATAGGCATTTATGGTCTTAATGAGGTATGGGATACCCATAATCTTGATATTTTTTGCATTTATGGCTTATGGATGCCACCCTATATGATGATGTCACCTGATAATGCAATTAATATAAATTAATTTGTAATAAATATTTATTCAACAATTTTCATGGAAAATTAACTTAAGGCCCTAATTTTGTCTAATTATCCTTAAACATGATTAGTCAACTTTGGTGCAAATTTTAGCTCTTGATGCACAAAATAATGAAATTGGTCAAAATGTCTTATTATTGGTCTAAAATTTGACTAGATTGGAATTGGAAGTCAATGTCAGATGTGTTGGATCCATTATCCCATTTAGGATTTTACCAACACAAAATAATAAAGGCACATGTCTCATGTAAGAGATTTGATATAAAAAAGCAATCCAGGGCACCCAAGTGTGAAATTAATAATTTAACTTGAAATGATCTGATCAAAGTTAGTTGGCTCATAAACTGCATTACCCCATTTAATGATACTCTGGCCAAAATAAGCACTTGAATATATCAAATTCAACTCATTTAATGCATTTTAGTGTTTTTAAGCCAAATTGTGCAGTTTGGTGGAAATTGGTCAAAAGCTTAGTTGGAGGGTATCGGTGGCCAGATTTAGGTGTCTACAAAAATTAGTCCTTAAGATTTTAACAAAATCAATATACTATGATGAATAAAGTAATTGAGTAAAGATAAAGGAAAGAGGAAAATAATGAATACACCTCATTGGGTATGTGAACCAATGCATGAACTTCGTAATAACTTTTATGTGTGAGTGTACATAATGATTAAATCATTAAATAACTTGGAATGGGCTGATAGCTTTCTCAATCCTCATATTGGGTGGCTCAAGAAACCAATATAGTTTTTAATCCATCATTTCCCACCCATATTTGGTGGATCATGACCTATGAATAGCTTAGATAAGACTCTAAGTATGTCTAAACCTCTCATGTGGGTGGCTTAAGAACTTAATTAGGCTATGAATCTATAATTACCCACATGTGTGAAGTAGATGCATCTGAAACTAAACTATGAAAAGTAATTAAAGTATCTAAATGGGTATATATAAATATGTATGTTAGCTTTACCTCCATTTGAGTACATTAGGTGGATCTAGGCCACTCAAGAATGCCAACTATTATAGATGGAGTAAGGCATGAAAATGGTGACAACCTAGAATATGAAATCAAGTGTATTCATCATAAATAATGACATGGAGTTTTCAATTCTATCTAATAAACTTGTGTGTAACTAATCATATGGAAATTATGTGTCGTGCACATGCCCCCAACCTGATATATGAGTATACAGATTCTAAACTGAGTATGTAGTAACTATATTTATGTATTTAAACTTAATGTTGGAGTGATCATATTGTGTATGGTTCCCCCAATTTGAGAAAATGGTACAAATTTGAGAATAATGTGTGTATTTGAACATAACTATCAAACTTGTGACTGTATCTATGCAAATCTATACTGTACTTGGTATACTATTTTGGCTAATCTAGACTACCCTGAATCTAGGGATACTAGACAATAGTGCCAAGTCATGTATATTAGATCCTTTTGGTGATAGTGTCCCAATTTGGGCGTTAATGTTTATCTAGTCTAAAATTTGGGTGACTAAATTACTTTTAGAGTATTTATTTTTTCTTATGTTTGACCTATGTATGATTTCCTGAAACTAAGCTTATGTGCTGAAAAAGATCTGTGAATAACAATATATGATCCTGATCTCTATGGGAAACCCCTGTGATTTCCCTTTCTTTTGAGGGAATTTGTTGACCTATGAAAGAACTATCCTAAAAATAAAATAGATCTACAAGATGTGTTAGCCAGAACATATATGATAACTACATGATATTCCAATACAATATGCAAACATAACATCAGAATGTAAAAGAATATGAGCATAAGTATGTAATGTAACATGTATGTTATAATTTATCATTAAGCAAGGGTGTTGGATGTAATTAATGTGTATAATAATAGATTTGAGTAGCTACCTAGGGGGATGGGGCATGATGTCCATCACGAAACCCAATTAGGAAGGGTAGATGCATGAGGTCCCTCATGACATTGAAAACTGGTGTATATAACAAGCAACATGGTGAAGACACATATAAGAAAGCATACATAAAAAAACACATGAGGAACATAAAAGTAGGCCAAGGGGCCCCAATACTAGGGAAATGGGCACATGCCACTATATCTGATAATATGAGACATACAAGGATATTTTCAAATAACTACATATGCAAGCAACAAGCAATTTGGCTCAGAGCCACATAGGACATGTTCAAATGTCCGCATATACAATCATGAAATCACACACAAGGGACATGGGCACATGTCCAAGGCATACATGAATAGAAGTGGAATAGAGCCAAAGATAAATGACATATTCAAATGCCCTTGAATAGAATAATCATAGGAAACACAATCAAGTCTAAACTAGGAAAGCTAGAAATGAAAGCATATATAACTATGTAGTATAAATATGTGTAAATGCTAGGATGTACATATATTGAGTCTAACTAGTGATAGTTGACAAAAAATATGAGTAATGAGTATAAATGATCAATATCAAGATATATCAATGCATAAAATGGAATGCATAGAATTTAAGGATAGAACCTAGTAGTAGAAACTATGTATGAGATGATCCAAAGTGTGTAGATGTATCAAATGAATAAACTTTGATCAGTGTGTATGCCCATAGTGGGTAGATGATATAAATTCTAGATCAATGTAGTGGAAGTAACCTATAAGCACTCGAAAATAACAAGTGAATCATGTATGTATGATAAAACTAACTATACTAAGATATCTAACATATGTAATGTCTAGAAAATATAAGAAATGTTATCATATCAATGCATACAATTTATAAATTTTGTGTTTTCTGAGTAATATTTAAATGTTTTTATGTTTTGAAATGTTATATATATATTTATAGGTATAAGCTATGTACAAGTAATATGAAAATGAACTATATAAAAGGAATAATAGAGAAGGAAACTATGTACAAGAGGGTAGGAACCATACTAACCGATGAGTCTCATAGGAGACTCACTATCACTACGGCCTGTGTCAAAAATAGGAATGGTAGTCTCTAATGCAGTGTGGGTGCTATGATGTAGTTGAGTGTTGTTTTTATATGAATATGTGTATTGTTTATCATCAAAATCATAATATTATTCAACATCAAAATCATAATAACCTAAAATGCTAGAGGGAATTAACTCATACTATGAAGTTAATTTTGTAATTATGCTTTGGAATATTGATTATCATTTTTCCCTTTGAAATTGTGCTTATTGTAGATGTACGGTGTTATAGAGGCTCATTTGTTAGAGAACATGTTTTGAAAATGCTTGTTTATGTAGCATGATTTTGAATTTGTAACTTAAGATCTTGCTCTCTCTGTAATATTTCCTATGTATCTAGATGTTTTACCTTGATGAACTATATTTGTGGCTGATTTTCCTTAAGATGTTCAATAAATCCCAAACCCTGTTGACCAATGTTACCAATTGATAGAATAGAAGTAGTTATGTCTTGGGCCTATTTTCCCAAACCTTGTCCATTATAATTAAATTATTATAGATACTTGTGACCCAAGTTATACCATATTGAATGTTGAGCCTCATTTTGGAGAGGTAGATTGTCTTTATTTATCTATGTTTGTTGTACTGTTTCTTGATCTGATTATGTTTTTTGAACCTTGAATTGTGCAGAGTTATGGTTTGGTAACCATTTTTATACTAATTTTGAATTTAACCCTTTTTAAATTTATAGATGTGTCATTGTATGTTGTGTGGATGAAGTATAATTGTGTGAGTCATCTATATCCATTATTTATTATATTTTCCTTTTCATTGCTAAACATGAATAGGTGTGGTGCCCATGCTTTCTATGATATGCACAAAAATATTTGTATCTCTTCATTGGGTGTAAAGGAGGTAGGTTGATCAAATTAGCTTTAATCATTTCCATTAGTACCTCACTTAAACTCTTATTTGACCTTTGAATGCATTTTGAATCACTAATTATAGATGCACTTTGTTGTGATTTATGATTTGGATATGTAACATTATTTGCCACAAATTGACTAGGTGAAGATGTATATACATGATTTACACTATTATGCCATGGAGGACTTTATCTTGTAAATTTATTTTCCAATGTTGTAATATTTTCATGTAATAGTTTATTTTAATTTTGTAAACTTGAAATTATCTTGCTCATATTGATAATTTGACCACACAGAGTCTCACAAGTGCAAACCCTAGCTATTTCTAATTGAACATGTAGGCATAAACCCTATAAGGAAGAGGTGTGAATAGGCTAATTATGGGGAATAGTGAAATTGGTATAGGATGATTCATATCATGCAATAATGATAATATGGACCTAGTTAGAGGGAAAGTAGATATCACCCTCATGGAGATGAGGAGGAGAAGGAGATTCTTTCTTGTGCATAAGATATGCCATTGAAACTTGAAACATAGTTGTTAGTTTGTGTGCTAAATCTTGTATGTGTGTATGGGTTTTATTGTTAATGAAATTACACATAGGAAAAATATAACATGCTATGAATATGACATATATTAAAATTGATATAAAACATCATCTATATATGTGTTTGTCTTTTCTGAATTCATTCTGAATTAAAGCGAACAAACATGTAAATGAAAGCATTAGACTTTGCAACAAAAAGTGATTACTTTATTTTTTCATTATGATCATGATTGTATGAAATAAAAATTAGAAGATATATGGATATTAAATCTAAGTTATGGAAATATAAACCCTAGGGTTATCTAGGGTTAGGGTTTTGAATTAGGCTTGCTTTGCAAAAAATTAAATTATATTAAATAAATGAAACCCTAACATGAGATTGATTAAGTGATTTAGGTATAAATAAGTATGTAACCTTAATTTATGACACAAACATGTGTAAAAGATAAACTAGGGTTTAAATTAATATTCAAAGTAAGTCAGGTTCACCAAATGATTTAAATTTTTAGTGTTTTACTATGTGTATCTTAAGTTAGATTAAGGGCTGAGTAGTCTAAATTAGTGAAATAATATGCAATAAATAACCACTAATTTGTTATATATTTTGAATTTTAAAAATAGTAATAAATATGTGCAAAGAGAGACTTATCTAAAAAATAACTATCACAAAAGATCCAGGTGCTAATAACTGGGTTACAAATAGGTCTGAGTGTCATCAAAAGGGTCCTTGGGTTAGATTCTTCACTAGATAGTATCACCTGACCTGGATAATAATGCCATATGGATTTAGTGTCCTCATAATGGAACTAGTGTCATATTTAAAGGACTATTCCTATTTTTTAGGAGCACCTGCACCTATGTTTCTAGGTTTTATTCTTGCATGGATAAAACCAAGAACTCTGTATTATGCTTGGAATATCTGATTTAATATGCAAATCCTAATCCTCCTTTAAAGTATGACATGACCTAAAAATGTGTGTTCATTATTAGGATAGGCTAGACATCATCAACACTCTGATGTGAAGAGAGTTTCCTACATACCAATACTCTATGGAGGGATCAAGCCTGATGTTGCTCTCTTACCTAGTGCTTGGTGCAAGTACAAGTGAATGCTAGAATGATAGTGGTATTGAATGCCTTGAGTGTGCTTAAGATTTGAAATATTTGAAAATTGGGATTAGGGTAGTTATAGATGGTAATATGCATAATTAAATCAAAATAGGGATTAATAACCTTGATTTTGCCCAACTTGTTTCTTATTTGAATAGACTTTTTGCATATATTTGCCATCTAGTGTATAGAGGTCTAATAGTCTTGTATTTATTTATAATGATCCATATCTTGTGTGAATAATAAAATCTACTTAGTCTAACCTTATGTGGGGCATAAGTTTGAAAATATGCCCATTCAGGAGAGTCAAGGCAAGGTACACTAACACCAATTTGGGGACACTAGCGTCATGTGGCTCTAGTGTCCTTAATGTGGTGTTAGTGTCCAACTGACAGGCTACTGGGAAAAAAGGGTTAGGAACTAGGAATGTAGTTATAGGACTATGTTTGAGTTGACTAGATTTATTTGTCATCTTCACTATGGATGGAAAAGTGTGATAAAGGCTTTAGGATAGGTTTAGGGCTAAGATAGGATTAGGCTATCTCAATCAACACTCTTATCATCCAAATACCACTTTTAGGTGATTACACTAAAACAACTATTTCCAAAATTTTGAAATTTTATATGGTTAGGATTTGATTAAAAAAATTAGAATTTATATTTTATTTTAAGGGTTTATCATAAATTCCATAATTGTTTAAATTTGTCCTAAAAGGGATAGTACAAATTACCATAGATGTATTGAACATTCTACAAACATGTATTTTAGGGTAAGTCATAAGATATAAGATCTTATTGATGACAATAATATTAATATAAGCACATCCATAGAGGAAGCTAAACTACATGGAAATGATAATGCAAAGTTGAAAATCTTCAGGATTATTTCTAAACCATGGCATGATAGAAAATACAAACAATTTAGAGATAAAACATGTGTATAATGTGCATCCTCCTCCTTCAACATATGAGCATGCAATAGATTTTATTATTAGTACATTTATAAGAATATTATCATCATGTCCAATGATCACATTCAATGATAGTGAGATTGTAAATTATGATTCAAATATACACACTCTTCATTCGATCTTATATTAACAAAAAAACTATACACATTTTCATGATTGACAATGGGTCAAGTGAAAATACATGTACAATGACACTTATTCATAGTCTTGGGTACATAAAGCAATATTTTCAAGCTACATCAAGAATAGTAAAAGCATTTTATGGACATACATAGAATACTCTTAGGTATATAGTGCTACTTTTTTAGGTTGGTTTAGCAACAATGACTATCCTATTTCTAGTCTTACTAAGCACAATGGTATTTAATATGTTATTAGGACCCCCTTGGATACAAAAACTCCTTTTAGTACCACCAATAATACATTGATGTGTCAAGTATATACATTATAATCAAGTGGTAAAATTTCTAGGCATTTTATATGAGAACCCTCTATAGTCATTGGTATTTCCTTCTCCTCCTTCCCCACCACCACAATTGGTTATGTCACCTATTCAAAAACATAGTATAAATATTGTTATTGAACTTATTCAATAGCATAATGTAGATCCATTTATTGCACATACAAAATAAATATTTATATCCAATCATCTTAAAGGAAAGTGGTACACCTTGTTAGGTAACAAGCTTCACATCAAAGAGTTCCTAAGGTAATATGTTAGATAGTTCAACATTTTCCACAACAAACACATGCAATGAGACCTTCTCCTAATATACTATATATTCCACCAAGTCTTGCACCCTCTCAAGTTATACATCATTTATAATATACTATGAGTAGTGATCAAGACAAATATGTTGTAGTACCTAATGCCTTTTCAAATTTTGATTCATCTACATGTAACACTTTTCATCCATGAAAAGTCATCTTCCAACTCTATGATACATGCACACATTATTGTCTGATGGGATCATAGGGTCATTATTTTCAAAGATTTTCAAAAATACAAAAACATTCAAAATATTTTCCAAAATAAAAAAGCAAGACATGTGCATGACACAAGTTGCTGGTTTACTTCTTTAAATATGTTATTTGTCACATAATTTGATAGATATCATATTATTTTATATACACACATGAATTTAATGAGGCATATGAGTGTGATACAAAACATACATATCTACAGGGATTCTTAAGTGTTGGATTCCCTTCTACTTAGTGTCCATGTGAATGCTAAGTGCATCTTATTCTATAGGTTATATTATCTTAGGTTATATATATTTATGACATTTCTACCATGTCGAGCTACATATCTTATAATTTTCTTACTAATTGTTCATGTCTTACATTGTGCTACATAGATATGCTACTTTATTATATTATGATATTGATACATATGGATGGAATATACTGGCTTGCACTCATTCTATAATACTTTTATGTTGTTAATTTCTTGCATTATAGGCTATATATTAGTTGATTATTACATGTGGCCCTTTCCCCTTGTGTGAAACAATTGCTTAAAAATCTCTATGAGATTTTTGATTAGTAGGTGCGACATTTAAACATGTCCATTACTTGTGGCCGTTGGCCTTAAGTGTGTAATATTTGCTTGTGCAACATTTAAACATGTCTAATTTGATTATGTCCCTTGGACCTTAAGTGAAATTACGGCTTGATCATATCTGTGATATTTTTATTTATATGTAAAAAATTTGAACATGTTTGTTACCTATGACCCTTGGCCCTATGTTTGATACATGGAATATGTCCCTTGTTTGTGACATTCTTCATGTCATTTGCATGTGGTATTTGGCCATGTTTTTTGTGACATATTCATGTCCATTATATGTTACCCTTAGCCTTATTATTTGACATTGCATAACATTGTGTGTTGTGCTTGTCATGCCTTTTAAAATTGATTAGTAGTGCCATGATTAATATCATGCACTCTTAAAACATAGTCTAAATTTAAATATAGTCACTTTACTACATGTTTCATCACTTATCTATCTAAACATGACACTTGTATGCCTCACATTCAATATGTTACATACATGCTTCAATGACAGTTACATTACTATGATGACATAGCTCAAAATTGTGACATGATTATATCTTTGTTACATTATACAATTAACTCATCTTTTGAGATGAATGACTTACAAGCTATATCCCTCATCTCAAAATGGGGGGCATCATAGTGGGCTTATATTATATATACAAGCCTCCATGAATAGACAAAAATTATATTTGGGACATAGTACAAGTTGAAAAAAATTCAAAATATAGGTTTCAAATATTTAAATTAATTAAAAAATTAGATTCCATGATAGAGCACAGGTTTCAAAGATTCAAAGTAATTCAAAAATAAAACCATGATATATATTGACACATTAATATAGATTATGGGGGAATATGAGATGCATATTTATTCATTTTTCAAATTCTCAAGTTGCAAGATGGTTACAATAAAAAAATTGAATGTTTCACATACAAATGAGCATATAGATGCATGACATTCTATATCATTTGGAATATATTCATGAGGCATGATACTTGTTCATGATCATATACACATATTCAAAGTTTTAAAGGCATGATAATTATTTTTGCACTTTTTTCAAATATAAAATTCAAAGATAAATATTTATTATTTTCAATTAAAATTTAATGACACAAGGTCATGATGGGGGCACAAACATTCTTCTTTCTCTTTCGATCATGCAATTAGAGTCTAGATCCATTTGTAGTAGTATTATTTGATATGTTATGGGTAATATATGTTTAAGTCTAGGGACACTCAATGGCCTTGACATCGCTTCTATTGAACCTATTATGTGGTTCCATTTATGTTAAAAGTGATGTACGTTTGAGTCTAGTGACACTTGATGACTTTGAAATAACTTCTAGAAAACTCATTGTGGTTTCATGTTCTTTTGGATTGGTACATTGAGTAATTTTACACATTTATGGGATTTAGAATATGAATATTTCTAACTTAAGGTCTTGATTAACTATTCAAAATTGAGACTTGATCACTGTCAAGTCACCATTGGTTCAACATAAGGAACCATCTCTCTTAGTACAACATAGGGGCACTGTTCTCCATCATATTTTACAAGTTACAGGGCAATATGGTTTCCTCTCCTTACAGGTGTAATCTTTCCTTGATTTCTTATCTATTTTTTTAATTTTCAAAATTTATCCTTTTCAAATTGTAAATAGAGATAAATGACTAATTAATGTGATGTTGTGGGGTTTTCTAAAATGATTTCCCCATATAATTGGAGTATCCTCTAAAAGACAATGTCTTTTGTACAAATTCATGTTTAATTATTTCTCCTTTACTCTATAAATTTCATTACTATTTTAAAGGGGGTATAAATGTAGATACCTAAATATGGTCAAAATCACTTGACAATGTTAATTCTTAACATATATTAGACCACTTGACTTGTATAACTCTCACTTTCCATTCATATAAGCCATCTATCTATATGCAAGCTTAACCCTTTGCTCATAATCACTACTACACATAAATTTGAAAGTTTATGATTAAGCCTCTATTACATCACTCTGAGAATACCTCTAACTCAGGATAATTGTACCTAATTCTTTGAGATTGGTCTGTGCTAGGCAAACAAGTCTGTTGACATGGACCTATCCACATGGAGTGGCTTCATCCCATGCTAAATAATGAATAGTTTCCAAAATTTGAATTATCAATTTGGGTCTCATAAGGTTGGCTAAAGGAAATTATCAAAAGGTTTCACTATATAAACAATCAAAACCTTATTTCAAAGGGACTTTGTCCCTAGATTGACACTATATATTGGGTACTTATATACTATTACACATTGAGTAAATTTGTCATATTCTTCCCAACTTTAAGATCATTCATAAGGATTAACCACAAGCTAAGCCTAAATCATTTCAAAGCAAATCATAAGATATCATTGTCAAGTATCAAATCCATATTTATAGTTGCATATATATAGTAAATGATCACAATTACACAATCACTTTATGTAAGAACTACTTATGGTTTGATTTCAATTTTCAAAGTATCTAGACATGTAGGTAATTTTTAATCATCAAGGGATTGGTTGGGGCCAGCTCAATTCATACACTCCCCCTATATTGTTTCAAGATTATAGCTCTCACAAAAACCCCTAGGGTTTCCAAAGCAAAGAGGAGGAAAATAATGACATATGCATGATAATATCATAATTGTGATGACTCAACCTGCTTAGCATACACAATTTTTGAAAACAAAACAATAATATTTTTGTCACAGTCAACAAGGATAAGTCCATAATCAATGAACATGATCAACTTACATTATTATTTTAGGAGCTTTATCTTGTCCAAGAACATCTTATGATGTTTTTATTGATCATGTACTATCAAAGTCATGCATTTATGTGTTTATCATTATTAGACATGAGTTATAGTCAACTTGGATGAGTCTTTGATAAATAGATATGACCAACCTGCACTATTGTTCAAGATAGTGAACCTATCCAAAATCATCTTTAGATTCCATTCTTGATTTTGAGTAGTCACAATGTTGTCTTTCTCTACTTGTCATTATCAAATAATAGTCATAGTCAACTTGGATGAGTCTAAAATTAATAAACATGATCAACCTGCAATGTTATCTAGGGAGAGATAACTTGTCCATAAGCAACTTCAAATTATGTTCCTAATTCTAAGTAGTCAGAATCCAAAACTTCATTGATTCTCACTTTTAGATACCCAAAATAGTCAGCCAAGATCCATATTTAAGTTAAGTTTTTTATTTCCTAGTGTTTTAGAAAAATATCATATCTAAATATTTATCAAATTACAAATCAGAATTGTTAATAATTATACATCTTTAGAATTTTGATCTCTTTAAAGTTTTACACCTATTAGACAACATTTTAATTATTAAATCAAAATTAGTGTAAAATAAAAACAATATAGCTCTTATTTTTGGTGGTGTTATACCCTAATTTTCATTTATAAACCTTAATAGGATACAAACTAGTATGTGAATTCACATACTAAGATATGACATTCAAGCATACATATAAATGTAAAATATTTAAACTAATTGCAATGATTTGACAAATGACATATGCAAAGTATAGTAAGTATAACAAAAGGATAAGTACTTAATTTTTATTAATGATTATTTGGCTATGACTAACTTTTGATAGTGTAAAATAGACTAAATTAGGTTTTTGATCTATTTAAATTTGGAAGTTTGTTTCTATTCATGCAGGGTCAGTTCCCTCAAATTTAGGTTAGTATTGACCATCAATACTGATTGTGCAAAAAGAGGGTCTAAGACCATATGGTGACTTTTAATTGGTCAATATTGACCTGTAGTGGTTGGTAGTGACCTATGTGAAAAAGAGGGTCTATGACCATATAATCATTATTTTCTATCTCTAAAATATCTACATGTGAGATAACAAACTCTAAAAATGTGTGCAACTCTAGACATTAGCCTCCTTCACCTTGAAACCCTAGGTATGCCTGTGAGGCTTAGAAACCTATAAAAATAGGGAAAGTGTAATGGGATAACTGACTCTAACCACCCCCATTAATGATTAATCATTGCTTGTGTATCTAATACTCCAAGAAGGGTAATAAAGCCATAGATAGTTCTCTCACCTAGTGTGATTATGTAAGTTTTCTATTTTGTTATCTGAACGCAACTATGATTTTTATTTAATGCTTGACAATGTTTGATTTGAATTAGTTTTGGTATGTTGAGCTTATGACTACTCCTAGTGAATAGTTCATAATTTAGAAAGAATAGAAAAAATTTAATCAATATGCATTAGTGTATTGATGTGCATTAGATAAGTGTCAAGTCCCCTATCAAGTGAGACCTTGATTTGCATATGTATGAGTCCAATTAGATAAGTTATCACACCAGTGACATGGTAGGTAGATGGGTTGACCCTAATAAAAAGTTTTATTTTAGAAAATAGACATTTTTGAGAGAGGATCAATAATGTATGGCTCAAGTTAGTATTGATTAGAGATACTGATCTAGTCTAATATTTGAAAGGAATGTCAACAAGATCGTTCCAAGCCCAAGATCTAAAGCATTAATAATAAAAGCATCATAAGAAGAGTTGTAAGAGATTCAAATACAAAGTCAATAACATTTAATATACATAAAATAACTTTTATATGTTACAAAGGAGAGGCCTTGCATAAATCAGGAAGGAAAGACAAGAAACAAGCTAAACTAACAAATGTAGGATAAATCCAAAAAAGGACAAACTAAGAAAAAGACAAAAACTAACTATAAAACCTAGCAAAAATGAGAACTAACTCTAACACCTCCATCTCAAGTGAAGCTAGGGGCTAAAAATAGCCAAAAAACAAAGAGGCATATCCATAGTATGAGTTTCAACAATAAGGCCTAATTAGGTACCTATGTACAATATATATCCATGAAGTGGAGAAAGGAAGAGAACTCGTATGAACAAAACTACACTCTGAAATGATGTAAAAGGGATAAAAGAAGGAAAGTAAAGAGGGAAGGACTTCATGTGAAATCCCCTTGAAGGACTACTTCCTTCACTCCACACGAAGATTAGTACTATTTATCTTGCATGGATGGAAAGATTGTAAAAAACCATCTACATAGGTGGTGAGATAGTCCCAAAAATAAAATGTTCTTCCCATAAATATACCTTCCTTCTAAGTGCTATGAAAAATATGTCTAAAAGACACATCACCTATAGAAATATTAATGCCAATAGGAGAGATAATACCCTATAAGAGTCTACCAAAACCTCTATGAGTATAGCCCATAGAGTGAAGTATGCAAGATCCAAATCTAAGAGTATGCTTCTCAAAGGAACTAATGACATAAGTAGGTGGATATAAAGTGGGATAAGTAACAAATGCAGTATCAGGAAAAACAACAAACTCCAAAATAGGAGCATTAGAATTTTCTATTAGAGTAATTAATGTAGTTTAATTACTTATTAAGCTTACTTAGGGTATGTTGTCATTATGTTGACATACCTACCCACTTGCCTCTCACTCCAATTTGTAGGCACTCTAGTAGTGTATCTTGGAGATATAGAGAAGTGGAGATTCACTTTTAATAGACGGTTTATTGATTTTTTCGTGTGTAATGCATTAGCATCATGATTGTGGTGATGGACTCTTAGAGAGATCTCAGGTGAGAGTGTTGATAAATATGACATGGTATCAAATCTTCCTTCAAGTAGTCATCACTCAGTGTGTCTAAATTCTCCCCTTGTTATAGATTATAGTCTTCAAAATCTATATTTTTATTTTAAAGATTTGCATTTGAGTTGGTTAGATCTTTGAGTTGGTTAGATCTATTTTTGTGTTTGTCATACATTATTTTTTGAGATTTTTTGGATTATTTTTCAAAACTCTCATTATGTAGGTTGCAAACCTCTAACCATATCCTCATTTAACTTTGCTCATCCTATGTAAGATATGTATAGCATGTGTCTAGGTTATATACCTTTTTAAGGCTTTGTTTGTCTTTATGGGCTTATGAGTAAAGCATCATTTATGTGTTCATTTGCCCAATCAGACTGTATCTTGACCCAGTTGGCTCTTTTATTGACCTCTACACTATAGTCATGCTTCCAGCCTCATCTCACTTGGCTTACACCAGTTTGATAATCTCTGATCATCATTTACATTGATCTTGGAGTGTATTAGTAGCCCACTAAAGGAAAGGCCATGAGAGGCATCTAGGGTAGACACAACAAGGGAAGCTCTGGGGCACATGGTAGATGAAGGATATATAGTGGTGTGAGAGGAGAAAAGGTGAGCCAAAGAAGTTTTAGGCCATTTAGATTCAACACATTTCCTTGGTGAGCAGGCTGACATTATCTCCAATCCATATTATAGTAACTTTGAATGGCATATAGTGGTATATGGTTTTGTATATATTCCTATCACTATTCATGATTTGTCTCCTCCCTTTATTCATGTAAACATCAAAGGCTTCCAAGTGGACAAGTGACGTAGTTGCAAGGGCTCCCTACATCCCTAACTACCTTTCACTGACTGTTACTAACTAGCCATGACCACTTGCTCCTCCAGTTCTCCACCTCTACTAATGCCGTCCATCTTCTCTCTACCCTAGTGTTGCCATCCACCTGATCTCCCTTAATATTTTCACTATTCTATTGGTCAAATCAAAATTTGTTTAAAATATTTTCCTTATTAATGTCAAATATTGACATTATTAAAATTATTAAGCTTTTTGATTTTTTGATCAAGTGGGGAATAATTATTCTATGGTGGACATGGACAAAATTATGAGTGGGAGGTGGATTTCCATTAGTGATATATGGGGGTTGTTAATTATTGTGGGGGACACAAAACATTTGCTTTCAGTGAGGATTTATTTTAAATGGAGGGGTAAATTTTTAATGGTTGAGGCATTATGTTTTTGCTTAGGGGAGGTGATGTGTGTTAACATGGTGAACACACAATTTTTTGATTGTTTTTACTCAAAAACAATATATTTTAAATGTTTATGATTGATTTTCCCTTGTTCTTTTACCTATATAAGATGAAGGGTGAGGCCTGGGTTGGTAGGAGGCCAATTCCCCCCCCAAAAAATTAAACCATTAAAATATATATTTCATCCTAGTTTCAATGAGTGGTTGGAAGGAATTTTTTTCCTTAATTGGTCACATTTAAAAAAAATTAAGTGCACATTCGTTAAATAGACCATTAATGATGGGAAATTGATTAAATCATAACTTTTTCTCAGTAACTCGGATTTGAGTGCCATTTTTTGAAAAAGTGCTTTATTTTTCATTTTCATTCCATTGATCATATTTTTCATTATAAATGCATAAAATTATAAAGTACCATATTTAGGGGGGGTTCCCTATGCCACTATTGCACTATCTCGAATGTATTTTTGACTGAGCTTGATGTCCTTCTACATGTTATTATTTGTTAGTTGTTGATCCTATTATGGTGTTTTTTTGCATTCATAATATCTCTTTTCTACCATTTACCACACTCTTCCATCAGCCTATGACATGTTATATTTTGCATTGGTACTTTGACACACTAGTAATTATGTCATGTCTCTTTAAGGCCCCTTTTTTAGTGCCTCACCTTCTTCTACGGAGACACATTTTTACTCCATTATTTTTGGAGCATCCATCTGTATTGTTGAAACCAATTTTTTGATAGCTAATAGTCTCTTTATTTGGATCTAGTCTAGTATATCCAATGTCAGCTTGTTCGATGTTTGAGTAGTGGATTCAGACCACTCATACAAACCTTTTTTTCTCCACTCTACCTAGTCAACAGTATGGGATGTGTTGTGTACATTGTGGTTATTTGATGTTGAGCATTCTTTACACATATAATACTCTTTTGTACTTTCATCACCACTAATAGTCTTGTTGATTGATGTTTTTTTGGTGAAGCCTAGTGTTAGTTGTTTAATGATCAAGTAGTGGATTTATACCACTCGTGTAGATTGAGTTCCTACATGACTTATGAGTACTTAGAGTGTGAACTTATTCAATAACCTATTTATGGGGATTTCTTTCTCTTTCTTCTTATTTCTCTCTTTTTTGGGGGGTGGGGTAGTTTTTCCTATGAGTTTTCTCTCTTATTCTCCACTTTATGAGATTTATATGTATTTTACACTTTTGAGTGTTTTTTGGATTACTCCTTTATACATGGGTATCTTATTCATACACTTTGTTTTCTAGAACCTTATATGAGGATTGTTACTTAAATCCATGGTATTTTTGGTGATTTTTATAGTGACACTAATGTGGTACACTAGTGACACTAGTGTGGCAAACCCACTAGTCTTTATATTCACTTCACCATCATTTGGAGGGTGTTCAAGTGATGCTTCATTGGGTTCATCATCCTACTTAGTAATTTGGATCACTATTTTTATTTTAGTGATCCTCATATTTAGCACCATTAATTCTTCAACTCGGTAGTTACAGTGACTTGACATCCATGTATTCTAGTAATATGGTTTGGCATCCATAGGGACATTTGACTTCATACTGCATCTTATTTTATACATGGGTACCTCATCAGGTCTAATAGTTGGGACCCATTTTGTTTTCTCTCCCTAATCATCACTTAAGGGAGGGTGTTAGAGTAATTAATGTAGTTTAATTACTTGTTAATCTTTCTTAAGGTATGTGCTCATTATGTTGTCATTATTAGGACATACCTACCCACTTGCCTCTTACTTCTCCTATTTATAGGCGCTCTAGTAGTGCATCTTGGAGATATAGAGAATTGGAGATTAAATTGTAATATATCATTCTATAATAGATAGTTTATTAAGTTTTATGTGTGTATTAAATTAACATCATGATTGTGGTGATATAATCTTGAAGAGATATCAGGTGAGAGTATTGATAAATTTGACATTTTACATATCATGAAGATTAGATGGTGAATACACCTCATCCAAAATAATCATGTCCTCACTAAAAACTGAAGAAGGATGAATAGTGAGACATGTAGGAGGTAAAAATTTCTCATATAGATCACCATCAAGAAATATATCACAAAATGAAGAGAAATCCCATTTCATGTCACTAGTAAAGAGTGATTCCTTGCTAGGAGGAGAAGAATGAAGTGTCAATAGTTCCTCACCCATGTCATTGTCATCATCAAAAAATAAATCCTCACTAAAAAGAGGAGGAACAAGTGCCAATGGTGCCTCACCCATATCACTATCATCATTAAAAAATAAATCCTCACTAACAGGTAGAGAAGGAAGTGGAATAGAAGGAGGTGGAGTAAAAGAGGGTGAAAAAGACCCAAAAGACTTAGAATCCTTCTCAAATAAGGCTAAAATAGTATCCCAAGCTTCCTTTGGTGATGTGTAACATGTGACATAGTATTTAAAACTATCTAAATTATGGAGGTGAATCAAACAAAGAGTCTCATCTTAAATGGATGCAATCCAGTGACGATCTTCCTCATCTATAAAGTGGGGAATGTCATCAAGCACCATTCTCCACAAGTATTTTTGCTACAAGTGTATCCACATTTTGAGTTTATAAATAATATATTTTTAGGTATTGAGGGTATCCATTTTTGATATATAAGGAATAAGTTGGGAATAAGAAATAATGACCCCCCCCAAAAAAAAATAAAAATAAAAAATAACTCCTTCAACAAGGAAAAAATAAACCCCCCAAAAAGTGTAAGCCCCCCAAAATTTGGAACATTATAATTTAATTAATTTTAAAATATAATTGACTAAAATTTATGGATAATAAAAAAAACATACACTTTTGAAAAAAAAAGAACTTGATTTTGAGTCAAGGTTCAAAAGTTATAACTTTTACAAGTTTTCTATCATTAAAATAAGTTAAATAAATAAACATTAAATAAAAATTAAATTTAGTAATGAAAAATAAATTATTTAAAACTTTATGAATATAAAAAAATATTCAAAATAAATTATTTCCAACAATTTATTCTGTAGAAACCAAGCACAGGTTGTCAAAAATGGGTGAAAACCAGCTTCAGGAACACTCTTTGCATTATCCAAAAAAACTGGTTGAATGGGCCCTGTTGTGACATCCCAAAAGGATATACATCATAATTAAAAGTGGTAATTAATATTATATGATTAAATTATACCTAAAATAATATCCTTTCTAAGAATAATATCTTAAATTTTATATCGTATGACTTCAAACCAAAAGAAAAATGACCAACTATCTAGATGATGAAGACAAATTGCTACAATAATTTTCAAGTTACCAAAAGAGATGTACAATATAATAAAAAATTATTATAATTGGTATGGTAGGAATTATGAGACTATTATTTAATTTTTCTAGGTTTTAAATCTAAAAATTAGATCCATACCACTTCTGGTGAGATAAAACTGAACATGTGGTAGGTATGTGCCAACAGACCAGCAAGCAGGTTTTTGAGTAGAAGGGCTATATGACCTAACCTTTGGAGATCCTAAGAAATTTAAGAGGATATTTTTATTCACATATACTTTGTATTTATATTTTGATGCATTTATGGCTTAAAAACATCAAAAAAATTCATGAACTACCTAAAAAGCTTCCAAAACAAACTTAAACATAGGTCTTGAAAAATAAGTACATAATGGTATAGCCTAGGATATGTATGGCCTAGTCAATGGAAAAAAAAATATCTTAGATATGTAAAAAATAAATCCACTCTAACATGAATAAATTTTGATAGATGGATAAACCCTTACAACAACAAACTCACAAATAGATGACTATAATACCTATTGCTCTGATACCATGAAAGGAACATCAACAAGATTATTCCAAGCCCAAGATATGAAGAGTTGTAAGAAATTAAAAGATTATATAAAAATAAAAAGGAAATATCAAATAATATCCATAAAATAACTGCTATATGCTATAAATAAGAGGCCTTGCATAAATAGGAAAGGAAAGAGAAGAAGCAAGATAAACTAACCAATGTGGGATAAATCCACAAAAGGACAAACTAGGAAAAATACAAAAACTAATTATAAAACCAAGAAAAAATGAGAGCCAATCTATCACCCCCTTTAAGTGATTTATGGGATAAAAATATCCAAAAAATAAAGTGACATATCCACAATATGAGTCTTGACAACAAGGCCTGATTAGGTACTCATGTACAATATATATTCATGAAGCGGAGAAAGGAAGAAAACCCATAAGAGCAAAAATCCCCTCCAAAATGACATAAAAGAGATAAAATAAGAAAATTAAGGAAGGAAGGACTTCATGTGAAATTTTATACCATGAAAGGAATATCAACAAGATCATTCTAAGCCCAAGATCTGAAGCATTAACAACAAAATCATCATGAGAAGAGTTGTAAGAGATTCAAAGATGATATGAATGTACAAAATAAATACCATATAATACTCATAAAATAACTTATATATGTTACAAAGGATATGCCTTGCATAAATAGGTAAGGAAAGACAAGAATCATGACAAACTAACTAATATAGGATAAATCCACAAAAGAACAAACTAGGAAAAAGACAAAAACTAGATATAAAATCTAGCAAACATGAGAACCAACTATAATAACATTAATAACCCCTCCATTATAGGATTAAACTAAATTTATAGATATGTTTGAATAATATAGTATGAAATTTTGAAATTAATAGTGAAGTTCTTATAGGTGTTCAATATTATAATAAAAGTCTCAAACTCATAAGGTAGCATGTAGGTGTGTGATAATGATGGGTTATGATCATATGTGAGATAATGATGGGTTAGGATTATATTTGTGCACACAAGACATGCATGGTAAATGTATGCCAACCAAGCTTGTCATAGTCAAGTACTTAATACCAAATTTTAGTATCTATAAATGCCCCCCTTTTATATTAGTAATAGAATTTCTAGAGTAAAAGAAAAAGGTATACACGATTGTGTACAATACACTGTATTTAGTAGGAAGATCTAATTATGTAGGTCCTTTAATAATAAAAATTGTAAAAAACATATAGTAGTCAATGCCTACAAATTCAAATATTTGAAATCCAAACTTGAAATTTGAAAATCATAAAGAAAGGAAATAGTATGCTTGTGTGTCGGCAAAATTCATGTTGCCCTTGCATCTTGTTGGAGATGGTGCTTATTTTCTAAAGCATTGGAGAAAGGTGTTTTCTACTGAATCAATTAGATATTGGTTCCCCTTATTGAACCTTAGAGAAATTGAGTGTGATCATATCCCAATTTTGTGTAACTATGCAAACCCTTGGGTTGGGAAGGTAACATGCTCCAACCCTCATGAATATGGGGAAAATTAAGTGATGTAATAATTTAAATACCCAATCATATTTGATAAATAATGGGAATTACATGATGGATTCACTATAAGTTTTTATAATGTCATTAAGAATTATTAAACCTCAATGTACATTACCTGTAAAAACATGAATCAACTACTACAGATAAATTTATAGATTAAAGGTCACTTACTACTTAGTGTATATTGAAAAATTTCTTTATAAATAAAAAATTGTGATAGTGCTTATCAAAAAATGTGTAAATATCAATTAACCAATATCATTCTTCTTTGGAATTGTGTCAATTTTAAACTATCATAGTATGTATGTGCATGAACCAATATCATGATTCATAAATCTATAAGTGTGTATATGTGCATGAACCGATATTATGCCCCCTTAATCTATACTAATTGGTATAGAATATTATGTATCTATATGCTAAATATGAGACCCTATATCTTAAATGTATGTGTGTGTGTGTGTGTGTGTGTGTGTAAACCTATAATTCTTATTCTTATAAATTGTGTACATATGCCCATGCATATACACTAAATTATGTATGAATATGTACTCAAGTATTTGTAAAGTGAGTTCATATACATGGCATATGCGCCCATAATTAATACTGATGTGCCAATATATGTCATGTCACCAAACTCATCTGATATCTAAATCATTTGAATCTTTTAAATGTGATATTTTTTGGATTGAAGCTTATATATCTATCATAAATGCACTATAATTCCCCCCTTTTGAGATGATGGATGTGTCATGTAAGTTACTAAACTCCAAAGAAGAGTTGATTGTATCATGTTATGTATAAAGACAACATTATGTATAATCATATGAACATGTCATTAGTAAAAGGAACAAAAACAAAGCATTCCAAGCCAAAAGTATCTTAGGTGTTAATAACAAAACATCATTAAGAGAATTTGAAAACATAGAATTTGAAAATTGATATATAGGAAAAAGAGCAATATCATATAGTATATATCTAGAACTTCATACAAGTACAATGAAAGTGCCTTGCATATATAGGTAAGGAAAATAAATCATAGTTGTAAGATTAAGCTAAGAGATAACCTAGGGATAGAAACCCACTATACCTAAATACAAAACATTTAATATCCACTCGTAATTGGGTGGGAAAAAATAAATAATGTTTAACTAAGTAAATCACCTAGGGAACATGAGATAAAGTAAAAAACCTACTCTAACAACCCCCCCTAAGTGAAGAAAGGGGAAAAAATTAAAGTAGCATATCCATAATAGGAGTCCCAATAACAAGGCATGATCAAGCACTCATGTAAAATATATCCATGAAGAAATGAATAAGGAATATGTCCTCACGAACACCCCCAAAGGAAAAATTATAAAAGCCCAAGCATGCCACACGACTCAAGGCAATGAGGTGATGCAAAAGGTTTCATTAAGATGTTATAAACCTAGCTCTGAGTCAGAATCTACTCCAAGCAAAGAATTTCATCTTGAATGTGATGATGATTGAAGTGCATATGAATCTCAATATGCTTTGTTTATTGATGCTCAATAGGGTTGTATGAAATGTGAATTGCACTATAGTTAACATATCAAAGTATAGTAGGTGAATCCTGTGTGAATTCAAACTCTATCAATAACTATCAGAGCTAAATAAGTTATTGACTCACTATGACTATTACCCTATACTCTACCTTTATAGATAAAAGTGCAATAGCTTGTTGATTATTGCATGCCCAAGTAATTAGAGAAGAACTAAGACAAAAAATGTAGCTAAAAGTGGAATGCCTATCATCAATAGAACCTATCCTATCTGAATCAATATAGTCAACAAAATGAGTATAACATATGTAGTGTAATCCAAAGTGAGAGGTGCTAATTTAATAATTTTGGGAATATTGGAGTCTTATTCCTAGTTTATTTAAGGGTCTAAAGTTGATTAAATCACTAAAATATATTATAATAAATAGAGTACTGATTTGTATAATTTATTTGACTTTCATAGCTTTTTAAAAATAGTAATAAAAGAGGAAAAATGTAACTTAGCTTAAAACTATGTTGATTTGACTAAGATAAAGACTGATACTAGGTGTGTAAAACTAGGATAGTGTCGTGAACTAGGATCTGGAATTTGTTTAGTGAAATGAGAGGAAAATTGAAAACAAGACACTTTGAGGTCTGATTCTATACTTTAGGTCTTGCCACTATTGTCCAAATTGGTCACAGAGATCTAATTTTTTTGGGTTTTGTCTACTGTCCCTATATTATTCTATTTGTGAAATTTCAAGTCTTTATTGTAGATGAGGCTCCTTATAGATCTGATTTAACCTCCAAACCTAGGTCTTCCTTGTGTTTGAACTTGAATGAAAACTTTGAGAAAGAGGGTGGTTAGTGTGTGTATTATATGCTAAACATGTATCCACACCCCTTGTATGGGCATAATGTCTACATACTAATACTTCGAAGAGGGGTCCAACCATATGTAGTTATATCACTTGATGTGCTTTGTGTAATAGTGTAATGAAGATCTAAAAATGCTAAACTAGGTGTGCTTGAGGTGGCTAGGGACTGGTGTGAAAGTTTGAATATACTGGTGGCTATATTGGATGGATGTATGTAGAGAATAGGGAAGTTTACCTTAGTGGTTTTGCTTGTATTCTTGATTGATTTTGAAATAATTTCCAACCCCCTCTAAATTAAATTTGAATAAGATTTTATAGAGATATATTGGTCATGGGTTAAATGCATTCATGCTAGGATGACACAATGATGAAGAGGAATCAAGATAAAATGGTCATTTGGGCTCAAAAGGTGATTGGATAGGAGTGCTAGAAATAGGACACCCTAGGGTCCATCACTATAGTCCAACCTAGGTGCTATTGTCCTATAGGTATGAGACTTGGGGGGATGGAATAAGCATGGAAAATGGAGCCTAGCTGAGTTGGAATGAGGTTTCAAAATTCTATGGATGACTAGGAATCGATAAAAAGGTGGATATAAGGGTCATTAGAGAATGCAAGAGGGACCTATGGTTTGGGTTTCAAAAACCACACTAAATCTACTAATTTTCATATTTTATATGACTACATTTTCCCTCCATTTATTCTAGTGATGTAGCAAAGTGAAATACTAGGATAAAGGAAAAATAGAAAGTGTACTGCAACTTACCTACAAGGGTGAAGATCATGAAGCAATATGATGTTGGGTGTGTGTAAAGAGAGAATGATGTAAAGTGTAAATATGTTGTTATGATGAGTGATGCTGGATGATGCTAAGTAATATTGGGTATGTGCTATACCAAAATTAATATCGTGAATGGAGTTAAGTGCTCAATGCCCTAAGAGTGGCTCAAGAATACAAAGGCTGGCCCTTTGGATCCATTATTGCCCACTAAGTGAAGCTATATGATTATGCATGTACTAATCAATGTTTGGACTGTATGTCCAATCCCTCTAAGTAGGTGGATCAATAATACAAAGTCTAGCTAGTCCTTTGGCTCTATGGTTGCCCCGTGAAGTGAAGCTATAAAATTATACCGGTATGAATGTGTGTGATATGAGGTGGCTCTTGAATCCCATGAATGCTCTAAAATCTTGAAAATGTGGTATGGATAGCTGAAAAATGTACTAAAAACTAGGCCAATCTTGGCCAACTAAAAAAAAGGTGGAGATTAGGCTTGTATAAAATCCACTCCAAAAATGGGCCATAGGCTTATATGAAAGCCACTCAGAAATGTAGAGGTTAGGCTTATATGAAAGCCACTCCAAAATGATGCCAACCACCTGTAGATGGAGTAAGGCATGCAATTTCTAAGAATGCTTGGGTAATATGTTGAGCTTAGAAAGAAAATAAGACCAATGTATCATGCACATTACCCCCAATCACTAGTGTCTATAACATGGATTCTGATTTGGAAGCTATACCAACCCAATCTAAAACTAGAAGTGAGAGCCATCATGTCGTGCATGATGCCCCCTATATTTAGATTCTTTGAGAAAAATTGTACTAAAATTACTGAATCTAAACTGGTCTATATGTGCAAAAATATAGCTAAGCTTACCTTTCTACCTATTTATAGAAAATATGGGTTTTTTGCTATTTAGATAAGAATGTCAAAAATAGGACACCCTAGTGTTTGACACTATTTTCCATGTCTGGTGCTATTATCCTTTGATAAAACTAAAGATTGTTCTAGAATCATAACTATTTTTGGGTCTATTCTATCTGGTTTAACCTTTGATTATTGTTCTGAGTGTTTTGGAAATTGATATTTCAATCAATAGGAGCTTTGATCTCTATGACAAAACCCCTATTTATTGTCCCCTCTTTTGAGGGTAGGAATGAAAACCCTACAATGACTACCCTCAAAAGAAAGAGCCCTGCAAGTGTGTTATTCTACAAAATTCATGATATAGAAAATGATAATTGATAAGATATCTCAAGATATATCATGGTTTGTATTGGAGATTGTTAGATCAAATAGGGATATACCTAGATAGATATAACAATGTAATAACATGTGAAATATATTGAATTAATATTAGAAATGTTAGTTTTAGTTGTTATGGAGGGATGGAGCATGATTTCCATCATGGCATCCAAGAAAGCAAGATAATTCATGATGTGGATCATGTAATTGTAGACATTGAGAAGTAAACAAGCAAAAAACACACAAGGCAAGAAGCAAAAAACATACAAGAGTGGCTAAGGGGCCAAGCAAACAAGGGACATTGGCACATGTCACTTAAACTAGAAATTAGACATACAAGGGATGTTCAAATTTCACATACTTAGATAATTGAAAACAAGCAAGGTTGGCATGAGGATCACAAGCACATAGAAGAGTACAAGCAAAAGACATTGGCAAATGTCCTAGGGCACGCACAAGAATAAAATCAAAGGACATTGAAAAATGTCCTAAGGCACATACATGAGACAAAACAAGAACTGAGAAATGTAATCACATCTAGCTATGTAAATCAAGAAAGGAAAAAATGAATATAATGGAAATAAAATCGCATCTAAATAATTAAATCAAGAAGTGAAAGTATATAAGACATGTAGTACAAGACTAGGTAGATGCTAAGAAATACACAAGTGATATATACTAGTGAGTGTTGATAGAGTAATTTGTGTAAACTAATAAGTAATGTACATTAACATGATAACTAGAGTGTGTGGTGTAGTAATGACATAACTTGGATGGTTTAGTCATGTAGAAGATGCCCCCAGGGGGTAGATATATTGATAGATGTCTTGAATGTAGAAGTAGGATGCCCCCTCAATGGGTAGAGTGAAACAATCATGGATTTGGATGTCACTGCACACACTCAAAGAAGATCAAGTGAAGTATGGTAATGTAGATAAATCAATAAATAATAGCATATAACAACAAATGTAAGTTTATCATGGCAGTTATAAATGTAAAGCATGCATAATGCATACAATTGAAATATTTTTGTGTTTTTGAATATTTGAATGTTTTTGTATTTTGAAAATTTGAATTGTTTTTAGTATTTTGGAATATATTTGAATGTTTTTGGTATTTTTTGATATGATATATGTATAATCAATCATAAGCAGACTATGTACAAGAAATAATGAGAAGTTATGTACAAGTATGAAAAAAGAAACTATGTATAAGTAATTGAAAGGCAGCTATATACAAGTAATTTTGAAAAATTATGTATAGTACATTGTGTTAAATAAAATGCTAGACATGGAATCTATGTAAATTCATAAAATTCATTAGATTTTTGATTTTATTTCCTTCAAGTGAGGTTAGATGATACACTTTAGGGCTAATATTTTTGGTAATAATGTATGGACCTAGCCGATTCAGTTTGAATTTTCCTTTGGTTTCTTCTTTGGCATTGACATTGTGAAGATTTTATTTGAGAATGAGATCATTATATTTGAATTCTCTGGTGTAAACTCGTGTGTTACAGGACAATTGTATATGTTACTAGTAGATTCTGAGATGTTCAGCTACTTGAATACATATATGGTCTAATCACTTGAGTTAGTGTAGATGCTTTTCGTGATATTGGTCATCAGTGAGGATACCTTTAAGGGACATACAAGGAGATGGTATTTCTAGTTCCAATGGTAAAACTACTTATGTGCCATAGATGAGTGAATAAAGAGTAAGTCTTGTGTGTGTTTGAATACTTGTGTGATAAGCCCATAATACAAAAACTAGTTGATTGTGCCAATCATATCCTAATTTGGTCACTATTTTAGTCAAAATGTTGTTGATGGTTTTATTGGTAGCCTCTAGTTGATCATTTCCTTGTGGGTAATATGGAGTGGAGAATGTGTGTTTAATATTATATTTTATGCAAAATTTCTTGATAGTTTTGTTATTGAATGATGTTCCATTATCAAAAATGATAGCTACGGTTAGGTCAAAGCATGAAATAAAATGAGTCGTGAAGAAGTTACAAATGTCCTCCCCTATGGTAGATTGGAGTGGAATGGCCTCCACCCACTTGGTAAAATATTCTATAGCTATGATGATGTACTTATGTTTGTTGATAGATTCAAGGTTAATTTTTCTAATAAGGTCAAATCCCCATAACATAAATGGCCATAGAGAGATAATAAGTTGTAATTATTGTGATAGTGCATGTTGTAGGTTACTGTGTCATTGACATTTATCACATAACTTTACATATTATAAAAATTTGGTTTCCATGGTGGGTTAGTAGTACCCTTGTCAAAGCAATTTGTGTGACATGGCCTTTCTATTGAAGTGACCACCACACTCACTATCATGTATCTGTGTAAGAGAAAATTTAGCTCTTATTGAAGTCAAAAATCAAAGTAATTATGTGTCTAAGGATCATTTAAAAAGGTCTCCATCAATTATTACATAATAGAGTGCTTGTTTGTGTAACTTGCATTTATCATTTTGTGAAAAAGTGTATGGTGTAATAGATTTGTTTAGAAAGTTATAGGTATCAAAGAACCATTCTAGATCTATAGAATTACATGTAGTGGCTAAGACAAATAGTGTGATCAAATATACATTGGATATTGATGGTGATTATAATCATTTAACTATGAAAATAGATTGATCATCATTGATGTTGATAGGATTCAAAGATGCAACACTTGCTATTACATCTGCATGTTGGTTGTCTTGGTATACATTCTATAGAAAAGTAGTCAAACTGTGATGATAAACATTGTACCATATTTTGGTATGGGATAAGATAATATTCTTTTATCTAATAGACATCATTGACTTGATTAAACATAAGTTGGGAATCACTAAATAATTGAATAGATCTAATTTGGAGGGACTGGGCGAAAAATAGACCTAAGATAAGTGCTTCATTTTCTATGGTGTTGTTGGTGCTAGAGAAACTTAATCGATATGCAATAGGAATGATGTGACCTAAGGATTGACAAAGACAATGCCTACCCCCACACTAGATACACATCGATAACCATCAAAGAACATGGTCAAAGTATTGGAATGAGTAGAATAGGCAGTGAACTCATCTCTAAATGTGTCACTAATAGGATTGGTGTCCAAGAGTGGTATGATACCAAATGGTCTACAATGATTTGGCCCTTTATTGATTTCTAGATGACTATTTTTAAGTCAAACTCTATAAATAACATGACCCATTTTACAATGCGACCAAAGAGACGTAGTTTTTCCATGAGAAACTTCAAGGTATTTACTTTTGTGATAACTTGAGTCTCATTATTTACCATGTAATTTTAAATTTTTTGTGTGGTAAAAACTAATGCTAGACATAGTTCTTCTATTGTAGAATATTTTTTTCATAATCAACTAATCTATGACTGATGTAATAAACTGCTCACTCGGTATGTTGATCATCATGTTGTGCTAAGAGTGCACCTAATGCATGGTCTGTTACTGAGATATATAGGAATAAAGGTCTATCAAGTATAGGTGGTACTAAAGTAAGTGGATTAAGAAGATATTTCTTGATTTTATTGAAGCTTTCTTGATAGGCTTGATCCCAGATAAATTTTGTATCTTTCTTTAATAATCGAGTGAATGACTAAGTTTTATTAGGAAGTTAAGCTATAAAATGGTGGATTGCTTGGATTTTGCCTTGTAAGGATAAAAGTTGTTTTAAGTTAATGGGAGGTGGCATGCTGATAATTTATTTGAATTTATTAGGGTCAACCTCTATGCCATGTTGAGAAATAATGAAACCTAAGAATTTGCTTGATGTAACTCCAAACACACATTTCTTTAGGTTTAATCAGATATTGTATTGCCTGAGCCTTTGAAAGATCTTTCATAAATTAATAACATGATGTTGTCATTGTTTGAATTTAGCTAATATATCATTGACATAATCCTCGATAGTATGGTGAATCAAGTCATGAAAAAAATGTGTCATGGTATGCTGATATGTGGCTCCAACTTTTTTTAATCCAAAATGCATAACAATGTAACAAAATGTGCCCCAAGGTATTGTAAAGGATGTTTTATCTTGATCTTATTCAATGATTTTTATTTAGTCGTATCTTGAAAATCCATCCATAAATGATAACATTTCATATCTGGCAATGGAATCTATGATCATGTCAATGTTAGGTAAAGGAAAATCATCTTTTAGGCATGTTTTATTTAAATCTTGAGAATCATAACAACACTAAATTTGTCATTTGGGTTTTACCATGGGGGCTATATTGGAAACCCATTCAAATTGTGCTACTAGTCGAATGAAGCCAACATCTAAGAGGAATTGAATCTCATCTTTGTCTAAGAGAGCCACCTTAGGATGCATTTTGCAAATTTTTTATTTAACTGGTTTAACATTTGGGTATAAGGGAATTTGATGAACTACTATAGATGTATAAATTCTTGGCATATCTGAGTAAGACCAAGCAAAGAGTTTTGGAAAATTTATTAAATTTTCATTAATATATATATATATATATATATATATATATATATATATATATATATATATATATATATATATATATATATATATATATATATATATATATCTCCTCTTCCTTTCATAGGGCAACAAATAATAAGATAATGCAGGGATCCTGATCTATTCTAAAATTGAAATTAACTATTTCCTCATTAAGCAATGTGGAACAATCTAGTGTATATGGGGTTGTAGGAATATTATAATTTGAATCAACTAGTATGTCTTGTGGAGAATCTAGACTTTCTTTCAAGTATGCATGGGCATTTGTGTGATGAGAAAATCTATTTTTATGATAACAAGATGGGAGGTCCTTATATGCTCTGAGAAATTGTAAGAGGGATTCATCATTGGAGAATTCATCTAAGGTGAACATATCTAAGGAAACCATATCATCAATGAGATCAGGATAGATCAATGATAATGTTGAAGTATGATTAACGGTGTGGTCTATCGATGTAGTGGGTGGGAAAATTTTTATATGCTTTGAAGTAGTGGAAGAAGGTTTCTCATGAAGAAGGGTAAATTGATATCCTAGACCTTGCTTTTCATGTTATGTGGATGCCTCGATAGGATTGATGATTTCTTGTTCATGTTTTCTAAGACCTTTACCATGATATCCCATATTATTAATACATTTAATTACAAAAGGGGAACTAAACTAGTGATTTGGTGTCAGTGCTATTACAAAATTTGGAATTTTTTGATGTGTTGCATGGTCTGAGGGTGCACTGTGAGTAGTAATTTATGTAGGTATATTACTGAGATTAAAGTGAAGAATATAATTATGTGGGGATTCAACAACATAAAAGTCTTTAAAATATTTGTTATCTATTGGGCATGTGTAGATATAGCCTTTATGATAAAATTTTAGACAAGCATGGAGTGTAGAAAGGACTACATGCATATCATGAATCCAAGGTCGACCAAGTAATAAATTATAATTGAGATCATTTGGTATGACTTGGAAATTAGTTGGTAGTGTCTTAGACCCTAAAGTAATATTGAGTGTTATTTGACCCATGACTTTCTGTGGGATGTTGTCAAAACCTTTGATGTTCATGTCATAATGGTCTGAGTCTTGAGGTTGTATATTAAGATGTTTAAGAAAAGAAATGTTGCAAATGTTGAGTCCTAAACCATTATCAACTAACACTCTTTTTACCCCCACATCATTGATTCTTAATTGAATATATAAAGGTAGATGTTGTTTAATGATGTGTCACAAGGCTAAATTCTCTTTCTCAAAGGAAATATGCTCTTCAGTCCATTGCATTATGTTGAGGATAGAGGCAACATAAGCTGGTTCAATGGAAATAAGAATTCTAGTATTGTGAAGGGCTACATATAATACATCTTTGTAAACATCTGATCATTGAAGGAAATTGAGAATTGAAACTATATCAAAAGTATTAGATAAAACATAGAGAGTGAGAAACACCCAGATTGTATTCAGAGCATACATTCTATATCTGAAAAATATAAGAAGGCCTATTACATAGGAAAATAAATGAGCCACCTGAGAAACATGTGAAAAGGATGGGTAAAACAACCAACATCGACTCACATGAAATAGCTAAGCCCATTAAACAAACTAACCTCTTAACCCAAGTGGTTAAGGAAACTAACCAAAGACAAATTACCTTAGTCAATAACCCAAGGTAAATACATAATTATGTTAACACCCTCCTTTAATGACAAAACTAGAAACAAGACCAAGTTTGTCCCTAAATTTTATGAACTTATTTGAAGCAAGTGGTTTGGTCATTATATCAACTAGTTGCTCTGTAGTGGGGTAGTAAAAGAGACTTATATCTTCATTTGTTACCAAATATCAGATGTAATGATGGTGAACCTCAATGTGTTTGGTCCTAGAATAGAATACTAGATTCTTCACCATCTTCAGAACACTCTGGTTGTGACAAAAAAATGGATTAGGCTTTGATGACTCAAACTAAAGATCCTCTAAAATTTTCTTTATCCATAGAGTTTCACAACTTGCACTGATCATAGATTTATACTCTAATTTTGTTGAAGATAATGCCACTATAGCTTGTAGTTTTCTATACCATGAGAAAAATATTAAACCAGGAGTGAAAACATAGCCTGTTGTATATTTTCGTGAATCTATTGATCCTGCCCAATCAGAGTCAAAATATCCTAAAAGCTCAAAATCTATAGACTTCTTATATAATATGCCAAAGTCAAGAGTACCTTTGCCATATCTTAATACCCATTTTTTAGCTAACTAATGTACTTATTATGGTTTATACATGAAGAAATATAGAAAACTCACTATAACACAAATATCTGGTCTAGTGGTAGTGAGGTAAATGAGACTAGCCACTAGCTGTCGATACACTATTTCATTCAATGAAGGTGAATCAATGTTAGCTAAAATTTTAGCTCCAAATTCCATAGGTGTGTGAGTTGGATTAAAATCCATCATTTGAAACCTTTCCAACAATGATTTGGCATACTTACTCTATGACATGAATACACCATAATCACCTTACTAAAACTCAACACCTAAATAATATTTTAGTAGTCCTAAGTCTGTCATGTCAAAAGTACAAAAATATCAGCCTTCATCCACTTACTGAGACTAGAATTAATCCCAGTGATGGAATATCATCAACATATACAATGAGAATCAAGATATCATCACTAGACAACTTTACATAGAGAATTGGTTCAGAGTTACACCTTTTGAAACCAAACTCCTAAGGTATGTATCTATCTTCATATACCAAGCTTGAGGAGCTTGTTTAAGCCCATACAAGGACTTGATCAATATGTAAACAAGATTTTCCTTACCAAAAATCTAAAAACCCTATGGATAAACCATGTACACTTCCTCCTCCATATCTCTATTCAAGAAATCACTCTTGACATCCATTTGGTGCATCCACCATCGAAACTAAGTAGAAATAGCAATAATCAAATGAAAAGTTACTATCTTTGTAGTAGGAGCAAAAGTCTCTTCAAAATCAACCCCTTCCTCTTATGCATAACCTTTTACAACAAATATAGCTTTGTGTTTGTCCAAGAACCATCTACTTTACATTTTACCTTGTAAATCCATTTATAACCAATGGATTTATTTACTGGTGGTAGCTCCATGAGCTCCCAAGTTTTATTCTTCATCAAGGAATCATATTCTAATTGCATAGCCGATTCCAACTCATGCTTCCCTTTGGCCTTTGAAAAAGAATTAGGCTCAAAAACATGTGAAAAACTAGTTGTTAAAGAAAAATTTTCATGCTCACATTTATTACCAAACTACTTTCCTTATCTCAATCTTCTTCCTTCCACACCCTGTGGTATGTCTCCATCCTTTAGTGCTTCCATAGTGGCAGAATACCACTTTGGCTTCTTTGGTTGTTCTATTGGAACCTCACAATGACCTGCATCAATTCCCTCCCTTGAATGTGATTCTACTGACGAACTAAAATCTTGATCAAATTTCACACCAAAACTTATAATAGAATCATTAGAAGAAAATAATAATTCAATATCTGAAACTATACTAGTTGTTGTGAAGTATGACATTTATTCATTTACTATGACATATTTATTTACCACAACTTTATTAATAGAAATATCGAGTATTGTGTAGGCTTTTAACTACTCACTATACCCAACAAACATATATGCTTTGCTTTTCACATCCAAGTTACTTCTCTTTTGACTAGGAATAATTGCAAAAGCTACACAACCAAAAATTTGGAAAACACTTACATCTAGAGTTTGACCTGACCAAGCCTTCTATGGAGTCATATTGTCCAATGCTTTTTTAGGACTTCTATTAAGGATATACACCACTGTATTCACTACTTTTGCCAATATTTATATAGGACATTTTTGCTTTGGACCATACAACGAGCCATGTCCATCACTGTCCTATTTCACCTTTCCACAACTTCATTTTGCTACAGAGTGTAAGGGGTAGTATACTATCTATGTATGCCTTCAGTGACACAAAACTCCTTAAATTGTTTTGAGATGAAATCACCCCCATTATCCATTCTAAGATATTTCATTGACCTTTTGGCCTATTTTTTAACCATAGCTTTCTAAGTAAGGAAGTTATAAAAATAGTTAGATCTATTCACTAGAAAGTATACCCACTTTTTCCTAGAGAAATCATCGACTAGTAACACAAAATAATGGGCTCTAGAAGGGGTAGGTGTTTGCATTAGACCATGAAAATATTCATGTACCAGATCTAATACTCCCTTAGCTCTTGAAACTTTACCAACATCAAATGAATGTCTAACTTGCTTCCCCAACTGATATCCAATACATACATGATGACTATCCCAAATATAAGGAATCCCCTTAACCATCTTAGTCTTGCTCAATGTAGTCAAATACTAGAAATTCAAATTCCCATACCTCTCATACTAGAGTGAACTTGTGCTATCAACTACTACAAGTACACTTTCCTTTGCTCTCTATGGATCTGCAAGCTTATACAAGCCTTTTTCACCAATCTCAACAAAAATAATCTTGTTATCTCTGGTAGTGACTAAACATTGTTGTCCTTGACACTTTACAAAAAAATCAAAATTTATAGTGATCTCACTAATGAAAAGCAAATTTTTATTCATATTTGGCACATACCTAACAATATTAAATCTATACAAAATAGTACCATCAAATTTGATCTAAATATTACCATATCCTTTCACAAAATGAGTCCTACCATCTCCCAAAGATATAGATTCATTATTATTATCATTTTCAACAAAATCCACATACCGTTCCTTATGGCATGTATAATGATGAGATACCATTAAATCAAAGTACCAATCTTGATCCACCATAAAATTACCATTGAAAGCCATGAAAGCAAAATTAGGAGATAATTCCTCACCTTCACCTTTAGCTACATTTGCATGATGAGCTTTATTTCTAGGGTTATCCATATCCTATTATCTTTTCCTACAATATTTTTAAAGGTGACCAGGTTGCTTATAGTAAAAACATTTCTACTTAGATCTCTTATTAGAACCACTTAATTGTGAAGTTTTTGTCAGAGAACTAGTAGTTTTACCAAACTACTTACCCTTTTCATTGATGAAGAATGCACTCTCTATAAAAGTAGATGTAGACAAAAATATATGTTCCTATCATCTCTCCTTCTACAATAACAATGTAGATAACTTTTCAAATTCTAAAGTTTACATCTCAACAATCATGTGCAAGGACTCCACAAATGACTCAAATGAAGGTGGAAGATTCTGCATAACCAAAAAAATTAAATATTACTCATCAACATGATTCTACACAACCTTTAACTAATCACTGATGTCCTTGATCTATATTAAAAACTAAAAAATAGAGCCACCTTCCTGTATCTTAGTGAAAAACAACAAATTCTTCAAATATAATACCCTATCAGTTTTAGAAGCCTAATATTTGAAGTTAGATTTTTCCATAGATCTGATGCTATGGTCACATTTCTAACCTCTAAGATTATATTATCTACTACTAATAGTTTTAACAACATAAGAACTTCCTGATGATGTTTATCATAGTCATCATAACTAGTGGCAAGCCTTTGCTCTTTAGTAAGCACTATTTGATCAAGGTTATGATATTCACATATCATCAAAACCTTGTGACTCCACAAACTAAAAATTTTTCATGTCAATTTTTGTGAATCTAGGAACAAGAGGTGTTGTAAACTAGCCATTTAAACCTATTTTTTCCAAAAAAATGCAAATAAAAAAAATATAATGAATTTACACAAAATTCCTCCTACCCATTGATTCAAATCATAAACTGGTCAATACCTCTAGTTTTTAGCAAAAAACACCACACCATTTGGGAAATTTTAAATTTTTTATGTTTAAAAACATTAAACAATGGTAAAAAACAATTAAATTTGGAGATCTACAACTCTGATTTCAAAAATTCCTTCTCCATCAACATATAGATCAAAAACCTAGAAAACATTGAAATTTTTACCTTCCAAAACTTTTTTGAGATAATTAGTCACCAGTAGGTCCCCAATAACCCTTACAAGATAAAGTTTTAAATTATTTCAATTAAAAAATTAAAATTAATTTAAATAATGAAACTTTAGATTAAAATTTTCATAACAAAAATTAGCCAATCAAAAAATTGGCCCACCTGCAAAACTTTAGATGTAGATTCTAGGAGATATACTCAGTCAAATTGACTTCTATCAGTTCTTATCATCTCCTCTCAAAAAATAAAATGTTTTATAGCCCTCACTCACCAAAAATAGTGATTGAATGAAAATATGGTCTCTTCCCCAAATGGTATGAAAATGACCAACCAAAAAACTTCAAATGTAGTTTTTGAACAAAATACTCAGTGAGATTTAATTCCATTTGATCCAATAGATGAATTTTGAGCCAGAGAATTTAGTGGAAATAATAATCATAAAAAATAGTGCTCAAATGATTTTTTGGGATTTTAATCCAAGTTAAATGGTTGGTCATAGGAAAAAATAAATAAATTTCTTCCTCTCACGACTCTCCATCAGGCAATTCACGCTCCTCCCTTACAAGATCATCCTCTCTTACTTCACAGGCTTCCTCTCAAGCTTCCTAAACTATAAGATTTTATTACTATATTAGATAAAACATAGAGAGTGAGAAATAACTAAATTGTATTCAAATCATACATTCTATATTTGAACAATACAAGAAGGCCTATTAAATAGGTAAAGAAATGAGCCACCTGAGAAACATGTGAAAAGGGTGGGTAAAACAAACAACATCAGATAACATGAAATAGCTAAGCCAATTAAAAAAACTAACCTCTTAACCTAAGTGATTAAATAAACTAACCAAAGACAAATTACCTTAGTTAATAACCCAAGGTAAATACGTAATTACATTAACAAGAAGGGGTGCTAACCTGAGTTATAAAGCTATAACCATGTGTGTAATCAACCTATGTATCTTCATAAACTTGGGTGATAGCATGTATCACATGATCTAATATAGACATAGAGTTTTTAGTAGGTGTGGGATAAGAGCTATATGTACCAAGTTTGAAGGGAGGAAGGATAGATGTACCTGCTAGTGTTTGTTTGTGTCTAGTAGTGATAGGGAAATAATCAAAAGTAGCCAATGAGTTATATGAATCCAAGTAGAAATCAAGAAATATGAAATTGAATGCATGGAATTGGAGTTATAAGTTGTATAACAATATGTTTATAAAGAACATTCCACATGAGAGATAACAAGCAAGGGAGATAGAGAGCATGAATTTGCGCATTAATGCATAAATAATTTTGACATATACTATGATATATCTAATATGTTTAGCAAGATAAACTTGAAAAAATTTCCATATGAGAGATAGAGAGTAAGGGATAGAGAACAGGAAATGGTGCATGAATGCATTAAAAACTTTGACATGTGCTATGATATTTATGATATGTTTAGAAAGATAAACTTGAAATTTTTTCCATATGAGAGAAACAGAGCAAGGGATAGAGAGCATGAAATGGTGCATGAATGCATAAAAAACTTTGACATGTGTTATGATATTTCTAATATGTTTAGCAATATAAATTTGAATTTTTTTCCATATGAGAGATAAAAAGAAAGTAATGAAACTTTATATTTAAGACAAGTAAACATTACTTTGAAGGAGAGGGATCTTACTATGTTTAACAATAACTTTCTTAA
This sequence comes from Torreya grandis, assembly GCA_037957365.1. Lineage (NCBI taxonomy): Eukaryota > Viridiplantae > Streptophyta > Pinopsida > Cupressales > Taxaceae > Torreya > Torreya grandis. Next base: position 1,202,847 of record JARHVA010002049.1, read on the forward strand.
TATCATCCATATTATGAAAACTAAGCATGCAATGCAAAGATTGAAGGTTTGTACTAACACATGATAAACTTCATCATTCAGTACATGATAGGATCGAGTATGGTCACCTTATTATTTGCAAGAAATGAAAGAAATATGTGTAAATAAGTGAGATCCATTTTTGTTTTTATGTGAAATTTGATTTGGGATGTAAGCAAACAAAGGGACTTAGTATATGCAACTATGGTCTTGAAAAATAATTTTTAAAAATTACTATAAAATTTTAAAAATTAAATTGAATTTCTGATTTAAATATGCAAGTAAAAAATCATAAAAATATTAGAAAAATTAGCAAGGAATTTAACTTAGGATTTTTAGGGTTTTTATGCGTAAACAAAGTAAGTCAGGTTCACTAAATGATTTAACAATTTTGGGAATATTAAAGTCTTATTCCTAATTTAGTTAAGGGTCTAAGTTAATTAAATCAGTAATTGATATTGGGATAATTAAGCTATTGATTTTTATAATTTGATTGTAATTTAAATCTTTCAAAAAATAGTAATGAGGAGAAATGTAACTTAGTTTAAATAGGATTGAGATAGCTGAGTTAAAGACTGATACTAGCTATGCAGGATTGGGATAGTGTCTTGAACTAGGATGTAGCCTTCATTTGATGAAAGGATAGGAACATAAAAAATAGAACACTTCAAGGTTTTGTGTTATAGTCTAGGTCCTATCACTTTTGTCTAAACTCATCATAGAGATATGAGTTTTCTAGGTTTTGTCCACTATCCCTATATTAGTCTGCCTATGAAATTTAAAGTCTTGACTATCGATGAAGCTCTTTTTAGAGATGATTTAATCTAAAATAATAGGTCTTCCTTTTGCTTTAACTTTAATGAAAACTTTGAGAAAGAGGGGGTTTAGTGTGTAAGATGCACTTGTATCCACACCCCTTGTATGAGAATGTTGCCTACATACCAATGCTTAAAAGAGATATAAAGCCGTATGTAGTTATCCCACTTGATGTGATTTGTGTAATAGTGTAATGAAGATGCAAAAATGATAAACTAAGTGTGCTTGAGGTGGATAGGGACTGGTGTGAGGGTTTGAATATGCTAGTGGCTATATCGGATGGCTATATGTAGAGAATAAAGAAGTTTGCCTTAGTGGTTTTTCTTGTATTCTTGATTTCTTTTAAAATAATTTTCAACCCATTCTAAATGAAATTTGAATGAGCTTTTATAGAGATCTATTAGTCATGGGTTAGATGCATTCACACTAGTCTTACACAATGATGAAGAGGAATTAGGGGAAAATAGTCATTTGGGATTGAAAGATGATTGGACAAGAGTGTTGAAAATGGGACACCCTAGGGTCTAGTGCTATAGTGCAACCTGGGTGCTAGTATCCTTAGGTATAAGGCCTAGGGGGATGGAATAAGCATGGAAAATGGAACTTGGCTGAGATAGAATGAGGTTTTAAAAGTCTATGGATGACTGAGAATTAGTAAAAAGGTGGATAGAAGGGTTATGAGAGCATGCAAGAGGGACCTATGGGTTGGGTGTCACAAACCACACTCAAGCTACCAATTTTCACATTTTATATGACTATAGGTGCCTTATACATATCACACAACCCTTTTAGAGGTCTGCTAATGACTATCATGAGGAGTATGTGTAAATCAAGATACAAGTCCAACTATAAAGGAAATATCAGGGTGAGTATGGGTTAAATACATGCAACTTACAACCAATTTCCTATACAATGTAGGATCACAAAGAGGAGTGGATCAAGTGAAAGTAAGAATGACTCCTTATTAGAAAGGAAAGGGACTTAGCTTATAACCAACCATACAAAATCATTTAAAAATATCATGCGTGTACTTTTTATGACTCAAATGAATCCCCAAATTTGATTGAAGAATTTACAAACCAAGGAAAAAGTGAAAAGACTTAGATATATCATATCAAACTATGTGGAAATAACTTTTTAAATAGTCTAAATATGGGAAGAATAACTCCTAGTAATAATTATATCATCAACATACAAGTATAATAATATCCTCTCCAACATGTATACATATCACAAGATCTGAGTGGTAGCGAACAAAGCCAGTAGAAATAAGAAAATAATACATATTCTCATAACAGGCCCAAGGGGCCTATTTGAGATTGTAGAGAGACATTCAGAGTCTAAAAATAAGAGAAGAATCATGAACAAACCTATAAGGTTACTCCATGTATATTTACTCATACAAATCTCCATGTGAGAATGCACTCTTTATGTCCATCTAGTACACTGGCCAACCCTATGATGCAATAAGAGAAATGACAAGGCACATAGAATCCATATTGACAATAAGGATAAATGTCTTAGAGTAATCAATACCTTTGACTTGTGAGAAATCCTTTGTAACAAGATGAGCCTTATACTTATAAATGGACCCATTAGTTGCATATTTGGTTTGGTATATCCACTTGTATCTAACCAATTTTCTTCTCTTAATAAGAGAGATGGGATCCCAAGGATTATTATTCATCAAATAATAATACTCATATATCATCACATCATCCCACTCATGTATCCCATGAGCCTGTGAAAAAGATTGTAGATCCAAAATGCTTGATACAAAACTTTAGAATTTGTAGAATGTGCAATATGATGTCTAGTGGGTGGAAGATCTTATATGAAAGGTATTGCCTCAGAAACCCTAGTATGATCCCACTTAGGCATAGTGGGAACATTATCCTCATCTAAGTATTCATCCATAACATCCTCAATGGCCTCTTAAATTTCCTCAAAGAAGGGATCCTCAAGATGAAGTGAAGAATCATCAATGGACAAGAGTGAAGAAGAAGAAGACATGGAAAAAGATGAATAATCATGAGAAGAGAAGTACTCATCAAACTAAACATGTGTTTAACAAAGAACATCATGAGTATCAAGATCTAAAAGTTTATAATCTCTAATGTCCCCATAATACCCTACAAAGATCAAGGATTTGATTTTCTTATCCAAGGTTTTCCTTTTCTTCTTTGGTACCAAAAAACCAATTATGGCTCCCAAAAACTCAAAAAGATGAGACATTGGCTTTGTTCTAGACCAAGCCTCCTTTTGAGTCAAATACTTAAGTGCTCTATGCAGTGTGTGATTATAAATATAGTTTATACAATTAACTACTTCTACTTGGTATATAGGAGGTAAATCTTGAGAATGTTTCATGCATGTAGCCATCTCCTTTAAAGTTTGGTTATTTATTTATACTAGGAAATTCTATTGTGAAATATGAGGAATAAAATGTTGATGAAAAATGACATGATCTACCAAAAAATTAGAAAACTCTTTCATAAATTACCCCCCATTATTAGTTCAAAGCTTATTTTTACAAATAAAAGATTGATTCTTGACTAAAGCCTCTAAGACTTTAAAGTGTGAAAAAACTTCACTCTTGTATTTGAGAAAATAAATCCAATTACACCTTGAGAAATTATCAATAAAATTAAGTGCATACTTAGATCCATTGAATAAAGGAGTAGGAAAAACCATCAAGTCACTATGTACAATCTCAAGTGGTGAAGAAGCTCTCTTAGACATACCCTTAAGAAATAGATCTTGGTGTTGTTTCCCTAATACATAGCTAGGTCAAACTCCTTCAAGACAAAAAACTCTATGGAGACCATCAACCATACCATGAGTTCTCAACTCCTTCAAATATCTATAATTAAGATGTCCAAATATCTCATGCTAAAGCTTACTTTCAGAATCAACATGAGAAACCAATCATGTCCCCATAGAATAAGTGTCATCAAAACCCTTAAAGTGATATAATCGATAATTATGATCAAAACACCTTGTGAACAAGTGAATGAGGCTCCAACAATGTTCAAATTTCAGCCCCTTGTGGTATGAAAGTCATTGTCTTTCCCTGATCAAAATGACAAATTTGATAAATAGAAAGCAAATTCATAGTGATGTTAGTAACATATATTGCATCATTGATGCAGCCACCAACAAGTTGTCTGTCATCTTTTCCCTTAAAAAAATTAAAGGAAGAATATCCAACCTTAATTTTGGAAGTAGAACTCAAACTAAGAGATACAAAATAATCCTTAGAAGAAGTTATATGGTGAGAAGCACTATAATATATAACCCAACTATCTATAATAGGTGACTGATAGCTCCCAATGACATTAAGTGCTTTTCCATGGTTATTGGAAGGAGGTGGAGTGGAGATATATATCTTGTGTTTTTTGACTGCATTCTATAAGGCTCACAATATCTTCCAACACCTAGTTTCTACATGACCAGTCCCCTCACAAAAGGAACATTAAAGGCTAGACCTATTCTTGGATTTAGAAAACTCCTCAGGTTTATAGTTATTATCTTTGGGTTTAGTGGCACATTTAGATGGGGAAGGAGTGGTTTTGGGTTTAATTTTTGATTTTACCTTGCCCTTAAGATTAGATGATACTAATACCTTTTGTGATGTGGAAGACTCAAGGTTAGACAATTTGGATTCTTGCCTAAGTCTTTCACAAAACTACTCTAAATCAGACATTTTAAATGTGAGATCCAAGGTATCCATGCTAGAGAAAAAAGTAGAAGCAAAGAGTTGGAATGGACCTTTCAACTTGGGCATAATTATTTAAACACACTCTTCATCTTTCTTATCTCTTCCACTCCACCTCAATTGTGTCAACAAGTGCTTGAACTTAGTAAGAAAGTCTAAAATGGGTCAAAAATCTAAAGGATTGAGAGAAGTGATATCTAATTCAAGTTGCATGGCTCTCATGTGATCCACCTTACAAAATAAACTCTTCAATTTTTCCTATATTTTGAAAGGAGAGTCACATAATTATAAATAAAATAAAATACTATCACTTATATAAGTTCCTATCAAACCCATACACTCATCAAATTTACACTAGTGTTGAAATTTCTCATATTCTCTAGTGAACACTTGTTGTACTTTAGTTATTAAGGCCCATAATCTTTTGAGTTTAATGATTGTTTCCATTATTTGTATTAATATGTGGTAATTATTTATTATAAATGGATCACACCAATCTAATGTATAAGAAAAATCAATTCTAAAAAAAATTACCAAAGAGCAAGATAATGCAAAAAGGGTGCTCAAATCAGTGCCAAAATAACCCCCCAAAAGACTATTTATCAACCCCCTCCAAATTTGGCACTTTTAATTGAGTGTGCTTTGAAATATAAATTACACCAATAGACTAGGAATAAAAGCATACACTTTTAAAAAAATGGCACCTGAAAAGGAGCTCTAGGCTAAAAATTATGTGAGTTTAAAATTCTTAAAAAAATTCACCTTGCAAAATTAATATTTTGGGATTGAAAAATATTTGAATTATTTTTTTATAGAAAATTTAAGCCCCTTTGGGTTGGTTGTGACCAAAGCCTTAATTTTCATGTGAATGGGTTAAGGGTGAGGATGAACGTACATCCACACCCAAACATATATCCAACTCATTAAAACTAAAGGGCATAGGTCTGAACAGCTCATGGTTGGTATAATTGGTGTTTGAACCAATAGTTAACTCCATAACCAAAGGGTGTAGGTTTGAATAGGTTGATGAAAAATAAAATTCCATTGAGAATCCAAAAAAAGCCTAAGTTATTAAACTTTCCAAAATGATAACCCTGCACAAAGAATCTCAGATCTATAATAAATGGTATGGTTTCATCCAAAAGCAAAAAATACCCATTATGTTTCTGGAAAAACCCAACAAAACCCATAATGTTTTTTCTTCAAGAAGCGAATGGTACAAATATGTGCGAAATACAAAAAGTTACCTTGAAACCCTCAAAAATGGTAAAAAATAGTTTGCCATAAAATAAGGTGAATTTAGTAGTGTGGCAATAGAAAATATTCTAAACCTCTTAAACCTTATAAATCCAACCATTCCTAGGGTTTTGACATCTTATGAATCCAATGACGCTATCCATTTTTCATATGAATACTTTATAAATGTAGTTTGCATGAATTTACATGAAATCCTTAAAAATAATCAAGATCACAAAGAACACCAAGGAGGAGTTATATTTCAAGTGAGTTAACAATAGAATCGATGGCATTTATCTACCAAAACTACTTTGATACCATGAAAGGAACAAAAAACAAAGTGTTCTAAGCCATAAATATCTCAGGGGTTGACAATAAAACATCACAAGGAGAAAATGATAGTGTAAACTTTATAAATCAATATATAGAATAAATAACAATATCATATAATATATTTATGGAACTTCATACAAGTACAATGAAAGTGCCTTGTATATATATGCAAGGAAGATAAATCATAGTAATAAGATTAATCTAAGAGATAGCATAGGGATAGAAACCCACTATTCCTAAATATAAAATATATAATACCGACACCTAAGTGGGCGGGAAAAAATAAATAATACTTAATAAGTAAAGCACCTAGGAAACATGAGCTAAGATAAATAACCTAATTTAAAGGTAAGTATGTTAGTATAGTAATGTATATATTAATCAAAGCATGTATGTAGCATATATAATGCAAGGCATATAAGTGTCATGTATATATAGATGTATCAGTGAAGCACACAATAGTAACCATCACTCATAAGATAATTGAATAACAATACACAATAAAAGTGCATGACAAAGATCATGGCACCATTATATATTAACAAGGTTAAGAAACATAATAATCTAAATAATATCAAGAGTTAGTGTCACACACAAGGACATGGGCCACATACATGGGACATGAAGATGTCATAATAAACAATGCCAAGGGCCCCACACAAGGGATGTAAATATGTCAGAAACATGAGTTATAAAGATGTGATATCAAACAAGACCAAAGGCCACATGCAAGGGACATAAATATGTTGCAAAAAATCCCAAATGGCTACACATAATAGACATGCAAAAACTATCATATCTTGTAAGAGAGTAACAAAATCAATGAAGCATAGAATAAATGAAGACTAGTCTACACCATCCATGCGTATCAATGTCACAACATAATATAATAACATATTTATGTAGGACTGTGTAAAATATAAGTAACTAAAAATAAATGTGTAAGTAATATAGATAACTCAACATGGTAAAGAGGTCATATAAAGATATAACTTGTGATGGTGAAACCTGTGAAATAATATGTCCCCAGTATTGACATGGCCACTAAATAGAGGAAAGTCCAACATCTATATGTCCTTGTGTAACTTGTATGTCTTACATTGTACTCATATACTATGAAATACATGTGTGTATAAAAAGAATATTCTATCTATCAAGCATGTGATAAATAACATATGTAAATAGTGTAATTTAGTAATCATGTCATGTTTAGGTCTTGGTTTTTAATTATTTAATATATTTTTAATTTTTAAATATTTGATTTTTTTTTATAGTTTTGAAAACAATATTCTTGTGTAATATCAATACGAGTGCATAATGTTCATAAGGTTATTCATGAGTTTCCATTATAGTGTAGTTAATTGATAGGCTCTTGTACCCACATTTTATGTAATCATAAATAGGTGTAACAAATTAGATTTGAATTTTACTTTGATCTCCTTATCTATATCAGTGTTATTCTAATTCTCCTTTAATACTAAGTCCCCAACTTGAAATTCATGGTTGCGAAGTTTCATGCCATATGCCCTCTTGATACGATCTTGGTAAACTTTGAGATGTTTAATATCCTATATGTGTATGCCATATAACATTTATAATTCATGTAAATGTTTCTCTTGATATTCATTATTGTTAATAATATATTTGAGGAAAAACACAAATATGGTATCTTGAGCTCTAAAGGTAACACTTCTTCTATACCCTAAATAAAAAAATAATGTGTAGCCTTAGTCGGTGTATGAACACTTGTGCAATATGCCCAAAGTGTATAGAAAATATGATTGTGTCAGTATTCATCTTATTTGGTGACTATTTTAATTAATGTTTTTTCAAGTACTTTATTTGTTGTTTCTTCTTGTCTATTTCCTTGTGGATATTATGGTTTAGAAAAAGTTCGATGGATCTTGTATTCAACATAATTTTTTAACTATTTTATTTTTAAATGAAGATCCATTATCTGTGATAATGGTTGATGGTAGTCCAAATCATGAGATAATATTTGTCATTAAACATTTACATATATATTCACATGTAATTGATGCTAATGATAAGACTTATACCCATTTTATGAAGTAATATGTAGCTATAAGGATGAATTTGTGACCCTCTAATGAATATGAATTTATCTTTCCTATTAAGTTGAAGCCCCAAAGGGAGAACAATCATGGTGATAATATATTGTAATTATTATGATGGTGCATGATATAAATTTTATGTTTATGATATTCTAGACATAATTTAACATGCTCTTAAAATTATTGTTCCATTATAATCCAATAATACCCTTGTCTCAAAAGTTTGTAAGTCATTGATTTTCCACTGAAATGACCTCCACATTCTCTATCATATACCTTTAGTAAGGGAGATTTTAGCCTCATCATGGCTAAAGAATTAACGTAACTATCCTTGAAATGGTATTTTGAATAAATATCCTCTAATTAAAACATAATGCATTGCTTCACATTTTTATTTATGTTTAGTATTACATGTATTTTTTTAGATGAAAGATTTGTATAATTTTTTTATATATTACTATACCATTCTAAATATATTACACTTCGAATAATTGCAAAGAATTTTAGAGCCTCTACTTATGATATAGATACTAATGAATGCTGTAACTATTGGATAGTAAAATTTATATGATTATCATTGACATTGATGGGAATCATAGAAGCTACACTATCCATGGCATCAACCTATAAGTTATCTTTTCTAGGTATGATTTCTATCAAAAAAGTATCAAAGTGTGTTTGTAATCACTAAACCATTTATTTATATGGGATTAAATTTTCTTCTTTTGTTAGGTAAATGTCTAAAATTGATTAACCACCCATTGAGAATCCCCATATACCCTTAGTGATTATATGTAATGTGCATGTTGTACATAATCCAAGTATCAATAAATGCCCTCTATTTTGATATCTTATTTGTATATGAAAAACACAAATAATATGAAAATAACATAGTTTGGTCTTGAGGAACAATGAAGAAAATTCCAACATCAATGTTTATAGTACATTTAGATCCATCAAAGTACATTCATCATGAAAATCATCATTGATTGATAGTGTCTATTAATGGAGCTATAACTAGCTGGTCTGAAATAAATTGTCATTTTAAATATTTTTGATATAATAATTTTAAATCAAATTCCATGAGAAACATTATCCATTTATCTATGCATCTTAATTATTATGACTTTGACATGAGGAATTTTAATGGATCTACCTTTCTGATGACTTGTGTCTCATTGTCGAGCATGTAGCATCACAAATTTTGTGTAATAAAAAAAGGGCTTGGCATAAATTTTCCGTATTGTAAATTATCAAAATATGTGTCTTTTTAAAGTAATCATGTGAAGGTTTCATCTTATCATTCACTTAAGTAAAAAACATCTCATTTCTTATATTTTTTCCTGTAATGATCATAGTTATTTTGGTAATTTTGGTGGAGGCATGTCTTAAATAGCTCTAAATTTTTAGGATATATTTTAATTCCCCACTAAGATATGGTGTATCCTATTAATTTCCTTGAAGATACCCTATATACACATTTATTTAGATTCAAACGTATATTATATTTCTGTAAATGTTTAAAAATTTATTGTAAATTCATAACATGATGGTGTCATTATTTTGATTTGGCCAATAGATCATCCACATAGGCTTCCAATATTTTGTTTATATAGTCATGAAGGTATGGGTCATGAATCATTGATATTTATCCCTGACATTTTTTAATCCAAAGCGCATGACTACATAACAAAATGTTCCCCGTGGTGTAGTAAATGAAGTATTTTCTTAATTTGTTGGATTAATTTTAATTTGGTTATATCATGAGAAACCATCCATAAATGATAACATATCATAACCAATTGTAGAGTAAAAATTCATGTTAATGTTTGGTACTAAGAAGTTTTATTTGGGAAAAACTTTATTTAAACATTGATAATTTGTATAACACTTAATCTATCCATTAGGCTTCATAACTGGTACTATATTAGAGACTATTTAACTCTTTTTAGATATGTGGTGTGTTGAATCTTTTAGCCACCTATGGTCCTAAAACATATGTTTTCTTTGGGAGAGTAATTTTTCCCAAAATTAGTTTAGTGTCCTCCATTGTATGCATCTCATGAAGTCAAATGTGTTCCAAACTAGGTATGCTTGGGTCTTATGCTTTTAACTGCCTTGAATGAGTCTTCTGGTCTATGTCATGAATCATAGTTAGTGAATGAGTTTCTAAGTGGTCCTTTAATTCATATTTAGTGTCCTAAATCCTTATTTGAGTCTTACTCCATCTTATGATGTCTCATTACATGCTTAGAGGCATTCAATTTGAGTCAATGCATACCTTGGTTAAAAGTACATTTATGTCGTTATGTGAGCAATAACAAGGTTGTCATAGAAGGTGTATTTCATGAAGAAAAGGGATAAAAAAGGTATTTATAAGGCATAATCAGGCCATGAACATAACCTATAATGATCCAAAAGTGCATTTGAAGGTATAAAAGGTTATAATATCATGTTATTTGAGTTATTCAAGTCACTCTTGGAAAAGGGACTCCTTCTAATGTCTTAAAGAGACCCATAACACTAAATTAACCTCCAATAATCCATAAAAAAGAGAGTTTAAGTGAATTTCATATTTCATTTTCCATCCTCTCTTTACATTTGACATCTTTTATTTCCCTTTGACATGGAAAGTGCCTGCAACAACCAAAACCATTTCATTTCTAGATTGAACATGCAAGTTTCATGGTTGTCAAAGATTTTTTAAAGTTTTTTTTAAGGACATATAGGTCAATTAAAGGATAAATACCACAAATATTAGGTAAGAAGGCAAAAAAATCCTCTAAAATGGATATTTACAAGAGAAAAACAAGATTTTGAGGAGATTCTTTCAATGGTACAAAATAGTATAGATAAGTACAGGTCAAGGTAGAACCATGAAAGATTAAACACATCATGCCAATTCCATTTCAGGTATTAGACATAAGATCTCTACCCAGGAGAGCTCAAATAGGATCAAACTATTCCAAAATTTCTTTACAAGCCTAGACAATTTATTTTCTAGAACTTGCTACTTTTGTTGAGTAAATGCATGGCAATGTATGACCATTAGAGGAGTATGATGGGGTATTTAAGATAATTTTATAGGTGTTTGGAGGTAGAGATAAGAATAAAACTCTATGATAAATCACTAAGAAGACCAAACAAACCTGTGAAGAACTCATTTGAAGCATAGTTTGTGGATCAATATATCTTATGGTATTGCATGGAAAGAAATGATCTTTGGGAAATGTGGGGCGGTATAGTATACATAATATGAGGTAATTGAGTCTAATTTAGAGGCTGAAACATATGTATTTTCCCTAAGAAATTCATCGGTGTCCCTAAAACCCCTAAAACCCAAAGAACCTATAGATTCAACTTTTCATTATCCCAAATTATTTTGATGGATTGTATGTGAAATATGAGTAAAATTATGGTGTCTAGGCACTCCAATCACCATAAAAAATTTATAAACCTTAAAATCAATCCTATAAGGTTGTAGATGCATTCAAGCTAATAGATTTAGAGTTGTAGGTTTGAAAAAAGCCATGTCTTCATTACATTGTAGGGATTATTTTCATGAAGGAACATGCTTAATTGAAATAAACTGACCCCATTGCCTTATAATATTATTCCAATACACTTTTTAGCTCATTAAATCTAAAGTTGTAGGGTTTTTTAATGAGGCTATAGCATTATAACTAGTAAATAGGCTTGCACTCATAAAAGTAAGGTTTTCAAGCTTCATGAGGTGTTTTTTTCCTGAAGAAGTCTTGAGCATAATTTATAACCCTCAAAGTCCTTCAAACATAGTGGAAGATGCATGTTCTTAAGGAAAACCAATTGTAGTATCGTAGAAGGATTAGAGTCTTGAACATCATCAAATAAGTCTACAAGGTATTGATGGGGTTTGTAATTATTTTAAGATGTTCCCCTACGGGAAAAACCTCGAACCAAACCCAAAACTCTTGTTCTTGCTCCATGGCACTTGAATGAAGAGATAGAATCATCAAAGTTAGCTCTAAAATAGATTTTTAGTTATTAAAATCATTACAAGCATGTGGAAAATATCTATCTCACTTGAGGAAATTGTGTCTTGATTAGAGAGATCACAAGAGTGTTATGTTATGATTATGCCATGTGATGGCTTACACCATGTGATGGCTTATGCCAAAGGTGAAAATAACATCTCACAAGTTTGTATAATGGTTAATTATCCCTTACTCAATGATTATAATGGTTTTGGCATTGGTCGAGATAATTTAGTAGTGATTAAGGTAAGTTAACATGGCTTAAGGCATTCTTAGTAACCTTAAGTTCTAATTTATTAAGAAGGCCCTATTGACAACATGAAAAAGAGGTTTGATCAGTTAGATAAGCCTTGTTGGAGTGAATCATAGAGATTGCTTAAATATGAAGCAAAGTCATTCAACCAATAATTTACCAGTTCATGAAGGCTCATTTTTTAGGTTACTCAACTCAAAAATTCAATTTAAAAAGTCATATACAAGCCTATAGATAGAGGGGAAAAATTTAAATAGTTTCCTTACCTCTCAATATACCTAGAGCATCTCCTAGATTAGATAATGGTATAGGAGATTATGAAAACTTTGAGTATCAAGTTCATATAAGCCCAAGTCACTTTCAATGAAGTGTAGGTCTATAATGATTCTCTAAGAATGGATCATGTTCTCAAAACTTTCAAAGGCATGCCTAGCTCTGAAGAATGACGAGGGAGAGTCGAAAGCCAAGCCAAGGAATGAAAGAGACTTAATGAAGATGAAATAAATAATAAAAGGTTCTTAAGTGTGAGAAATAGAATCAAGGATACATCCAAACCCATAAGACTTCAGTGGTAGGGTTTTGAGGAAATTTAAGTCTAGGAGATGCTTAAGAAGGTTTGTAAGCATAGTGTTAGGAGTTCCAAGGAAGTTTTGAGAACAAATATAGCATAGAGCACCATTTTCACTACCCTCAAGCATGAAAAGAATTTAAAAGAACATTAATCTCTCCAAGGAGGCCCTATAGACTAAAAAAAATAAGTAAATTCTTCAATGGAGAAATGGTCTCAAGAACGTATTCCAAATGTCTAGAAATTACAGCCTCATATAGAGAAAAATGTCAAATTTATTCAAGGATTGAATAAGATGAATTGAAAGTATAAGGAGAAGGTGCATATGTATTGAGAAACTTATGTCTTGTTATGGAACTTATAAACCAACTGAAGAACTATTTACCCATTCAATCTTATCAAGGCAAGTTCTAGGTCAAGAAAGAGAAGGATGAAATCATTCATAAGCATGTCAAGAAGGTGCAAGGTTGAATAATATTAACATTAAATTAAGGTATATAAAATAATTTACCTCATTAAAAACATGATTTTTGATATGAAAATATAAACATGTCTCAAAATCAATTGGTGAGGACAAGTTGTGTCCAAGTCTGAAGATCCCACAACAAAGTTGTAGACCTAGTTTTTTTGAAAATTAATGCCATAACAGTCAATTTGGACTCTTGAGACATCATTAGGAGTTTTAAAATTTTTAGAGACAATGAATAGAGTCAATGACATGGTTTTATATAAGTGAAGAGCATAATTGATACAAACCTTGAAGATTGTAGGTCTAGTATTAAGTCAAGCATGTTAGGATAATCAAAAGTGAGTTCTCCTAAGGAAAAGCTTAGGAGAGTTATACCATTACTCAAGACCTTTGGAGGTATTTAAAAATATTGTAACCTAATTTATAAGGGTGACAAGATAATCCTAGAGGGTTGAGCATAGTTTAAGACTCTTTAGTCAGGTGTTTAGATTGACTCTTTACATTGTTTAGGGTTTCTTAGCATTATTTAAGGTAATTTAGCAGAGTTTAAGGTATCTATAACAAGGATAAAGTGTAATGATTATGTTTTATCATATTTTAAAAATATTTTAGTGCAAAAAATTACTTGATAACAACATGGAAATGAAGTATGGGGGATAGTCATGCAACCTAGACCCTAATTGAGAGTCTTGTTTACTCAAACTAAGTGTGAAAACAATGATTCTCCACCTTGTAAGGTGTATAAGGAGTTTTTAATGGTAAATAGGGTCCATGAGTCCATGATATACATTATGGAATGAGTTTAAGGTGAAATAAACCATTTGAAACTAAGACATGCATTTTGAAGGAACATCGAGCTTGGTTGCAAGAGGAGAGTGACAAACTTTGGGTACATGCTAACTCAACTATGCATGTGCATGGTTTAGAATGGTGATAAAAGAAGGTGGATAGGGTATCATAGGACCTATCACAAAAGGTTTGAGGTTAAAATAAACCCTCAAATTTATGAATGATCCTTAATAAGGTGAAATAGGGTTAGACAATGTGCATAATTAGAAAAGTTAAATGACTAAAACATAGTCTATCATATGTATTTCCTCATGTGGTTATTAAAAATGATAAAGAGGGTACCTAAGAGTATCATATAGGTTTTATAAAGAGGAATAAAATTAGGTAAGCCATGAATAATTGTTAATAAGGTAAACTATCCCTAAACCCTTGTAAAACCCCACAACTATAGACTTGTTTTTGATGTTTGAAACTTGTTTCAACAAAGTGTAGGGGGGATAGAGGGATTGGAAATGATTTTTTAAGGTTTCAAGGTAGGTAATGGTGATTTTTTAGTGTTTTTAAAGGATTATAATCACTGGGATCAACATGAAATTTTCATGGTTCCTTACAAAGAACCAGTGTTGTCTCTGTGATTCTCTTGATGCATAACATTCAAGTCATAAACCTATCATAAACCCTTAGACTGTAAAGTGATTAGTAAATGTTTCTCAATATTGTATAGGAATAGATGAAGGTATTAGATATATATACAAGGATAAGGGGAAAAAAACCTATAAATTAGAGGTTATGAATCTTGGAACCAAGGTTTAAACATGGTTTGGCTCTCCTACATGCCTACAAATAATGAAATCAACTTTGAGAACAAGCTATAAGGTGACTAGATCATAGAATTAACTTCTAATGTGATGAATCACCCAAGTATAAAATTTATTTAAAGATGACAAGATATCCAAGTCAACCTAGATGGTATTTAATGAAGCATATAGGTTTTCACCATATAAGAGGCTCTACAAAAATGTTTAGGACAAAAGGTAGGTCTCAATGATCTTAAATGCCCCATCAAGGAATAAAATAGGGTGGTAGGTCTACACAATGGTATAGGACCTTCAAAACATATCAAGCAATTCAAAACTAAGGAAAAAGAGTTCAAGAACTCTAAAAGGCCTAAATGAGCTATCAAACAGGCCTGATGTAGAATAAATGAAAGTTTATAATTCCTCCAAGTTAAGGTTGCAGATCCAAAAAGAGTTCCATAGTTTACCTAATATTATAGGTCTTCCAAAGTAAGACAAAGATGTTTTCTAATGCTAAAGCCTAGTGATAGGCCTGCAATATAGTTTTAGGTCTTAATGATGTAATGAGAAGGTCTATGGGTAGATTATAGGTTTGATGACACATTGAAACCTTACATATTCAAAGGAAGATGTTGAATGTTAAAACAAGAGAATTCTCATATCCATAATCATGCATTGAATAATATTGATTCTTCTAAGAGTCAAGCCTACAAATTATTAAAAATGCTCCATGGTGATGATGACTCAAGCAACCTAAAAATGCCATGATGATAACCGAGATAGTAGTAGAGGGTTCTCATGTCCTGGATAAGACATGAAGCCACATTGAAGGGGAACTAGGAGTTGGAAAACATGAATATCAAAACATCAAGGATCAGCACCAACCTTCTATCTTTCTTCAAGGTCACTGGAAGGTATATATGTAAATGATTTTTAGTTTAAAATATGCTAAGGAGAGTGGTCAAGCATGACCATGGTGCAATATTTAAGTCCATTCAAGACCACCATGAAGAGTCAATGCATTGAGAAGGTGATCTAATCATCACGTGGCTTCTCATTATATGATTATCCATGCATATCAACCATGATGTAGGCCTAAAAATGGCATTGAAGGACTCCTTAAAATAATTAACTCCCATTGGGTCAAGTGGTGGTTAGCCAAAGTTAACCATGCAACTGACTTTTTCATGCATAAGGAGGTGGAAATAGGGTGAGTTAGAGCTAAATGCATGAGTTTGAGGAGTTAGTGCACACTTATTATCCATAAAGCTACCAAATAAGGATAAATTTTGTAAAGTTAAGGCCTCTCCTCCACTTCTACACCACTTTATTCAAGGGATCTTCATCATGGCAGGTATGAGGGCATTGGAAAAGACATTATGGCTTGATTTTTAGTTGTCTTCTTTCATGAATAGGCTAAATATGATTCTAAAAACTATATTTATACAACTAGGTAGTGATTTTTTCCTCTTTTTCTTATAAATTTGGCTGAGAATGCTTATTATTGTATCCCTTCATTGGGTATGACAAGATTATGCCCATTTTTAATATTGGCTTTCAAGCCCTTGAATCAATAAAAGACTGATTTACTTTCTCCTACACTTGTTTTTTATGTGAAATTCTGAAGTTGTTGATATAATCTAGTGATTAAAAACTTTTCTTCCTTGGTTATTGTCAAACTTTCTCACCTCTTTACAATACATGCTTCATTTTTTAGGTCATATGTAGTGTTAGGCATCAAAATTTCACCCTTTGAAAGGTAATTAAAGCCTTCAAATTTTAATGTAACATGGAAACACCTCAAGGTTATGGGTACCCTAGGTGAATCTCTAGGTTAAATATCTAACTCCCCTTCATGAATCACTTAGGCTCAAACACTACTCTAACACTTGCTAAGAAAAGGGAGAAAAACCTACTCTAATGGGGGTGATGCACAAAATATGAACTGATCACTACCAACCAACTAAAATTAAACTTAAAATAAGAGATTAACTTGAACATGAAAGTAATCCAAACCTACCTCATTACATCAATGTTTCTTATGGAGGTTTGTGAAGCAAGCTTGAGCTAGGAGGACTAGTCAAGAGGTCATGACATGACACTAATGAAAGACAAATCACTAAACCAACACACACTTAATTTAAAAACTTCAATAGACTTTCAAAAGGATTTCAAACTAAATATGAAAGGCAAACAAGGATTAGCATGCCAAGGATGTAAGCCTATCACTTAGTAAGATAAACTAGTCAAACCTACATATTGAAACTAGTACATGGAGAAGGTAAAACTAGGTTATTATTCATTTATCAAAGGATGAAAATGGGTAGGGATTCACCATACCTAGGTGGATGATACAAACTTAGCTAATTAAGGTTGAATATATATATATATATGCCACTTGTAGCAGGGGATAATATTAACAAGAGATACACATGAAATTTAAGATATAATGAGATTAACCTCTCTCTCTCTCTCTATATATATATATATATATATATATATATATATATATTCAACCTTAATTAGCTAAGTTTGTATCATCCACCTAGGTATGGTGAATCCCTACCCATTTTCATCCTTTGATCAATGAATAATAACCTAGTTTTACCTTATATATATATATATATATATATAGAAGGTAAAACTAGGTTATTATTCATTGATCAAAGGATGAAAATGGGTAGGGATTCACCATACCTAGGTGGATGATACAAACTTAGCTAATTAAGGTTGAATATATATATATATATATATATATATATATATATATATATATATATATATAGAGAGAGAGAGAGAGAGAGAGAGAGAGAGAGGTTAATCTCATTATATCTTAAATTTCATGCGTATCTCTTATTAATATTATCCCTTGCTACAAGTGGCATAAGAGTTAGAATGCTTGCTTGACACATTGCCTTACCTTTTAATGCTACCCTTTATCTTAGCTTGTGAATGGAAAAATGGCACACTTAAGTCATAAAATATTCTTGAATTAAATATAAGCTTGTTATTTGACACCTCACATAAGTTTTATAAACTCTTTCAACTGACATCTTAGTAGTAATCATCATTCATGTGCTTACATGTCTTAAAACCCCTTCATCTCACTAGGATAATATTGTATATAAGTGTAAAAACTTGAATTTATATTTTACAACTTGTATTATCTCCATGGATGTAATATTTAAATCATATCTGACCTACAACCATTCATTTGGAGGTCTCAAACTAAACCCAAAAATTTGTTCTACACCAAAAGTTCTATTTTGGCCTCATTCTTTGTAGCCCTAAAATCATAAAAACCTCCTTAGTAGAGAGTTTTTAGGTGATAATTATATAATTAAGGAATATTTAGGGACCCAATATATATTTACAACTCCATACCAAGTTTTAGGTCTAGAATCCAAGTGGAAGTGCCATTTTTTTGCCTTTCTCTCTCCTAACTAGGTCTCAATTAGGCCTCCCTACCTAGAGATTGAAATTTGAATCCACAAGATAACCTCACATGAAAAACCTAAAGTAAACATGTGATTTATATATATGACATCATGAATATAATCCATGTCAATTTTAAAGTTTTGACATCTTGTAAGAACCTCCCAAGTAGCTTAAAAAAGTCTTTTTGGCCTATTTTATATAATTCCATACCTGCAAGTACAAACCAATGGAGTGGGTTGATGATAAGGAGATTTTTTAGAATTTTTTATCTCATTTTAAAGTTAATTCAATCCATATTGTGTGTTTATAAACACTATATCTTCAATTGGGTCATTCTGGCTCTCCTAGGCAACCTGAAAGTGTTTTATGGTCTTAACAATGCTTCATATAGTACGGTCCAAAAAATAAAGAACTAATGCCCATATACATATTTTTATGAATCAATATAACACATAAAAACTCATTTTTACACCATACATATTGTCAAAAAATATATAAACAAGTTGAGGAGACCCTTGGCTTGTACGTTGTGTGTTTGTGAGGTCTAGAGAGAGATATGGCCTATATGTGATGCTATAAGTTTTAATTTGAGTTTACAGTGACCTAAATAAGTCCATTAAATCCAAATTTGTTCTATCCCATGATTCTCTTGTTACATCTCTTCTTCAAAATCCCTGTACTCATCACTAGTTGATACTTAGGGTTCTCAATTCAACCTACACAAAATACCCTAGCTGACTGTGTTTTCTATTTTATCTCACTATCAGTGATATAAGAATTAATAGGATGATTTTAAATACTATTTAATCTCTCTTTAGGGTCCTAAAGGATCTCCAATCACTTCAACTATCCACCTTTCTAATGACTGCCCTTATAGGTCTATGTATTCAATTAGGCATTTAGGCCTGAACAAGGTTTATCATATTTTCCATTATTATTTTCTTGAGTATGAAAGATAATGGAGTTATAAATCACCATGAAACCATAATTAAATGTTTTAATCTCCTCTCAAATTCCACACAGACCTTTACCCCTTTCTAAGCAAGCAAGACTCTCATCAAAGTAAGTAGGCTTATGTGATGGTCTTGAACTGTGTATGTAGGGTTATGCCATTGCTTTGACATCCCTTTTGAAAATACCTTTGATCTCTCATGAATTCAACTAGTTTTTTACTTCAAAACATCACTTGAGTCATATTCATATGTTTTATATGCACTCTATTTAGGTTTGAAACCAGTTTGCTCATCTTAAACTGTAGGTGCTCATAGGATAGTTTGACTGTATTTGAGGCTTTTAGGTCTTTAAAATTGTGTTTATACTATAAATTGTTCCACAAAACCATTTCATAATTTTAATTTAGACCTAAAATACTATAAAATATTATATCTTCCCCAACATCAAATAGTTAAGACTACTTTCTCAAGGAATGATTGGCTGAGCAGGCATGGTTTTAGGATGGCTCATAAATAGTCAAATCTTCTCTAAACTTTCCTTCAAGTCACTACCCTAAAATTATTTTAGCACTTAATCCTCACTTAAATGATTTAATCCCATTATTTTAATTAAATCTAGCCTACTTTCATCTTGAAACTCACTTACATTGCTTAGCAGACCTGTAGGTGTCTATTTAGGGTATACAGAGTGCATTCAAAGGATTTAAGACTCCATTACTAATATAATGAGCATATACATGTATTTTTTATATGTGGGGACTTTTAACTTTCAAAAATTATCCAAAACACTACCCTCATAAGCATAAACCATTCAAAACTACCTTCTCAAAAGGTGACTATAGGTGTTGATTTGAAAAGAGTTTGAGCACTGTAACTTTGAAGCAAATCTTGAACTTTGTTATGGCACTTAAATAGTAGAAAAAATTATTAAGGGATATTTTTCACTTTATGAAAGGTAATTCCACCTTTTTAAAAAATTTTAAACCTTGCATCCAACATCATGTGCCCTTTTTCTCTTGACTACATGTATACAACTGTAAGTGGCCATTTTTGGTCAATAGAGTGTTAAGTCCATAGAGTGTGACCTTATTCAACTAGGTCATTGACCACTTGAAAGTGTATAATACTCATTATATAAATCCTCTCATTTCATTACAAGCTCCATATATAATTTTCAAAGCATTTCATGACCTCTATCTTCATTATCTCCCTACACAATCTTGTGTAGAAGCATTAGGATTATTTATTATGTCATCAAATCCCTTTTGACTTCATATGTCTTGGTATCTTCATTGGTATATGATATTTTTCAACCTTAAACCATAAAAATTATTTCATTCTCAAATTTTCAACTTTAAACACTGACACATCATTAGATTTCTCTTAAAGTTGTAGAGCTACAAGTCTGCAACCCTGTGTTTGGAATTTGAAAATTGCAAACATAGCTATTAGGCTCTAAGATTATTATTCCTTAGAATAAAAAAGTTTATCAATGAGTTTTAACTCTCAATATATTTGTAAATGCATATTTAGACCCACTCAATTCATCCTGTTATGAAGGCAACACTAGAAACAATCCAAAAGGTGAATGAAGGTGTGACCCTTTTGAAACTAGTATAAAATGTTTAGCTAATTAGAGGGACTTAAATGGATTGATATGATAGTATAAGAAAATGGATAATCAAGTAGATGCATTATACCATTTTTAGAACCCTAAAACACAAATAAACATTAACAATCACTTGCAAACTATGCAAAAGAACAACTCTCTTTGCCAAATCACTTCCCACACATGCTAACATGGTGGATGAATGTGTATGATGAATTTATAGACATATGAAGACACATTTAAATTGGTTTAATACATCTAAAAATTTCACACTTACACTGGAGTTAAAAAAAACTTAGCCTATGAGGATTTAGGCCTCAAAAAAATAATTTATCTCCTTATCGATTATTCATAAAGCTAAGGAGATCAATTGAATGACCAATTACAAAAATTATAATCCCATAAGGTTCCCCATATTTGGATAAAATATTAGCCCCCAGCTCCACTTATATGGCCTATACCATGCATCTAAAAATAACCTTCATGAGCTTATAAAGGAAGTGATGGAAGAGAGAGAGAGTTTAGTGCATCTTTGGACCTGAAACCTGATCCCAAGCTAGAATATGACCTATAGAAGATTAAAGGATGATTTAAAACCATTTTCATTTGAAAAGTGAGCTTGTAAGGACATACAAGTGTCTTGAACTAATTATTTGGAGCATAAACTGAAGTAATTAGCTAGTTCTAACATGCAACTAATGTTATGACATCCTCCTGACCTCATGCACATTAGGACACTTATTAGAATGTTTTTTTTTTGAAAAAGTATGTAAAACTCCTCATATTATGCCCAAAAGATGGCTAAAATGTCATTTTAGCACATAAGAACATGGTGAAAGGCTAAGACATGATATTGTGACCCTAAAGACACATTAATATCCTTTTATAATGAATCTAAACTTTATCAAGCCTTTGACCATGTTTGAAAACATCAAGACCTCATAAATGACCCCTAAGACTAGACAAGTACACATGAGACCAACCTTAGACCAAGCTAAGAAATGACTATTGTGACCATATGGAGAAAATCTATGACCATTTAAAGGCATGAAAAGACCACATACAAGTTTTTACAGTTCCATGAAAAGTTTTAATTTAGAGGGGATGACCCTTTTTGACTTGAGGTCAAAATTTGGTTAATAGGTAGTATTCAATCAACTTTGGGTGAACAATAAATTGTGAATAAGTGTCTTTCCTTATAATTTAACCTTTAGTTTCTAACCTTCTTATGAATAATTGATTAAAGAGAGATAAATTTAGGATTTGTGTAGGTATATTAGTTCTTTTTTAGGTGTCATTGTGTAAATTTACAAGTTTGTGATGGTGAATTACATTTTGGTGCATCACCTCTTTTGCTTCTAGTTTTTTGTTTTATGTTCTCTTTCTCCCTTTTCGTTACAATTATATTAGTTTAATGTTTGTTTTAGGTGATTCATCAAGGGAGATAACCCTCTCTATACGTTCACTCCAACTATAGGTCACCCATAACCTTAGTGTGATCCCATTATATTATTGGAAGGAGAAGTCCTAAAACTACTTCTCCAAAGGTGCATTCCAAACTGATAATAATTCATAGCATGCCTAGTGGGATTTCTACTCAGAGCATTCAAAAGACTTGGTTGAGTAAGGTGAGGTTCTTAGTAAGTTTCAATGTTTAGATACATATATCCAACATATGGAGACTTCAAAAGGATAAAAAATATCCTGGTTTTATGCTAGTTCCTCAAATTTCATGCCAGAAGTAACAACTAGGTTATCTTCAATAGGCAAAAGTCCTTATTTTTTTAAAATGACCTTTTACTTATCAAGGAAGAAGAGACACTCTAGGACTAATCTATATCCTAGACCTTATGTAGCAAATCACCCTCAACACATCCCATTACCCTTCCAAACCTTTCATATGGATGTTAGAAACACATTTTTTGTCACCTTTAATGGGGGAAGTCCATTAAACCTTTACCAACATGATGAAATACCTATAGATGTGCTTAAAAATGTTTTGTTTTTCACTAGAGAGGACACAACTACCCCCATTAAACATATCAAAGATGTGGCAAACATTTGCGTAGTGCATTATGTTGTCAAAGAAATGTGGCCATCAGATTATCAGATGCCTCCTTCAAGGGTAAGGAATTGCAATGGTACAAAGGTTAGAGGATGAATTCTATCAGTACATGGGATGAGCTTGGAGAAGCCTTGTGTAAGTATTTTGAGGATAAATCAGATCATCTATCCCTGGTTGAGAAATTTCCAAACATCAAGCTGACACTACATGAGTATATGTCTAATTTCAACTTTAGATTTCAAAAGACATGGGATAGAATCCCATAGTTGGTAAGGCCTACACTTGAGTATGCTTTTTTTTACTATATTAGAGCATTGAATGGTGACATTTTAGTTATGATACAATCCATAGGTGGTAGAACACTTCTAGATGCTTATGAGATAACAGTTAGAGATAAGAACAATCTCATATAGGATATAAAGATAGCACCAAGGGCTCCTATGCCTATTTTTATTTAATTTTAACCTACACACCTATCCAAATAACTTTTTTTCCTATTCTTATGCCTATAAGTTATCCTGCTAGCCAAACACTAACTCCTCCTAGTGAGCTTCATGAAGTGAAGAATTTACTTCAAAATTTTGGAAATGAGTTGGTTGCCTTGAAGAGGCAAAAAGTGCATAACATAAGACCTTATCATCCCTAAAACCAATCTTTTCAACCCAACATGCAGCCATTCGATGTAAATACTCAAGGACAAGGTCCTATTACCCATGCTAACCATATAACAACCATAATCCCCTTGTTACTAACACTTCAAAGGTAATTATGCCTATCTAAAAAAAACTTATCCAAGAATTTGAGTGGTGCTATCCTTGTAGCCCACCACATAATTAGACAACTTGTCATAATTGTGTCCTTAATTAGGTATTGATGATGCAAAATATAGCACCCACTTAAGAGACACAAGCTAAAGTGCCACTATAAGGAGAAGCTTCTCAAAGTCAAGGACAAGCTGATTTTACATTCCAAAATTAGCAAGAAGGTGATTACTATAGAGTAAATAATACTGAGGGTCAAAACATGGCTTCTACCTACATAAAAACTAATATAAGAGAAAAGAAGAGGGATGCTGAGGTGGATCTAATAGCTGATAAAGGTCCTATAACATATTCACAAGCCTCCTAATGTACTGCAAGGATTGTTTCAATTATAAAAGTTTAATATCGAGTGTTAAAACAAACCATAAGAAGAGAGGTTCAAGACAATGATCTCATCCAACTTAGTCAAATGTGGGCATCACTTCTTTTAATGTCTTGTATTAGATGAATAAGGCCAATGTTAATATTTCACTATGGGAAAGTTTGTCTATCCTTGGATAAAAATATTTGTTGCAAGCAGCCTTATCTAATCTCAACCTTATGGGCAAGTCATCCAAAGAGACAAGGTATATCCTAACCAACTCAACTAAACCTAAAGAATATAAATTAAGCATAAATGGTAAACCCTCATCTTTATATGTCTCATTGATCATAGGTGATCATTTTATGCATAATTATATGATTGAAAGTGGTGCAAGTAGCTTAGTGATGCCCAAGAATTTTTTTGATAAGTTAGGTTTGTAATATGAGACTTTATTGAAATGAGTAGTTCAACTAGATGGTATAACCATTAAAATAGTTGGAGTAATCAAATAATTGAGTCTCACATTGCATGCTTACCCCAACTTCTCAATTCCTTAATACATCTTCATCATAGATATTCCACCTTACTTTGCATTATGTCTATCCAGGGACTTTACTACCAAGATTGGAGGATACTTATCATATGAAATGTACCATATGATTTTTAGGACCAGGTATGAGACTAAGGTTACCATCCAATATGAACCTATTAAAAATAACCATGTGGAACCTTATATACCAAATATTTCTAATGTCAATTGTACCATTCTAGACAAGGAAGAATCATGAACTAGATACACTCATTAAAGGTTTTACTAATATTTCTCTTGATGAATGGGGTAATTAACACCATGAATATGACCCTTATAAGCTAGTTTATCAAACTGGTCTTGGTACTTATTTATTGCATGAGGAAGGTGTTGTAATTCTAAACCTAGTCAAGCCTAATGAGCATGATGATGGAGTGTGGCTAATGTTATTTGATGGATCTAAAAGTAGGAGTAGAACAAAAGATAATGTGATGTTGGTGCCTCATAAGAAATATATGTACTATTATATACTTACGTTTTAGTTTAGTTGTATAAACAACTTATTTAAGTATGAAGCCTTCATTCATGATCTCTAATGGGCTAGGAAGAGAAGGATAAAATATATGCAAGTTTTTGGAAATAATGAGTTAGCTGTAAAATAGGTAAGAGGGTAAAATGTGAATAAAAATCTATTGTTAAAATCCTATAAACATAGGGTTTGGGATATTGTAGAGGACTTTGAAGATTTCAATGTGAAAACAACCCTAAGAGAAGAGAATAAACATGATGATAGGATGACTTCTATCAGTGCTCAATTTGACATTATCAATGACAACAAAAGAGATAAGGTATAGTATCATATCAAGGTGATTATGAGGTCTTCTATACCTGATAATACCACTAATTGGTAGGTGTTTGATATTGATTAATAAATATCCTTTTCTTACAAGACTAATATGATTCTTTGAAAGAAATTAAAATAAGTTACTACAATAATATGATGATCAGGTCATTCAATTGAGGTCTAAAAAGATCCCAAAATGGATGATTATACTTGAGAACATTTTTAGTATGGTTAATCAAGTTAGAGGAGAAAAAGTAAAAATGAAGATCAAATAATACACTATGAAAGAGTTGAAATATTTAAGGATAAACTTCTCCATCTTGACAAGTATGTACTGAAGAATAAAATCATGCATTTTTTAAACTTTGCCAAGAATTTGAGGACATTTTTTTATGGGAGTATACTGATCTCAAAGGGTTTGATATTATTTTAGCATAACACACTCTAGAGCTAAATTCTGATGCTAAACTAGTTAGGTAGAAATAGAGCCCCACAAACCCCGAAATAGAGACTCTCATGAGGAAAGAGTTGACCAAGTTAATATAGGATAGGATCATCTTTCCAATCAAACATTCATCTTGGGTTGATAACTTGGTACCTATAATGAAAAATAATGGAGAGATAAGGTTGTGTGTTGATTTCAAGGATCTAAATAAAGCTTCATTGAAGAATCACTACCCATTGCCCTATTTAAAACAAATTTTGCAAATGGTAGTAGGTTCAAAAAACTTTTCTCTTTTGGATGGTTATTCTAGGTACAATCAAATTTTGGTAAAAGAAGAGGATCAGTTCAAAACAATGTTCACCATAAAGTGGAGGACCTATGCATATAGAAAGATGTCCTTTAGATTGTGTAATGTTAGATCAACCTTTCAGATAGCCATGGATATGGAATTTTAAGGACTAATTAATGATATTGTGCTTATATATCTTGATGATATTACTATTTTTCAAATGATGCTAATGATATTTTTTTGCATCTTAGGAAGTCTTTGAGAGGTGTAGGTAGTTTGGAGTCTCACTTAACCACAATAAGTGCATACTTTCAATCCATGAAGGCAATCTCCTAGGCCAAATTGTCTCCAAGAGAGGGATTAAAATTAATCTTGAGAGGGTAAGTGTCATTCTATCATTATCCTTGCCTAATCACAAGAAGGGGATACAAATTTTCTTAAGGATAATTAACTTTGTTAGGAGGTCTATACCATATTTTGCCAATTTTTTGAGACCTCTAACCTCCATGTTATAGAAAAATGTGAATTTTATTTGGACTAGATAAGGAATGAGAAAATTTGAGGCTATCAAGTAGGACATAACCCAAGCTCCTACACTTATAAATCTTGATTTTACCTAAGGAATTTACCTTGTATGCCTTTGTAGGTGTGGATACTATCTTAGTCATGTTGGTATAGTAGAATGATGAAGGGTTAGAGAAGCCAATAGCCTTCTTCACTCAAAGTTTAGAGGAATATGAGGTGAGGTATTCAATTTTTGAAAAACATGTCCATGTTGTAAAAATAAGTCTCAAGAAGTTTAGCCATTTGGTGTCTAATAACAAAGTTCATCTAATGGTCTCTCATACAAGTGTCAAAGAATTTCTCTTGAGCAAAGATTTGAATGACAAGAGAGTAGGTTGGATCACAAAATTGATGGAGTATGATGTATATATTAATATTAAAAGGATGGTAAGAGGTAAGAGCATATGTGAATAACTAGCTATAGGTTTGCAAGATGATAAATAGGTTATCCTAGTGATTGAAAATGGCCAAGAACCAATTGTACCTTCATTGCATACTACTTAGACTCAAGACATGGTGAATTTCATTCAAAGAAGTGAGTACCCTCAAGGATTGGACAAGAAAAATTTAAGGTACTTTAGATTATAGTAAATTCCTTATGTCCTTTTTGTTGGTGTCTTATTTAGAAAGGATGTAAATGGTGTTCTCGTGATGTGTGTTGAAACAAATCAAGTTGATAAGATTTTAGAAGAATTTCATGATGGAATATTAGGTGGATATTTTGATTCAAGATTTATAGCCTTGAAGATAATCAGGGCAGGATAATATTGGCCTAATTTTTTTAGAGATGAATATGCATGGGTCAAAAGGTGTAAGAAGTGTGTTGTTTCCACCATAAAATAGAAATTGGCATCCCTCCTTCTCCACCCCATCCAAGTAGAACAACCTTTTATATAATGGGGTTTAGATTTCATAGGAATGATTAACCCAAATTCAAGTGTAGGCCATAAATGGGTCTTGATAGCCACTAACTACTTGATGAGGTGGGAAAAAGTAGTAGCTCTTAGTAAGGCAAATGAGACCAATCTATTAGATTTTTATGAAGGCATAGTCACTAGGTTTGGAGTGCATTCCAAAATAATTTATGATAATGTAATGGAATTTGTTAGCACTAAGATAAATAATTGGGTAGTTAAACACAATATTTAATTGAACATTTCCTCTAATTACTATCCCCAAGGCAATGTCTTGGCAGTGTCCACAAATAAGAATTTGATCAGAATCATCAAAATGACTATGGAAGATAATTAAAGAATATGGCATACAAAGCTGAAATAGCCTGATGGGATGATATAATCACCCCTAAAAGAGCTGTAAGTAACTACCCTTACATGCTTGTGTATGGTAGGGAAACAAGGTTATCTATATCACTTTAGCTTCTAGCCTTAGAGCTTATACATCAACTAGAAATGATGGAGGAAGGTGACATGGTAGTGAGATATGTAGAATTGATGGAGTTTAAAGAAACAAGAGACAAAGCTATGCAAAAAATGTATCTCTACCAAGATCAAGTGAAAAATACATTTGATAGGAGAGCAACTAATAGGGTCTTCTTTGAATGAGACTTGGTGTTAAAATGGGATGAAGATAGGGTAAAGTCTAGAAGACACACTAAATTTGATGTTATATAGAGTGGAAATTATGTTATAACTAACTACAAATCATATAATGCATTCCATATATACAAATTAGATGGGGAAGAACTTCTAATCGCAAATAATGGGATTCATTTGAAACAATATGCTTGAAGGTCATTTTTATAACTTTATACATAACTAGGTAGATGTCTTTATTTTCTCCAAGTGTTGTTAGCATAGTGTTTTAGTAATTTAGTTGTGTTTTCCTTTTCCTTAAGTGATATAACACACTTTATTGTTGTTCTCATTTCCTTATTTTATATTTGAAGGTGATGTTTCATTCCTCTTGAAGCTAATAAAATAGGGTGTTTGGTTCATATTGAGTCTCTCTTGACTCTGTGCCCAATGGAATAGATAAGGTAGATGAAATTCAATGTTTATATAGGAGAACACACCTTGAAAGTCACTAGAATATTGGATTTTCTATCCACCTATGGTATTAGAACATTTGCTTGCTTTGGGAGAGTATTTTTTACCAAAAATCAATTTAGTGTCCTCCCTTGTATGGATCTCATGAAGTAAAATGTGTTCCAAACTAGGTATGCTTGGGTACATGATTCTAACTACCTTGAATGAGTCTTATTGTCTATGCAAAGAATCATGGTTGGTGAATGAGTTTCTAGGTGGTATTTCAATTCATAGTTAGAGTCCTTAAGCCTTATTTGAGTCTTACTCCATATTATGAAGTCTCATTACATGCTTAAAGGAATATAATCTAAGTTAATGCATTCCTTGGTTAGAAGTACAACTATGTTATTATGTGAAAAATAATAAGGTTATGCTAAAAGGTGCAATTCATGAAGAAAAAGGGTAAAATGGGTCTTTATAAGGCATAATTTGGGCATGAACATAACCTCTAATGATCCACAAGTTGTGATGGTATAAAAGGTCATAATAATATTTTATTTAAGTTATTCAAGTCACTCTTGGAAAAGGGACTCCTTATAATGTCTTAAAGAAACCCATAAAACTAAAGTAACATCCATCACCTCCACTAATTTGTACCAAAGAGATCCAAAGTGCATTTAATATCTCATTTTCCCTCCTCTCTTTGAATTTGACATCTTTTATTTCCCTTTTAATGTGGAAAGTGTCTAAAACAACCCAAAACCATTTCATTTATAGCTTAAACATGTAGGTTTCATGGTTATCAAAACTTTTAATAGGTTTTTACACGGACATGTAGCTCCATTCAGAGATAAATACCACCAATCTTAGGCAAGAAGGTAGAAAGAGCCTTCAAAATGGATATTTCCATGAGGAAAAAAGGTTTTGAGGAACTTATTTCAATGATACATAATTGTACAAATAATTAAAGGCTAGGACATAGCCATAAAAAATTAGCCACATCATGCCCATTCTATTTCAGGTCTTAAACAGAGGATCTATGCCTAAGAGAGCTCAAACAAGGTCAAAACTATTATAAAATTCCTTTATAGGCCTAGATAGGATATTATATAGAACATGATAATTTTTATGAGTAGATGCATGTTACTGCATGACCATTGGAGGATTAGGATGGGGTATTAAAGATCCTTATCTAGGTATTGGGAGGTAGAGATAAGAATGCAATTCTATGAACAATCACTAAGAATATAAAATAGGCCTATGAAGAACTTGTTTCAAACACAATTTGTGGATCAATATATCTTTTGATATTACATGGAAATAAATTATTCGTGGGGAATGTGAGGGCATTGAGTCTAATTTAAAGGCTTTAAAATATGTATGTTCCTTCAAAATTTCATTGGTGTCCCTAAAACCCCTAAACCCTAAGAAAATGTAGATTCATCTTTTCATTGTCCCAAATTGTTTTGACGGATTGTATGTGAAATATGAGTTTAAGTATGGTGTTTTGGCACTAAAATCACCATGTAAAGAAGTTGAAAACATTAAAAGTCATCCTCTAAGGTTTTAGATGCATTCAAACTAATAGAGTCAAAGTTGCAGGTTTGAAAAGAGCCATGTCTTCATTGCATGGATGGGAGTATTTTCATGAAGGAACAAGTTTCATTGCAATAAAATAACCCCCTCACCTCTAAATATTCTTCCAATATGATTTCAATCTCATTAAATTCCAATTTTTAGGTGTTTTTGATGAGGCTAGAGCCTTGCAACCAAGACATAAGCCTACACTCATAAAAGTAAGGTTTGTAAGCTTAATGAGGTGTTATTTACCTGAATAAGCTGTCATGAGCATACCCTAAAAGTATTTAAAACATACTATAAGATGAATGTTATTGAGGAAGTCCAATTGCAAGGTCTTAGAAGGATTAGAGTTTTAAAAATCATCAAACAAGTCTACAAGGTATTAATGGGGTTTGCAATGATTTCAAGATGTTTACTTGAGGGAAAAACCTCAAACTAAGCCTGAAAATCTTATTCTTGATCCATGCCACTTGAATGAAGAGATGGACCTAGTAAAGTTAGCTCTAAAACAAATTTTTAGAGATTAGAATGGTTGTAGGCATGTGGATACTATCTATATGACTTGATTAGAAAGCTTACAAGAGTGTTACGTCATGATTATTCCATGTGATGGATTATGAAAAGGTGAAAAGAATGTATCACAAGGTTTTATAATGGTTCAATATCCCTTACTCAATTACTAAAATGGTTTTGGCATTGGTTGAGATAATTTAATAGTGATTAAGGTAAGTTAACATGGTTTAAGGTATTTTGAGCAACCTTAAATTCTAATGTATTAAGAATGCCCTATTGAAAACATGAAAAATAGGTTTGATTAGTTAGTTAAGCATTGTTGGAGGTAATAATAGAGATCAATCAAATTGAAAGTAGCTTCAATATGAAGCAATGCCACTCAACCAACAAATTACTAGTTCATGAAGGCTCATTTTGTAATTTACTCAGCTCAAAGATTAAATTTGAAAAGTCATATACATGCCTATAGAGAGAGGGGACAAAGTTAAAATAGTTTCCTTACATCTCCATATCCATATACCATCTCCTATCTTAAATCATGGTCTAGGAGATTATGAAAAAATTGAGTAGGAAGGTTTTCATCTAATCCTAAATCAATTTAAATGAAGTGCAAGTCTATAATGATTCTCCAAGAATGGATCATATTCTCAAAAACTTCAAAGGCATGCCTAGATCTGAAGAATGATGAAGGAGATTCCAAATCAAATTTAAGGAATGAATAACCTTCATAAAGATGAAATAAATAAGACAAGGTTCTCAAGGCTAAGAAATAACATCAAGGATACATCCAAACCCATAAAACTTTAGTGGTATGGTTTTTGATGAAACTTCAGTCTAGGAGATGCTTAAGAAGGTTTGAAATCATAGTATTAAGATGCTTAAGAAGGTTTTCAATACCCTTAATCATGAAAAGAGTTTCCATGAACATTAAGCTCTGTTAGGAGGTCTTGTAGAATGTAAATAATGAATAAAGTCATCAATGGAGAAATGGTCTCAAGAATATATTCCTAATGTCTATAAATTGCAACCTCATATATATAAAATGTTAAATTTATTTAAGGCTTGAATAAGAGGGATTAAAATCATAAGGAGAAGGTTCATACATCTTGAGAAACTTATTTCTTGGTATAGAACTTATAAACTAGAAAAAAAACTCTTTGCCCATTCAATCCTGTCAAGGCAAGTTCTATTACAAGAAAGAGAAGGATGAAATCATTCATAATCCTATAAATAAGGTTCAAGGTTAAATAGGATCCCATAGGGTTGGGCATGGTTTAAGACTCTTTAATCAGGTGTTTAGATTAATTCTTAGCATTATTTAGGGTTTTTTAACATTGTTTAGGGTGATATAATTGAGTTTAAGGTATCTTTAACAAGGATAAAGTGTAATTATTTTGTTTTATCATATTGTCCCAATATTTTAGTGAAAAAAATTCCTTGATAACAACATGTAAAATAAGCATTGGGGGATGTCATACATTCTAGACCCCAATTGAGAGTCTTTTTTGCTCAAAATAATTGTGAAAATTTGCAATTCTCCACTGTGTAAGGTGTCTAATGAGTTTTTAGTGGTAAAGAGGGTCAATTAGGACATGAGATTAATTTTGGAATTATTTAAAGGTTAAATAAAACATTTGAATCCAAGACATGCACTTCGAAAGAGCATTTAACTTGGTTGTAAGAAGAGAGTGATAGACTTTAGGTAGGTGCCAACTCAGTTGTGCATGTGCACGGGTTAGAGTGACAACTAGAGAAGGTGGATAGGGAATCAAAGGAATTATTACAAAAGGTTTTAGGTGAAAGTAGAGCCTCAAATTTATGAATGATCCTTAATAAGTGAAAAAGGGTTAAATGATGCATAAAATTGGAAATGTTAGATGACTAAAACTCAGTCCATCAGATGTATTGCCTCATGTGGTTATTAGAGATGGTAAAGATTGTCCCTAAGAGTATACTACATGTGTTATAAAGAGGAATGAAATTATGGAAGCCATGAATAATTTTTAAGAGGGTAAACTACCCCTAAACCCTTGTAAAACCCTAGAATTGTAGACTTGTCTTTTAATGTTTGAAACTTGTTTCAATGATGTATATGGGGGATAAAGGGATTGGAAATGATTTTTATAGTTTTAAAGGTAGGTCATGGTGATATTTTAGTGTGTTAAGAGGATTAAAATCACCTGGATCAACATGAAATTTATAGGGTTTATTTTAAATAACTAGTCTTGTCTCTATGGTTATATTGATGCATAATATTCAAGTCATAAACCTCTCATAAACCCTAAGCCTATAAAGTGCCTAGTCAGTGTTTATCAAGCTTGTAAAGGCATAGATGAAGATATTAGATCTATAGACAAGGACAAGGGGTATAAAAATTATAAATTAGAGGTTATGTATCACCCAAATCTACAAGTCAATTAAGGATGAAAAGTTATCCAATTCATCCTATATGGTCTCCAATTAAGCATACTAGTCTACACCATATAAGAGGTTTTATGTAAATGTTTCAAAGAAAATGTAGGTATAAATGATCTTAAATTACCTATCAAGGTCTAAAATAGGATGGTAGGCTTGCATAATTGTAGAGGACCTTTAAAACTTATTAAATAAGTCAAAACTAAGGAAAGAGAGTTTGAGAACTCTAATAGGCCTAAATGAGCTATCAAACGGGATTGATATGGGATAGATGAAAGTTTAAAGTGGCTCAAAGTTAAGTTTGAAGGTCCAAGAAGAGTTTCATAGGTTACCTAATATTTTGGGTCTTTCAAAGTAACACAAATAGGTGTTCTAATGTTAGCGCCTAGTGATGGGCCTACAATATATTTTCAAGTCTTGATGATGAGATGATAAGGTATATGGATAGGTTATAGGTTTGATGACACATTGAAAAATTCCATAGTTAGAGGAAGAAGATGAATTACATAATAAGAGAATTCTCATATCCATCATGATGCATTAAAAAATATTGACTATACCAAGAGTTAGGCCTATAAGTTCTTGACAGTACTCCATGGTGATGATGACTCAAGCAACCTATAAATACCATGATGATGACCAAGTCAATATCGAAGGGTTATCAAGTTATAGATAAGACATGAAACCATGTTTAAAGGGACACCAAGTATTAGAAAACATGAAGATTAATACCTCAAGGATTAGCACCAATGTTTTATCTTTCTTCAAGGTCATTGAAAGGTATATACATATTTAAATGATTTTCAATTTTAAATATGCTAAGGAAAGTGGTTAAGCATGACCATGGTGAAATATTTAAGGCCATTGAAGACCACCACGAAGAGTCAATGTATTGAGAGGGTTATCTGATCATCATGTAGCTACTTATTATGTGTTTCTCCATGTATACCAACCATGATCTAGGCATAAAAATGGTGTTGAATTACTCCTTGAAAGAAGTAACTACCATGGGATAAAGTGGTGGTCAACCTAAGTTAACCATGTAGTTGAATTTTTCATGATAAAGAGGTGGGAATAGGGCAAGTTAGAGATGGAGGTATGTGTTTTAGGAGTTACTACACACTTATTCTCCATCAAGATATTGAAGAAGGATGAATTTGGCAAATTCAAGGCCTTTCCTCCACTCCTATGCCACTTTATTCAAGGGATATTCATCATGTTAGGTATGAATGCATTGGAAAAGACATTATGGCTTGATTTTATGTTGCCTTTATTTAACGAATACACTGAATATGATTGTAACAACTACATTAATGAATATTGGTAGTGTTTTTCTCCTCTTTTTCTTATAAATTTGGTTGAGAATGCATATTATTATATCACTCCACTAGGTATGACAAGATTCTGCCCATTTTTAATACTAGATTTCAAGCCATTGAATCAATAAAATACTGATTTACCTTTTCCTACACTTATTTTCCATGTGAAATGCTAAAGTTATTGATATAATCTAGTGATTAAAAGCTTTTATTCCTTGGTTATTGTCCAACTTTCTCACCTCTTTGAAAGATAGGATTAATTTTATAGGTCATACGAGTGTTCAGTAAACTTTGGGTGAAAAATCATATGCAAATAGGTGTCTTTCCTTTTGATTTAACCTTTAGTTTCTGACCTTCCTATGAATCACTAATGCAAGAGAGTTAAATTTAGAAATTATGTAAGTATATCAATTATTTTTTAGGTGTCATTGTGCAAATTCTAAAGTTAGTGCAGGTGAATTACATTTTGGTGCATCACCTCTTTTAATTCTAGTTCTATGATTTATGCTATCTTTCTCATTTTTCCTTGAAATTGTAGTAGTTTAGTTTTAGTTTTGGGTGATTCATCAAGGGAAATATCCCTCTCTAGAGGTTCACTCCAACCATAGGTCACCCACAACCTTGGAGTGATCCCATTGTATCAATTGGAAGGAGAAGTCCTACAAATACTTATCCAAAGGTGCATTCTAACATTGATAACATGGTGTCAAGGATTAAGGGGGTAGAATAGCATATGAATAAGGATGAATAAAATTGTTGTAGATTAGGCTAATTACATGAAAACTTAGATAAATGAATATTCTAAATTAAAGCGTTGAGTTATACTAAATATAAAAATTACACTCAAAATAATAATTTGATTGCATAAATATGAAGAAGAGATAATACTTATCTTATCTACAAATGTGTAGGCATATCTGAGAAGTAGGTGGAAATAGCTAGGGATAATATCAAGATCCAATTATTGGATTTTATAAATATCATTTCTAGAGGCCTGTGTACACTTGCGTTGACCTATATACACTTGCATAGATGTTTCTATCTTGATCTTAATGTAAATATTATGTATAAGATAGTAAATTTATTTTAAAACAACCACCTAGAGGCTTTTGGGTTTTTTATTTCCTTTCTATAGATGTCTTTTATTCAGACGTATAGGCTATCGATGACTATATGTGGATCAAACCCTATCTCTTCACCTTAGGTCTTTATACCTAGATAAAAATGGGTTAGAGGGATCATGATGTTGAATTGACATGAAGGAACCATATGTCAATGAATACTACCTACATAGATAATACTAAAAGGAGGGCCTCAAAGTCGTGTAGTTTTCCCCTAGGTGTTGACTCATGTGTGTATAAGGGTGAAATATACTATATACAAAGACATGTAATGATATAGATTATAAATTTAAAAATAATACTCATGGGCTATTCTTTGAATGCTTTAGACCTGTAATATGACCTCTCATATGATCTATATGAAAATAGTGAAGAATAGGCTAGTAGAACTCAGCTGTGAAATTAATTGAGTGAGTTTGAATAAGTGATTACTTGATATTTTATATATTAATAATGAGTAGGATTGGATTTGTATTTATACCACACATTTTGAAAATATCTCAAAATAGGGTTTAATAATAAAAATGGTATAACCCATAGGATTCAAAATATTTGTAAATTAGGTGAATTTTGAGGACTAGACAATTGATAAGAATTTGGACACTTGTGTCGATGTAAGTGTCCCTATGTGGGACATAAGTGTCCAACATGATATGAAGATAATGAGGATATAAAATTGATAGTGAAGGATATATCTATTTTTAAGCTTTTTTTATATTACAAGATATCTAGGCCATCATAAATGATAGGGTCTAACCTTAAGATAAATAGTTAAGCATAATGAGAAGGTGAATATGAGCTGTTCAATAATAGAAAGGTTTAAAACTGAAGGATAGATCACTCATATGTATTTTTCAAGTAAACAAGATTGAGATGATATATAGATCTAATTTTTGTATCTACATTCCCCCTACCCCCCTCCCATTAATCTAGTAATGCATAAAGATGACATTATTAGGTTAAAGGAAATAAATACGTACTTGGGTGTGTATAACACAACTTGCCTTTTATTGAGCCCACTTTGAGTGTTTTAATCATGTATGAACTATAAAAAAAATAATATTACAATATAAATTAGTGCATATAATATGAAATTTGACATAATTAAAATGCTTGAAAAGAAATAGAGCAAGGACGGAGTACACATGTGTTGATACAACCATATTTGCCCTTGGTACTTTGAATTAGTAAATATGATTCCTTATGAAGCATTAGATCTGAGAGAGGTTCAAAATTAAACCTTGGAAATTTTAATAGGGATATTGGAAGGTAATTTTCCCCCAATCTAGTGCAAGGGTGAGTTTTGACATGATCAGTGAGATCATTCTATCTCAATCATATAACTCAAGTGACAATACAATAAAAACCAAGTTAAATGGTATAACCAATTTAACCTAAAAAATGAAAGTAGTGTTAGGCTATTAATGTAATTGAATATAAACCGCATTATTAAAGGGGTACTAACTAATATAGATAAAAAAGTTTCAAAATGGTGCTTTTTGGTAAATATGTTTGAATACATATTTGTAATTTGTTTTGCACTTGTATGGAATATTCACATATAATGTGTCTCAAGATGAATTTGTTGGAAGTGGAAACTGAGACTGGGGGGGTTTTGAATTATTTATTTAACAATAATATGTATTCAATTCCATTCATCATTCCATAAATCATTCATTCACATAAAAGATCAATGCATAAGCAAAACAACTATACAAACATATCACAAGAGAACACAAGACATATGTGGGAAACCCTCTTTAGGAATAAAACACACTAAACCATGCACATGTAATATATTCATATAATTTTAGGATTCAAATCTTAGTGTAGCATCAACTTCACAAAGAGCTCCAACCCCCACCTAGTTGAACACCCACTCAACTAGTCTTCTGCAAGCTCTATCTTGCAAGGAGGCTCCAACACCCTACATAAATTGGCACCAAATAAGTAACCTATAATATATTATCACCTTATAATTCCTATTTATAACTCAAATATATATTCAAACCTTATTTTTCACTCTTTAATCTTTAATCTTACTCAAACAATAACTTAGGCCTTTTCACTCAATTAGCCCTCTCTTTGGTAGAATTAGGTCAAATGACCTTCCTAAAAAACTATATAAAAATAATTAGATATTCATGGAATTTTTTTTCATCTTCTTAATGACCTTAAATCTCTTAAACTATTCTCCAAAACACTATATCCTTCGCTCAATAGCTCAACTTTTCAACTAGTCAATTTAGGCCTATTAAGCCTTCTTAAGTACTGACCCTTGATCTCACCCATATTAGTTGGTCATGAAATTTAAATACATAAAATAAATTTTGAATATATTAAAATACAATTTTTAAATTTTAAACAAACATTTCATAAGTCAGTCATAGTCCATAAAAACCAAATCCATAATTAAGCCTAATGGAGACCTAATGCAATTAGGTCTGTCCTATCCACACATTACCATTATGACCCTTAAGAACACTTATTGTCTCAAAAAATAGATTAAAAAATTCATAAATTCATATAATATAACATTATTAATTTCACATTGATTCCCTAACTCCTTTTAGCCCATTTCACTACTTGGACCTACCTATTAGGTCTTTTCACCAATAGACCTTCTCACTGCCTGTAAGTATGTCTTACAAATTTGAATAATATACACAAATTTACCACATAAAACATGAATTTAATTATATTAATAGGATATTAAATACTTAAAAAACTTCCTAAAATTATTTTGTTTCCATCACACATGCCAAAAATCCTCAAAAACACTTCTGTATATGGCTTACTCAGAAACAACAAACACCATCAACACACAATAAAAATCATTTGAATATCCAAAATTGAACGTGGAATTATAATGAGAATAAATTAATTCCCATAATCATATTAGTAATTTATAAAATCTTAAATATATTTGGATCATTCAACTTAGTGAAAAATGACTCTGGAACATCCTTTTCACACACACACAGAAAGTTGCTTGTGGGACCAAAAACATAATCAAGAAAATAAAATTATAGAACCCATATGGGAATAATTATGTGATATTAAAATGATTTTTTTTGAAATTTTATCATCCTTATATCATGTATAGAAAGATATATTTCATGGTCATATATCAATATTGGTCTTACATACCAATCTCATTATGTCACTCTACACAGACTTCATTTTGCCAGACATACCAATTTGATGAATTTTTTTTACATAGGTGTAGGAATAATCAACACTTATATAATAATTGTATAGGTATTTATTAATTACATCATGCCATAGTATCCATCCCTATTCCTCTACAACCAATCCATATTCTCATTCTCATTCTTGCCTAGTTTTCTCATTTTTTTGTTCATTAGTTTAGTTTAATAATAAGCTAACTTCAACGATCAGTTTAGAACATATTTGGTAATAAAAATAATTTTTAAATTTCATGGGAATAAAAAATAAGTATTTTAAATCATCCTCAATCCGTTTTCATGCTTTTACCTAGTCAAATTTGCCTATAGCATCAAAAACCTTGAAAATATGGGTTTTCTTATAATTTATACTCACTATCAGGACAAACAAAAAACACTTGAGGGAAAATTGAAGAGTAATATACATGTTTCAAACATAAAAATAGGTCAATTGGACCCTTTTTATCCATAACTGATTATATCTCTCCTATTGGGTCTTTATAAGGGTTTTAGGAGGGTTTTGACTACTTTACCTTCTTATAAATCATTCAAAAAGGATTGCCCCTCAAATCCAAAATCAATGCCCAAAAATTTAATCTAGGGACCTTACATAACTATCATAAATTTCTTTGGATATCATGAAAATTTTTCACATGCCAATGATCATGAGAAACTTCTTCTCAGGTTTGCAACACCCCATTCTGTGCACACAATCAACCTTACCACCAAATTTATTGATTTATCATATAGGCTGTGACTTAAAACTTGGTCAAGATGCTTATAAAA
This sequence comes from Torreya grandis, assembly GCA_037957365.1. Taxonomy (NCBI): domain Eukaryota; kingdom Viridiplantae; phylum Streptophyta; class Pinopsida; order Cupressales; family Taxaceae; genus Torreya; species Torreya grandis. Next base: position 1,242,701 of record JARHVA010002049.1, read on the forward strand.
ATAAATCACACAAATTTTAATTATCTAAATATTTTTTAAATCCTTTTAAGATATTTTTATCCCTCATTAGTCCACTATAGGTCATTTTGTACACTTAGGCCTTACACTACTAGACATACTTTGAGTATGACCATGCCTTGAAACCTCTTGAACTATCTTCAAAACTCTACCCTCATGTCATACAAAATCATATATTTCTCATACATTTACAATATTACTCATATAGGTCTCATATGTCTCAACTCATCATGTTAGTAGGCCTATGTAATTTCACTAGGTCTCTTTAATTAAGTCACTAAGAATTCAACATTAAGAACAACAATGATAACACAAAATGAAATCAATGATACTTTCATGACATCAATGATAAATTCATGTATACCTTGTAACACATTACCAAAAATATCCCCCTTTGTCATTGATGGCAATAACTCATTGATGGAATCTACTTAGAGATTCCTCTCTTACTGGGAAACATCTTAATGAAAAATAACATACTTGCAATAACACTTCAATATAAAATATTATTAAAAACTCACCATTTTATATCACATATCATAGATATATTCTTCTTGTCAGATTGATATGATGCCCCCTTTATCCTCACATCTTGTGAACTTCTTTTCTATACTTGGAGCTAAAACACCTCCTCATTAAATCCCCCCTAAGCACATTGTCTCACTCTCAATGGCTTCTAGGAAAAATAATCACACGTAATTCCTATCTCATATGTTCAAAATTATACTTTGGTAAAGGTTTAGTTAGGTTATCTACAATTTGATCCTTGTTAGACACAAATTCAAGCCTAATGATTTGTTCACTCACCTATTCTCTTAAGAAATGATACTTGATAGGAATATGCTTGGTCCTTGAATATAAAACAATATTCTTTGAAACACTTATGGCAATAGTATTATCACATAAAATAGGAATAGGGCCATTAAAATCCACCTTATAGTGTCTCAAGGTTTGTTTCATCCACAATACTTGAGTACAACATGAGGCTACTACAATATATTTAGATTCATAAGTAGATAAAACTATTGAAGATTATTTCTTGATTAACCATGAGACTAAAGACTTACCTAATAAGAAGGCTCCTCCACTAGTGCTTTTTCTGTCATCTATACTCCCATCCCAATTTGAATCTATATAGGCTACTAAATAAAACTTATTACTCCTTGGGTATCATAAACTATATTCCAAAGTCCCTTTGAGATACCTAAGTATCCTTTTTACTTTTTGTAGGTGGATTTCCTCAGGATATGCTTGGAATCTTCTCACAAGACCTACTATTTGCAAGATATCTATCCTATATGTATTATTATACACCAAACTCCCAATCATGGATCTATATTTTGTCTGATTAACCCTTGACGATTCATCTTGCTTACTTAGCTTGCATATTGTAACCATAGGTGTACTTAAAACCTTACAATCTTCCATTTCAAACTTCTATAACATATCCTTTATATACTTGACTTGTGAAATGAACATACCTTTTTGAGTTTGAATAATTTGAAGTCCAAGAAAGAAGGACAACTATCCAAGCATAGACATTTCAAATTCTGACTTCATCACCTTTGTAAAAGCCTTGGTCATGTTTGCATTAGATCCACCAAAGACAATATCATCCACATAGACTAAAACTATCAAACGATGATCATTTTGAGTTTTGACATACATGTTACTATCTAAAATCCCTTTCTTGAACCCTTGCTCCAAAAAGTACTTATCAAGTCTAGAATACCAATCTCTAAGGGCTTGTTTTAACCCATAAAGGGCCTTCTTCAACCTGCAAACATAATCCTTTTTATCAGTCAAAAGGAAACCTTCAAGTTGTTCAATGTATAACTCTTCTTCTAAGTTCCCATTTAGGAAGGATAACTTAACATCCATCTGATATATCTTGAATCCTTTAAAACCTGTATAGGCAATAAACATCCTAATGGCTTCTAACCTTACTACATGAGCAAAGGTTTCTTCAAAATCTACTCCTACCTAAGCATATCCTTTGTACATAAGTTTGGCTTTGTTTCTAGTGAGCTCTCCAATCTGATTCAACTTGTTCCTCAAAACCCATTTTGTACCAATGATGTTTTTATCATTGGGTCTAGGTACTAACTCTGAAGTTTCATTCTTCTCAATTTGATTTATCTCCTCATTCATTGCTTCTAACCAAAACTTATCTTCACTTGCTTACATATAGTTTTTAGGCTCAATTTTTGTAAGTAAGGTATTATTTTATTGATTAGCATCACTCACTATTCTTCTCCTTATTAATATAACTACACTTTTGTTTTTAATGATTTGAGATTCAAGATAATTCTTTTGAATTTACCTAGAAGGACATTTTTAGTCCTTTCTTTATTCACTCTCTTATTCATCCTCATATACATATATTTCTCCTTCATCATTATTTTACTAAGTATATGGATTCTTTGTCTCATCAACATTCACATTTGTGCTCTCCACTATATTTTGTAACCTTTTGTTATAACATCTATAGGCAATACTTACTGATGAATATCCTAAGAAGAAACGTTCATCAAATCTTGAGTCAAACTTGCCTAAGTCCTTATAATTTCTCTTAATATTTCACTTGCTCCCAAAAACTTTGAAATGTTCAAAATTTATAGGTCTACCATTCCATAATTCATATGGAGTCTTGTCACCATTGATCTTGATTTGACCTCTATTCAAAGTGTAAAATACAATACTAACATCTTATTTCCAATAACCATCTAATATATTAGACTCATTAAACATTGTACTTGGCATCTATTTAAATATTATATTATTTCTTTCAACCACCATATTCTTTTAAGGTATTCTAGTAGCTGATAATTGTTTTCTTATTCCATTGACCTCACAAAATCCATCAAACTCATTTGACCATAACTCTCCTCCTTTTTTAGATATAAGACACTTGATCTTTACATTCATTTAATTTTCAACCAAATATTTGAAGGTATTTAGCTTTCCTATAGCTTCTGACTTCTCCTTTAAGAATGCTACCCAAGTCATTCTTGTGAAATCATCTATAAACAACATGAAGTAGCTATCTCCTTGAATACTCTAAATCCTTGTAGGTTCACATAGATCAATATGGATTGGTTATAAAGGTATAGTGGTGCAATATTATTTAGATTTGAATCTCCTCCCAGTATGCTTACCATGTTGACATGCCTTTCAGAGAGCATCTAAAAGTTTAGATATTTTAGGCATATTCTTCACAGATCCCTTGGAGCTGATATTGACAAGATTGTCAAAGTTCATATGACCTAATCTTTAATGCCATAACCAACTATCATCTATCTTTATCATGAAACATTTTCCTTTTATGATTTCATTTAGTACATATAAATTGTTTTCAGTTCTATTAGCTTTGGGCCTAATTTTTCTTTTCTAATCTCACATCCATCTTCATGAAATGTTACAGTATGTCATTTGGTACAGATTGGCTTAAACTCAACAATTTTTGTTTTAATCCATATACATATAAAACATTTTTTGTTTTGGTCCTCCCATTGTCTATGCTTAATTAACCTTTTCCAACTATTTTATCAGATGTGTTATCCCCAAACCTTATTGAACCAATGGCATTTTTATTCAAAGTGATGAAATTGATTTTATCTCCTCTCATGTGACTTGAATAAACACTATATATATATACCATTTAAAATATTCATTTTGAGTGTGGAAAGTAGTTTGGGCTATCATAGATTCTTCTCCTCTATCTTTCTAATTTTTTTCTATAGGTTCTACATTCTTGATCCATCTTTTAGTGTCATGACTCCATAACCTCTCAACATGACTAGTTTTCTTGATATAGTTTTTTTTCCACTCTCTTGAAATGTGTCCTCTTTGGTTAAAGCTGTAAAAAAGAATTCTACTATTCCATCTACAATTAACAACTTTATGTCCAAGTCTTCCACAAAAGAAATAATGACCAATGAAGGAATCCATTTACTATGATTATTTTACCTTGTTTTTCATTTGATGAGAATAAGATGATATATTGTTACCTTTGATGTCACTTGATGGTGCAATGACCATTTTGACTTGATGATTAACTTCAAGTTTGATAGCTTCTGCATAAGTCTTGATTTTACCAATTTCATTACTCTTTGTCTGATTAATGTCTATTGAAGCATGAGATTTCTTACCTTTTTTTTGTTATTCTCTGAATCCAAGACCTCTCATGTCATAAAATGATCTTTGACTATATAAGATATTGTTAATCTTTCCATTAATTTATTCATACTTTTGATAAGTCCTTATCTTGATAACAACTTGCTCAACTTGTGCCTTTAAAGATTTTATTTTTATTCTATGCTAAGTGAATTCTTCCATGTGATCATTCTCTTTTTAATAAAATTTATATACTATGGGTAGGTTCTCATTTCAGTCATAGAAATCACTTTCATTACCAATATCCATATTTGTGTTCCAAAGATCTCCCTTAGACTATTAGGTCTGCTCAAGGGTCCAAACTTTGATACAAATTATTGGAAGTAGATACTAAGATGGGGGGGGTGTGAATTAGTTTTTTAACAACAATATGTATTCAATTCCATTCATCATTCTATGAAACATTCATTCATATAAAAGATCAATGCATAAGCAAAACAACTATACAATCATATCACAATATAACACAAGAGATATGTGGGAAACCCTCTTGGGGAATAAAAAACACTAAAATATGAACATTAATATAGTATTAAAATTTAAAGATTCAAATTTTAGTGAAGCACCAACTTCACAAGGAGATCTAACCCCTACCTAGTTGAGCACCTACTCAACTAGTCTTTTACAAGCTCTATCTTGCAAGGAGGCTCCAACCCCCTAGGTAGCTTAGCACCAAAAAAGTAACCTTTGATATTTTATCACCTTATAATGAATATTTATAACTAAAATGTAAATTAAAACCTGATTTTTCACTCTTTTCCCTTTAATCTTACTCAAATGGCCACTTAGGCCTTTTCACTTAATTAACCCTCTCTTTGGTAGAATTAGGTCAAATGACCTTCCTCAACACCTATAGAAAAATAGTTAGATAATCATGGAATTTTTTTATAATATTATTTATGACCTTAAATATCTTAACCTATTCTCCAAAACACTAAATCCTTCGCTCAATAGCTCAACTTCTCAACTAGTCAACTTAGGCCTATTAAGCCTTCTTAGGTACTTAACCCTTAATCTCACCCATCTTAGTCAGCCATGAAACTTTAAATACATGAAATACCTTTGGAATATATTAACTTAAAATTTTAAAAGGTTAAACAAACATTTAATAAGTCGGTCATAGTCCATAAGGACCAAATCCACAATTAGGCCCAATGGAGAGCTAATGTAATTAGGTCTGTCCTATCCACATGTTACCATACTGACCCTCGAGAACACTTATTATCTCAATAAAAAAATGAAAAAATTAATACATGAATATAATATACCCATATAAATTCTACCTTAAGTCTCCAACTCTATTTGTCTCATTTCACTACTTGGACCTACCAATTAGGTCTCCTCACCAATAGGCCTTCTCACTGTCTATAAGTCTATCTTGCAAATTTGAATCATATACACAAATTTAACACATAAAAAATGAATTAAATAATATTAAATACTTAAAAAACTCCCCAAAATTCTTTGGTTTCTATCACATAGACCAAAATTCCTCAAGAACACTTTTGTAGATGGCTTACTCAGAAACACCAAATACTGTCAACACACAATCAAAATCATTTGACACTCCAAACTTGAATAGGGATTTAAAATGAGAAAAAATGAATTAAAATGGTCATATTATTCCTTTATAACATCTTAAATATATTTTTATCATTCAAATTAGTGAAAAATGACTCATGAACATCCTTTTCACATACACACACATAAAGTTGTTTGTAGGACCAAAAACACAGTCAAGAAAATCAACTTATAAAGCACCTATGGGAACACTCATGTGATATTATAATGGATTTGCATGAAAATTTATAATCATTATATAATATTTATAAATATATATTTCATTTTCATATATCAATATTAGTCTTACAGACCAATCTCACTATGTCACTCTACACAAACTTTACTATGCTAGACAGACCAATTTGATGATAATTTTTTGCATAGGTGTAGGCATCATCAAAAATTATTGACCAAGGGGATAGGAGGTATAATTATTTATTAATTACCCCATGCCTTATTATCCATTCATAGTCCTCTGCAACCAATCCCTAATCTCTTTCTCATTCTCACCTATTTTTCTCACTATTTTGTTCATTAGGCTAGTTTAACTATAGGTGAACTTCCATGACCATTTTAGCACATATTTGGTCAAAAAAATAATAAAAAAATTTAATATACATAAAATATAATCATTTCACATCATTCTCTATCCATTTTCATGCTTTTCTTGGTCATCCCTACTTGCAGCATCAAAAAACCTAAAAACAAGGGTTTTCCTATGGCTTCCACTCACTGTCAAGACAAGAAAAAACACTTAAGGGAATATTGAAGAGTCATTTACATGTTAAAAAAATAAAAATAGGTTAAATGGACCATTATGATCCATAAATTATTATATATTTCCTATCGGGTCTTTGTAAGGATTTTAGGAGGGTTTTGACTACATTACCTTCTTAGCAATCATTCATAAATGATTGCCCCTCAAATCCAAAAACAATGTCAAGAAATTAAATATAGGGACCTTGGAAAACTACCATGAAGTTATTATGATCTCATTCAAAGGTTTAACATGCCAAAGATCATGATAAACTTCTTCTTAGGTTTGCAACACCTCATTCTGTGCACACAGTCAACCTTACCACCAAATTTATTGATTTCTCTTGTAAGATATGACTTCAAAATTGGTCAAAATTATTATAATAATACCTTAAAAAACATTAAATTCTATAAATAAATTTGGAATTTTAAAAAGAGATATTAACACCTCATTATGCCACTATAGGTCATTTTGGCCTTACACTACCAGACATACTTTGAGTATGATCATGCCTTGAAACCTCTTGAACTGTATTCAACACTCTACCCTCATGTCATAAAAAATCATATCCTACTAATAAATTTCCAATATTTCTTATATATGTCTCATATGAATCAACTCATCATATTACTAGGCCTATGATATTTCACTAGGTCTCTTCAATTAAGTCATCAAGAACTCAACATCAATAATAACAATGATAACATAGAATGACATCAATGACACTTTCATGACATCAATGAAAAATTAATGCATACCTTGTAACACATTACCAATATAAGTATATATAATAATATAAATTTTGATCTATAACTGTGTATAATATCTATCATAAATTTGAGAAAATCTATCCCAAATCTATAAAAATTGATGCAATGTATGGAAATCTGACCCAAGTGTATATCTAAATTATGTAAACTATAATGAAACTCTATAAATTCTAAGAATTGTATAAGTGTGGAGGTCATATATCTATGACATGCCCCCTATAATATGCCCACCCTTTTAAGGTGAGGGAAATGGAATCTAGGAGTTACCTTACCTAAAAAGGATAAGATAATTATATAAGTTGTGTATGAATCATATAGCATATAGGATAAACATGTCTAAATAGATATATCAATGAAGCTTGAAGTATGTGATCACAACAAGCCATAAAATTCATGATATATATCATGGAAATATATATAAAGTAATAATACAAGATCAAAAAACAATCAAGCAGACACACAAGATCACTCAATTCCACACAAAAGGTTCTAAGGAGACCATAAACAAGGGGCATATTCAAATGTTGCACACTCAAAGGAATGACATTAAAATGTACAAATAAAAAGAAAAATAAAGTGTCATGTTGGAAAAAAATTAAGGAAAACACTCAAATGTTCCATAATCAAGACAATAACAAACAATAGTAATACACTCACATAAGTGTTAATGTGAAAAAATGAAGTATAATCAACCAACATGAGTATATCATACTAGTCCCTACATATATGTGTTACCAAAAATGTCATGTAACATAGCATATCAAGTACAATATGAAATATGTAAGCATGAATATAGGCATGTGTAAATGTTAGAAGATAATCTCAACATGATAATGTAGAAATGATCATAAAGTAATGTAACTTGTATCAATCATTATCAAAGAAGCAGATGCCCCTAGTGTAGTATGCCACGTGGGAAGAGGAAAGGTCTAACACATCTATGTGAAAGTATCATAGGTCTAGTATATACCTATATCACACTCAAGTGTGCATTAAATACATGTGTATAAAAATTATATGCTATCAACTAACATAAAGTAAATGAAATAAATGCCAAAGAGCTAGAAACATGTGGATGTTGAATATTTTTGTATTTTCTTGAATTTTTTTTTTTCGAATTTGTGATTTGTTTTGATTAATGTGCATTGAATGGATAGAGATTGTTATGATTAGAGAATTTTTATGTTCCTCTTCTCTCCTTACTTGATTAATATAATTACCATCACTATCGTGTGGTTTGTGAACTAATCTTCCATTTTAAGAAAATGAAATAGATAAAAATGAACCTACCTATAATAAGAATGACTTGGGAGGGTGACTTAAGAATAGGTATAATATGACCCTAATCCTCTTAGGGAGATGTAAAATTACTTTTTGGAGGGTTTAGGGACCTAAATCACTAAGGGATTACATCATTATGGGTCTCATGTGGTGTTTTATAGGCCTGGGTGCTATTTGTGACTGCTATGTGACTAAAAGTGGATCGAAAGGGCCCCTAAATGGGTCAAGTGCTATACTAAGGTTAAAGTGGCCTCAAGTGATACTCCAAGGCATGAATGGCTAATTTTAATGACTATATTAATTCATTCTCATGGTATGTATCATGTTCAAAGCATTTTTACTTTGTAAGAGATAGATTTAATTCTTTATTATATTTGAGTAGGAAATAAACATTTCTATGCACATCCATGTATATGTGGGTAAATGAGGTATAACATTTATGTAATTCCCTTTCCTTTAGTGGAGGAGTAAGACCAATACTAAATAGGAATTGTAGTTCCAAATTTAAAGGTCGATATGCTAAGGAATATGATGCATTTTAAAATTGAATAGCATAATCTTGAAGAGATTCATCATCATGTTGTTTGAAGTTTTGAAAATGTTCCAATTTTAATTTTGGCACATTGTGTGTATTAAAGGCCTAAAAGAAAACAAATTCTAACTGCTTGGATGTAGTTAAGGAAAAATTTGGTGAAACATAGAACCTATCATAAGCTTCATGTATAAGGTTTGTATGAAATGTTTTTAATAATATTCACTCATCTTTAGCCCAATTTTCAAAAGAGTGTCCATATTGAATTATATGTTTGGAAGGATCTTCATAAAAAAATGAAGGTAATATTGGCACGATAAACTCTTGTGGGTAAGGATATTTAAATACACATTTTGTAAGAGGTTGATTTTGGATAATGTTATCATTAGTGGTACATCTTTAAGATGACATTTTTACTTTGAGAAGTGAGACTTACCTTTTGAGATCTCATATAGTACTCATCATAGACATAAAAATAAGTAGTAGGAATTGTTAAAGTTTAAAAATATGTAATTATTGATTGTAATTCATAGGGTTAACTATAAGAGGCCTTATTGGAAAACCTATTGAAATTATTTGATGAATCTATGAAAATATGAATCATAGCTATGGTGAATCCTATATGGGTGATGGTGAATCCATAAGGATTTAGGAGGAGTGAAATCAAATAGTTTCCTGATTTTTTTATTTATTTTAATACAATCATTCAAATGAACCAAAAGATAGACATCAAATAGAACCAAAGAAAGGCTATATCTAATGGACCATATCAAATGGCTACACCAAATGAAAGGAGATAAATAATGTGCAATAAATGGTTTATACCAAATGACAAGTACCAAATGGTGACACCAGATGATAGGTGCTGAATGGTTAGATGTTGAATCATAATGGTGTCTATCGTATGGTTACCAAATGATAATTTTGAATGATGGCCACCAAATGAATATGTTAAATGACTAGTATAAATAGAGGTTCTAAAAAATAGGGTTAAATTCTTATGTTAAATGGTAACACCAAATGACAAGTTTTGGTGTTGCTCTTGGGACTATAATTTGGTGCTGCTGGGTAACTCATGCAGTTGATATGTTGGCTGGTTGCTCTATTTCCACCCTTAACATATAATACACACCATTTACCCTCATTTTAAACTTTTTATAGAATAATTTTCTGATCCTCCATTTTTCCCACCCATAACAAATCCCCTGCTCATGTAGTCAAATAACCATTCATGGAAAGAAAATATGTTTTTAAGAAATTTTTATGCTTAGACATTTTGAAACTAGTACAACAACATGACACCTAAAATGATTATATTTTTAAATATATATTTGGTGGCCTACTCTACATTCCCCAGTATGAAATAGACTATAGGCTACTCAAATCATTAATGTATTCCTATGACCCTAGCAAAAAGAGGTTTATTGTGAACATCAACTCCAAAATGATCTGCTTTGGTACCTCAATAAAAGAGATTCACAATATGACAAGGCTTCCATTTAATAATGATAACCCTATGAATCAAAAAGTAATGTTGATAGATGATGATAAGAAATATTTGGAGTTAGCTTTTGGCTTACAGATCGATTGAACTAGTATGTAAATTTGTTTTTTATATTCAAAATTCAACTTTTGATATGTAAATTTATTTTTAATATTGAAAATTCAAATTTTCATTTTTCATTTTTCACTTTCATTTTAGATAGTCGCAAGAGGGTCCTCACGTGGACGAAATTTTTGACCCTTTTTTTAAAGTAACGGTTAAAATTTTTCCTTAGAGAATCATATTATAGGGAAGACCAATATATATTCCCTATTGGGTAGATGTTTACATTCTTCATACTCTTTCTAATTTGAGTTATGACTCGTGCACTTTTATTTCTTCTAGGATTAGGATATAATTAAATTACGATTGTACCAATCCCAGTTCCATAATTTCCTATTCAAATTTTATTCTATCCTTGTACTATGAGACTTTATATGACCTTAAAAAATTGTGATTCTAACTATGTTGCATCCAAAGATGAGCACAAATGCTTTATCTGTAGATGAACATGAGGTTATTTTACCATTCAAATAAATCTCAATCACCTCAATTAAGGATTAATATTTGCTTATTTGTTGATGAACTATTACCAAATTAAGGATTAATATATGTTTGAACTTTGTTTATTATAGGTAAGGTTTTGTTCCTTTATGACATAAAAATAATCTCCCTAAAAAAGACATCATGTAGTTGAAGGATCCATAAATTTTGAGTTTGCATAATCATCCTTGCTTTCATTTTGGATTTATAAATGTCCAATATTTTCTTCCTCATCATCTTTGCATGCAAGTTTAGTATTTAAAAATTTCAAATGTCATTTTAACTTTCAAGTGCATTATTTTATTTATTTGTTTGATTTTTGAAGTTGAATTTGTTAGAGAGTTATCAGTGATGTCATGGTATGTCATAGAAGTGTCTTGGTGAGTGGATGAAGAGCCTTGATAATCTATGTGATAATGATAAAGTGTGCAATATGATTGTCTTAGTATGCTTGAAGAAGGTTGAGTTGATCTTCAAAGTTTGCTTGGTTTGAGATGTTTAAGGATGATTCTAAAGTATTGAGCATGTGAAAGAGGTCCCATAAGAATTTTTATATACTTTAATATCTTGTGTGTATAAGTAGTATTTATCTAGTTCTTCATTGTGTTCATCTAGACATTTTAGTCCAATGTCAAAAAATATGAGTAGGCAATTTGATGACATCACCATTGCCATGTGGGATTGAGTCAAGGGGTGTTAGTCATATGGTTATGATCACATTAGTCCTTAGTTATTATGTACTAGATCTCAAGTCATGAATCAAAGCATGGTCAAAGATATGAGGGTACAAAGTTGGATTCTTAGTCAGAATTCATTATTTTCCCATACTTAGCTAAATTTGCATATAGCCAGAAAGAGTCAAGTAAACATGTTGATGAGGTTAGCATTCACATGAGTGGAGGTGTTAGGGTAAAATGATCATATGGGTTTGTTTACTTTTGTGCCTAGTTTATATACACTAATTCTTAGATCATGCGACTAAGCGTAACAAAAGATGTGCATGTGAAAAGTTAGTCTCCCAGGTAGTTTGACTATGTTTTCCCATAGCCAAATTTACATATGGCAAGAAGATATGAGTAAGCATTTTGATGAAGTAATATCTTACACATGTGGATATTTTAGGAGAAAGTGATCATATGGGTTTATTTAATTTTATGCATAGTTAATTTGCACTAAATTTGAGATCATGCACTTAAGCATGACAAAAGCTATACAAGAGCAAAGTTGCTCTCCTAGAAAAATTATAAGCATAGTTGGATCTATGATAGAAGATTTTGAGAATGCATTTAAATGGAATTATATCTCACATGTGCGAAGGTTTTAAGAGTAGTTTCATACACAGTTGGACTCTCCTATATAAAGAGATCATATTGTCTAAATTTGAGATCATGCATCTAAGCATATAATAAGTTATTAAGGTTCAAAAATGGCTACTTAGGCATATAAGAAAGGTTCCCATATATAGTCATTTCTACACAAGTTAAAGTTTGAACAAGATCGATAGTGCTCATTGCTCCAAGAAGTTAGGAAGCAATGAGATGAGGATAGGTGCATGATGTTTAATGACTAAGCAAAGGTAAAAGATAAGGGTCTAATAGTGAGTGGGTGTTCATATAGATTGATTTAATGGTGAGATTTGATAGTTAAAGACTTGGTTGATCCATAGAGATCATTGAAACACATTGAGTCAAAGTTTCTAGATTGCAAAAGATGAGGTCAACTATGAAATGTTTAACATTTAAGTATTGGCACCTATGCATTAAAGTTTGGATAAGATCGATGGTGTGATATTGATCCAAATTTGAGAATACATGAGATTATTTCATTGTTTTTGAGGTTTAACTATGACCTTTGCCATTTAAATATTTCAATTTAACATAGGGAAAAACTAGAGATCTGTATTTTGTCCATATCTTTTGATATAAGTTGAATTTTCTATTTTTATAAAAAGAAAAGTTGTAGAGGCCTCCAAGTTCATATTTAAATATCGATTTAAGTATAGTCCAAGATATTGAGCCTATAATTTGACTATGTGTTCGTGCTTATTTTACAACTGACCTAAGAAGGATAATTGAGCTTATATAGATACTATTTTGATGTCTCTTGATGAATTGGATATTGGGGAGTGTTGTAGAATCCATGAGGATGATACATGTGGATTTTAGAGGTGTGTTCAATCTATATTGAATATGAAAAATTCTTAATAAGTTCACTATGTATTCATTCATGATGTTTTTGTGCACCAGATTAGTGTTTGAGTTGTTTGAACATATGTAAAGATGAGCTAAGATGACTATGATAATTTGAGGATGTCAAAGGGGACATAAGGAGTGGAAACATTTATTTTAAAGTGGTCTTATGTTTTTGTTTTTCTCTATGGTGTGCTAAATGGGTGAATAGGTCTCTATGAGACCTATAAGAGCTATAAGGGCCTTATTGAAAGGTGTAGCTGCTTAAGGGTGACCCATATATGCTATGGATGACCTATGATGTTTGTATTAAGCTTTGTATCAATAATATATATGCCTTAAGGGTTAAGTAATGTATAATTGCCGACCAAGATGGTGTTGATAATAAATGCTCTATAAATAGTGAAATAAAAGATGGTGATTTCTAGACTTGTGAGTGAAAGACTAGTATGTGAGAGAGTTAGAGCGTGAAGGAAAGTAAAGGAGAGTGAGAGTGCCTAGATATTGGGTTGATGAGTAGATAATATTAATGAATATGTGTATAATTTATATGTCTTTTTTATAATGATAAGATAATGTTATTATATTTTGAAGTTGTGCGAAGAGATCTAAGTGTGCATATGAGGATTGTATGAATGAAGAATGAGAGAGATTATGGAATTTATATGTGAGAGGACTCTATGATTTAGAGATAGAGTTTTTGTAGTTGTTATATAATCAAGAGGTCCATCAATAGGTGTTGAAGACATCAGTTCTAACGGGGAGGTGTTATTTTCAGGGAGGTTCTAAAGGACTTAATATTTCTTAGGGGTAATTGCTCCTTTTGAAATAAGGTTTCACTAAAGAACTTTGGTCAGAACAAATTGGTAAAGGTTTGAGGTTAGAAAGACTTGAACAAATAGGTGGTTATAAGGACTTGATCATATTAGGGGTAGGTGCTCCTTATAGAACTACTATTTCACTAAAGGCCTTAGGTCAGAAGGACTTGACCAAGGTTCCTAATCAGAAAGAATTGATCAGTCTCTTATTTATGATCATCTTATAGGACTTTATTCCATGTGTTTATAGGATTGAGATTGGGTTTTATTCCCTAAGAGGGTTTCCCATGTAGATCTTGTGTTGTGTATGTGATCTTGAATTATTGTCATTGTTCACTACTATGAATGATCTATATGCTTCATGAATGATTATATTAAATGCTTAAGTATTTAAAAGGGTTTGAAAATTGAATTGGACTATTTTACACCATTGATTTACCCCATTCTTAATGAATTGTACCTCTAAAAATTGGTATCATAACAAGGTCCTTTGGTAAAGTCTTGACAGCTTGAAGGTGAACCAAGTTACAATGGCTAGTCAGAATGTGCAAGGTGGTTTATGTACTAAGAAAACATTGATGTTCAATGCATCCAATTATTTATTTTTGAGTGATAAGATGAAGACATACATTATTTACCTATGGTTTGATGTATGGTAATCTTCTTTGGATGGTTATTTTACTCCTGCTATTCCTCCATCTAGTGTTGCAGACAAGAAGCTATTGGAGAACAAATCTAAGGTAATGAATGCCATCACTTATGGTCTTAAAAAATTTAAGTTCACCAAAGTAATTCATTGCACATATGCCAAGGAAATATGGGATAAATTTAAGACTACTTTTGAGGGAGATTCAAAGGTTAAGTTAGTAAAGTTGTAGACTCATTGAAGGTAATATGAGAGCCTTAAAATGAAAGAGGATCCTGTGGCATCCTTTATACAGAGAGTTGATGAGATTGTAAACACCATTAGAGGTCTTAGAGAGAACCTTGAACATGCTAATGTAGTTTCAAAGGTATTAAGGTCTCTATCCCTAAAATTTGATCCAAAAGTATTTGCTATAGAATAAAGTCATGATCTTACTTAGTTTAAGATGGATCAATTGTATGGCACCCTTAATACATATGAGATGAGAGTAAATGATGATATACCACCAAAGAAGGAAATGACATTAAAAATAGAGATGAAGAAAAAAAGGGAGTTCTAAGGTAAAAAACTCAAGGAATATGACATTTTTTATATTGATGAGGATGAAATAATTGCTTTATTTACAAGGAAATTGAAAATAGGTTCAAGCAAGTATAAGGGTAAACTACCTTTCAAATGCTTCAATTATAAAGAGGTAGGATATTTTGCTAATAAGTGCCCTCATAATTATAAGAAGGATATTAATGAAGAACATGATTAAGGTAATGATGATGGAAATAGATCATTTAGGTATGATAAAAACAAAAAAGGATTTAAAAGGTTTGAAAACAACAGGAAGTATTCTAATGACATTAGAGTCTCTACACCAAATAAGATTACAGCTCATCAGATGAGACTGAAGACAATGACTCAAAATATGATCATAAAGATGATGGTCCTATTAAAGATGAAGTTCTTTTCATGGTTGAGGAAGGAAATTTCTCACATCAAAAGGAGTCTACTTGGAGTGATTCAGATAATGATGAAGATGAGATGGACTCTATTGATGAATGCTCTTGAATAACTAAAGATTTAGAAGAAGATCAATAAGAAAATGAAATATAAACTCAAGGGATATGAGGATAAATTTATTATGTATGAGGAAATAATGAATTAAGACACCAAGGATCATGAAGATATGATCAATCATCTTAGTTTTCAATTAGAAATTTTGTCTACAAGCTTAAAAAACTAAAGAAGATGAATGTTCAAGGTATGTTTCTAAAAATGATTCTTTGAAATATGATTTAGAGAAGACATTTAGTAAGGTAAATACATTTGTGATATTTGAAAATATTTCATTTGATCTAGACAATATTATGAGTGGTCAAAAGCATGCTAGTAATAAAACTAGTCATGGATATGAAGAAGAACCAAAAAATGTAACTCAAGACAAGATGAAGACTAATGTGAACCAAGAAAATTATCCTTTGAAGGTAAATCATTAGACAAGGAATGGTGGTGTAAATAGATTAAAGAAAAATCAAATCAGAAAACCAAATGCCATGAGGTATGCAAATTTCAATGGTTACTACTATACTTATAATCATTTTGGGCATAAATATAGAGAATGTAGAAGACCTACTAAAAATGAGTTTGTATGAGACTATGATGGGGGTAATCTATTAAAAGGAGTAAGCAAGGTTATGTGATTAAATTGTCTTAATGAAGGACACTTTGCTAAGGATTGTAAAAATAAGGAAAGGCAAGGACACATTGCAAGAATCTGTCTAAATCTAGAGAGGTAGAAAGAGCTTCTTGAAAAAATTATGGTATGATTTAATTATGAAAAGAGAGGTTACATTGATAAGTTATGTAAGCAAAGGCCTAAAAGTCATAAAATGTTCAATTAGGCTCCAAGAATGCAATAAAGAAGGCAAGTTAACTCATATAAACCAAAGGTGATAAGTATGAATCATGATGAGTCTGTAGGTCCAAGTAATCTATTTGCTATGGTAGAGAATGATTTAGAAGTTGAAGAGTCCTAGGAGGTCTCATTGTGTACTCATGTTGAGAATGAAGAGACTAAGATCAAGGAAAAGACCAAGGTATTGGTTGAGGCTAGTTTTGAGGTATGAATCCAAGTGAATATCTTGCTATTATTGAGCAAGCTTTATGTAAAAAACATTAGTTATTTATACCTAGTGATGAGGTTCCAAACTAAAAGGAAGATTCTTCAGATGAAGATGTATGCCATGAATCTATGTTGTCTCCATGTATTGATAATCCAATCATATAATATAAGGAGAATGTTTTAGTAGTTGAGGAAGTTGTTTCTCTAAGGCTAAAGAAGAAAAATAAGATCAATTGAGAAAGGAGGAGAAGGAATATGAGGAATTATTTTTGTTTTAGAGAATTAAAGTATAAAGGGTGTCTCTATCTATGATTTTTAAGAGACTCTTTTCAATGGGGAAGCAAGTGTTATTGTGGTATTCTTTTGATGTTCCTGGAAGAGTAGAGTTAAGTGTTCTCAGTTAGAATAGGTATGTCTAGATGGAAAATATGTTGAGGTAATGTCATGGAAGCAATCTATAGGGTCAGATTGAAGGTTCCTAGATGATAAAGGAGGATTTGTGATTTATCAAGGTAATATTTTTACATATAAAGGTTTGTTGACCTTATTATAGCATGCTCTAGGTGGTTTTATGATCTAAAGGTATGTTGAAGTCAAATTGAATATTTTTGTTTGCTCTTAGGTTTCCTAGTTTATACTTTATGAGTATGCATGTCCTGAAATGGGTTATAGGAAGTAAAGGTTCCCAAAGTGTGGAAGCTCAAATCTTGGTCCAGAAGTTTTTAATGGTTGTCTCTAGGTGTATAAGAATTTTTAGAGGTGGATGTTGACTGGAAGGTGTTATGTTGACTTTGTTTGCTTTAAGATTCTAGGGTTTTGGGCTCTACTAGAAAAATGGTCTACCTTATGAGTTGAGGTTTGAGGATTATTAATATGTTTAAAGATAAAAATTGGTTGTCAAATAAAGTTTCACAGAGATTTGAAGGTTTGTGGTTCTCAAGTTATTCAAGTTTTTGTCAAATTGGAGGCCCAATTAGATAATTAGTTTATGAAGGAAGTATGTTACAAAATATGAGATAGTTTTTGAAAATTGGTTTCCTTAAGGGGGAATGTGAGAGTACTCTAGATATGAATTTTTAGGTCCTGAAGATATGTATACTAAAAATTATGGGTTCTGCAAGTATCAGGTAAGGCTACAAGGAGGCTAGACATGCCTAGTTTGAAGAAGAGTGATTTTTGCTCAGTTTATCCAAAAGAGAAAGGTATGTGTGTTTCAAGGTGAGTTCTCAAGTTGGATTAGTGCATGTTTCCTATTTGGTGAGTAGCATGAATTTCTGTTAGTGGTCCTTATGGTAGCTTGAGAGAGAAGGCTAGTTAGCATATATGGTGATTCTTCAGTGTGTAGAGATATGAAGATGTTCAGAAGGTGATATTGCTCAGAGTTATTAGGGGGAGTCCCTCTTAGATGTTTCTTTATTTGTTACATTATATTTCTATGTTTTTGTGTGTCCTTTCTTCATTGGTTGTAATGCTTGATTGAAGAGAGTGTTGGCATGGAGTAAGAGGATGTTATCAAGGCAAGTTGATGTAGGCTCAAGGTAAGGGGGAGTTTGTATCATCTTTATAACATATTCATTTCCTATTTGATATAATTTTTAGGTCCTCAAGATCAGTTGGTGCCGACTTTGCCATTTTGTCAAAGGGGGAGAAAGTTCCTATTATGGGAGTGCTTGAAGAGAGAGAAGGTTAGCTATATATTGTTATATATGATGGTTGTTGACATCAATGATAAAGGGTGAGATTATTGGAGATTTTTAAATGATGTCATGGTATGTCATATAGGTCTCCTAGTGAGTAGATGAAGATCCTTGATAGTCTATGTGATAGTGACAAAGTGTGTAATTTATTTGTCCTAGTATGATTGAAGAAGGCTTGGTTGATCTTTAGAGTTTACTTGGTTTGAGATGTTTAGGGATGAGTCTAAAGTATTAATCATATGAAATAGGTCCCATAAGAAGTGTTTTATGCTTTGAGATCTTATGTGTATGAGTGGTATTCATCTGGTTCTTCATTGTGTTCATCTAGACATTTTGGTCTAGTGGTAGAAATATGAGTAGGCAGTTTGATGACATCACCATTACCATGTGGGAATGGGTCAAGGGGAGTTGGTCATATGGTTGTGATCACATTAGTCCCTATTTTTTATTCACTAGATATAAATTCATGCATTAAATCATAGTCAAAGATATGAGGGTGAAAAGTTGGCTTCTCAGTCAAAATTCATTGTTTTCTCATACTTAGCCAAATTTGCATATGGCCAAAAAGAGCTGAGTAAGCATGTTGATGAGGTCAAAATTCACATAAATGGAGGTGTTTGGAAAAAATGATCATATGGGTTTGATAATTTTTGTGCCTAGTTTCTATACACTTATTCTCAGATGATGAAACTAAGTGCGATAAAAGATATGCATGTACAAAGTTGGGCTCCTAGGCAGTTTGACTATATTTTTTCATACTTAGCTAAATTTGCATATGGAAAGAAGAATTGAGTAAGAATTTTGATGAAAGTATATCTTTCACATGTGGAAATTTCAAGAGAAGGTGATCATATGGGTTTGTTTGGTTTTGTGCATAATTGATTTATGCTAAATTTGAGATCATGCATTAGAGCATGAAAAACATTATGCAGGAACAAAGTTGGTCTCTCAAACAAATTCTAAGCATAATTGACTCTATGAAAGAAGATTTTGAGAAGGGATTTTAATGGAATTATATCTCACACATGTAAAGGTATCAAGATTAGTTTGGTACATGGTTGGATTTTACTATGTAAGGATATCATATGGTCTAAATTTGAGATTATGCATCTAAGAAAAAATTAAGTTATTAAAGTTTATAAATGGCTACTCAGACAGATAAACAAGGTTCTCAAAGTCATTTCTACACAAGTTAAAGTTTGAGCAAGATTAATGGTGCATGTTGCTCCAAGAAGTCAAGAAGTAGAGAGATGAGGATAGGTGCATGATGTTTAATGACTGAGCAAAGGTAAAGGATAAGGATCTAATAGTGAGTAGGTGTTCATACACATTGATTTAATGATGAGCATTGATAGTTAAATACCTAGTTGATCTAAAGAGATCGACAGAGCACATTGAGTCAAAGTTTTTAGATTGCACAAGATGAGGTTAACTTTTAAATGTTTAAAATTTGAACATTAGTGCATATGAATTAAAGTTTGGATAAGATCGACAGTGTGAGATTGATCTAAAGTTGAGAAGACACGAGATGATTGCATAGTTTCCAAGGTTTAACTATGACTGTTACCATTTAAATATTTGAATTTAACATAAGAAAAAATTAGAGATCTATATTTTGTTCATATCTTTCAATAAAAGTCAAATTTGCTATTTATATAAAAATAAAAGTTGTAGAGGACTCCAAGGTTCATATGTCACTATAGGTTTGAAGATTTGAAAGTGATTACCATCAAAGATATTGAGCCTAGAAGTTAATTGTGTGTTCGTGCTTATTTTGCAAGTGACCCAAAAAGGATAATTAAACTTATATAGATATTATTTTGATGTATCTAGATGAATTGGATATTGGGGAATGTTATAGACTCCATGAAGATGCTTTGTGTGGATTTTGGAGGTGTGTTAAATATATATTGAGTATGAAAAATGCTTAAGAATTTGACTATGTATTCATTCATGATGTTTCTATGCACTAGATCAGTGTTTGAGTTGTTTGAACATATGTAGAGGTGAGCTAAGATGACTGTGATCATTTGAAGATGTTGAAGGGGACATAAAGAGTGGACCCATGTATTTGAAATTGGTCACATGTTATTTTTTTGCTTGATAGTGTGCTAAATGTGTGAATGGGTCTCTAGGAGACCTATAAGAGCTACAAGGGCCTTATTAAAAGGTGTAGCTACTTAAGGGTGACCCATAGATGCTATGGCCAACTTATGATGTTTGTATTGAGATTTGTCTCAATGAGATAGATGATTTAAGGGTTAAGGCATGTCTAATGGTTGACCAAGATGGTTTTGATCATAAATTCTCTATAAATAGTGAAATCAATGATGGTGATTTCTAGACTTATGAGTGAGAGACTAGTATGTGAGAGAGTTGGAGAGGGATGGAAAGAAGAGGAGAGTGAGAGTGCCCAAATATTGGGTTAATGAGTAGAGAATATTAAGGAGTTTTTGTATGATTTGTAGGTCATTTTTCTAATGACAATATAGTGTTCTTATAGTTTTAAGTTGTGTGAAGATATCAAAGTGTGTATATGACAAATATTTGAGTAACAAAGGAGAGAGATTATGGAATGATTATGTGAGAGGCCTATATGAGTTAGGGATTTTTGTGTAGTTGTTAGATAATCAAGATGTCTATCATTAGGTGTTAAAGACATCAATTATAATGTGGAAGTGTTCTTTTCAAAAAGGGTCTACAGGAGTTGATCTTCTTTAGGGGCAGTTTCTCCTTATGAAATAGGGTTTCACTAAAGACCTTTGGTCAGAAGGACTTGATCAAGATTGTAGGTCAGAATGACTTGAATAAATAGGTGGTCAAAAGGAATTGATCATATTAGGGTTAGGTGATCCTTATGGAACTATTATTTCACTAAAGGCCTTAGGTTAGAAAGATTTGACCAAGGTTCCTAATCAGAAGGACTTGATCAGTCTCTTATTTGTGATCATCTTATAAGATAGTAGTCCATGTGTTTTCAAGATTTATAGTGGGTTATATTCTCCAAGAGGGTTTTTCACATAGATCTGATGTTGTTTATGTGATCTTACATTATGTTCATCATTCACTACTATGAATAATTTCTATGCTTCATAAATGATTGTATTAAATGCTTAAGTATTTGCAAGGGTTTGGAAATTAAATTGGATTGTTTATCACCATTGATTTAGCCCCCTCTTAGTGGATTGTACCTCTAAGAAACTTGGTATCAATTGAGGTTGGCATGGAATAAAAACCATTGAAACAAACCCTAACATTTCATGTTACTTCTCCACCCTCTATGCAAGGTGTTTTACATTCCATGTTTTGGTTTTTTAGTTAAAGATTCCTTGATTATAGATTTTTATGATTGGAAGTTTACCTAATGTAGTAGCTCAAACCACCCCCATCACTTAGAATATGGAACAAATATTAGAAGAAATATTGTCTCCAAATACAAGTACTAAACCTTTAATTTCAAATTAACATATAGTTTTGTTTTTTAAATTTACCATTTTTATAAAATAATTTCACTTTGCAGGGCACCCTCAAACTCCAAGGAAAAAAATGCCGGTGCCACCACCCTTGAATGTATTTTCTATAAGGGGTAAGACTCTTCCATTACCACAAGCACCAAAACCTAGTAGAGGAACACTACAATTATTGAGTTTTGAATTCCCCACTTTCTCTATCAGAGGTATATCAAGTGTGTAAGGATTAACCTATTTATAGGAAATCGATCTTGATGAGGAATATTTTGGTATTTAAAGTGGAGAAGTTGGTGTTACTGATTTCAATTCACATAATTTTATTCAAGGAGAATATTTTTATGAAACTAATTACGATGAACCTTGTACCTCTTCAACCCCCATCCCACCTGTGAACATTATCTTATCTGACGATGGCATTATGTTTTTTCTATTGAATAATTTATTATCAAAAAGTATTATTTCAAGTCGTAAGGAGGGAGTGATAGATGATTTAAAAAATGTATTAGTTTTGGAGTTTTGGGCAAATGCATTGATTAAAGAAATAAATTCCCATTATCACAACCACTCCTAATAAGAAAATTTATTTTCATTAGTGTAACATTAACCCAAAAATATTGATGATTTATTCGGTCAAGCTAAATATGGGTTAATTATTTTTTATAATAGTTAAAATGATAATGTGTTGAGTGTTATGCTAAATAGGTAAGAAAATTTTAATGCAAAAGCTTATGCATATTTGTTAGAGGTACAATCATTAGGGGGTGAATCAATAAAGTAAAATAATCCAATTTTAATTCAAATTCATTCAAACCCTTAATAATTCAATACATACATTTATTAAGAACACACATCATTTATATCAATTAACAATAAAGAAAATTCAAAATCAAGCACATAACACATGACATATGTGGGAAACCCTCTTAGGGGATAAAACCCACTGAACCCTATAAGATGGACTACAATCCTATAATGACAAGATCCAATTTAGATCAACAATAATTGATAAAATAAGATGCATCCCTTAATTTAGTGAGACAACAATCCCATAAGGAGCTACTACCCTAGTCTAGTTGAGCAACCATAACAATTAGACCTTTAGCAAGTTTCACCTTGTAAGGAGGAACAAACCCCCTAGATGTTGATTAACCATAATAACACCTATGAAATAAAAATCTTTAAAACATTTATTACCTACAAATAATGTATATCATCTCTTTTCAACTCTACACACTCTCTCTAGCCTTGACACCCTCTTAATGCATTCGAAGCCACCTTTTGGATCAACCTAGATCTCTTCGCTCATTCATAATATTCAAACCTACAAGAGCACTATTATAACATCATAAATATGAACTAAAGGTCATATACATGATAATAAACCTACTCTACTCTTCAACCTATCCACTGGTCACACTTCCTCTTTTCTTTTGTTCGCTCCTCAACTCTTCGTTCTCCTTAACACACACAAGCCTCTAGGGCTTACTTGCTCATTCTACCTCCTCTAGGATCATTATGTATAATGAACTATATGTCCTCCTATACAAAATTGATCAAATAATAATAAATAATCCTATTCACTCTTTGATGGTCCTTAATGAACTATAATTTCTCTTTCAAAGGTTTTCTCCTTCACTTGGCACCACACACGCACAACAAAAATAATTAGTCCAAATATATCTTGTACTTATACCACTCTCTTGGTATAACCCATATTGGTCAACCAAAATTCTTAAAATACTTTAAACACACTTATAATAGGTCCATACAAATGTTACATGTGAGAACCACACTCTCCATAGGTTGGCCAATACCTCATTAGTCCCAAACCACTATTAGGTCTTGGTGAGACCTAAAATAATTAGACCTTCATACTCACATGTTACATGTGAGACTACTTGGCACACATTCATCATTTACCAATTATTAAACACATATAACCTATCTCTAATATCCACATTCTCACTCTTATATGGGTCCATGCCACCTAGAACACCAACTCAATACTTTAACCTACCAATTAGGTCTCCTTGCTCTTCAGGTCTTCATATATAGAAAACATAGTCTCAAAATACTGAAGCAACTAATTAAATATTTCACATATCTATATGATTAGATCACATGGGTGAAAAATTTAGTACCTATGTAACACCTCCATGTTATTTAGACACATCAACACAGGCTCTAATCACTCAAAACAACTCTCTCAAAATGACCACTCAGATTGGTCATATACTATCAAAATATAGTCAAGCTATTTTTAATCTCCATATTTGATCAAGGGCATAATATGACAACTAATGCATTATCACAAGTCTTAGAGACTTATAAAACATATCCATGCTCATTTTATTCTTCAATTTTGTTTATAACGCCTTCAACTCACTTATACAACATGATCACTCAATCAGTTAGTGCATTCAACAAACATAATCAACTTATAAGCCTTTTTATCATAAATAATATGGATTAGTCAAACCTAAAAAATCTATATATATGGTATTCATGGATTCTAAAACATTATCCAATAGTTATTTCACATTAAAACATCAAAATACCATCAAGAACAACTCAAATATCCTTCTTGGGTCACTTACAGAACATGGTCAAAACATAGTCAACTTTGGAGCTCAATATCTTTTCTTGCATGAAAAATCAAACATTCTAACTAGATTCACCTTGGATTACTCTTCAACTTTTATTTTTACATCACCTTCAAATTCATCCTGGATCAAAAGATATTAGAAAAATACTGAGAACTAGTTTTTCCTTTGTTAATTTAAAAATTTAAATACCAACTATCATAGTTAAACATCAAACACTTTGATATCATCTCATGTCCTTGAATCTTAGATCAAAGACACACCATTTATCTTCTTGGAATTATCTCTATATTTACCTTTGTTAAACAATTGACACTTTACCTCATCTCATTTAATCTGACAACGTTGAACAAATACATTGCATCGATCTGCGTTGAAAGTGTCATTGCTTTAATCATACTAAAAAATTGTCACTTTGACCTCATCTCATGCATCCTATAAAATTTGATAAAATATGCTCTATTGATCTCTTATATGTAACTTGGTCTTTACCTCTGCTCACTATTAAACATTGAACACTTGGCATCATCTCACTACTTCTTAAAACTTTAGAATAAACACCCTCCATCAATCTCTTTGAGAGAAACCTAGTTTTTAATCTATTAACCATCAAACACTTTAAACTATTTGACTCAATATGCACCATATATCTTTAATTATATAAACACCTATGAATTGTTGGATCTCTATCTAGTCCTAATCTTTACCTTTTAAATAATTGGCTAAGTATGGGAACCACTATAATCTGTTTGGAAGGCCAAGTTTGCACCTTAATAAATTTTTCTATGATATATTACATAACTTGAAAATTGGACCATATGATCTTCTCACATAGAGGAATCCATCCATGTATTTATATTCTACTAAAACCTTCATATGTGCAAACTATGCTATCATCAAATTACTTAATTAGCTCTATTTAAACTTAGACATTTAACATAGTTAAGGTTAGATTGATTTCACACTATCAATCTATTATGTGTTTAAACATAGACCATTAGATCTACCTTTGAAAATTTGTCTAAGTATGGGTAAACATTGTAATCTAACTAGAAATCCAACTTTACACTTACATATCTTTCACTACACTCCATCTTATGACCTAAAACTTGGACCATAGAAAATTAGGACTAATATGATCATAACCATATGACCAACTCCCCCTGACTCATCCACACATGGTGTATGCAATAAAAAATTCATCATATCCATAAATCAATCCTAAATTGGATGGGATAGAACACACCTACACTTATGATTGGGGAACATACAATTGTTAAGTGGGAACATGACCAATGTGAGAATCCACTAGACCCGATTAGGGGATCATTTGTCACAACATACCATGTGAGGTAGGGTTATAAAGCCTATAGTCTAATATAATTACACAACAACCCTAAAAGAGTCATATGATTTAATATTGCACTAATCTAATAACAAGAAAAGTAAATATAATCTAATGTGTACCAAAACTTGTGGCACAAAGTGGGGGTTAGAAACAAAAAAAAAAAAAAAACTAAACTAGACATGTATAGAATACATATACTCACATCAATGTATACAAAATCATAATACATATAAGAGAAGAATATAAATGCACTATATATCTACTCTTACAAAGGAGGATTAAATTTATGAATACTTACTTTTGAAGATGAACCTGTCGAGCCTCAATCTCCCCCTTAGCCAAGGTGCTTTGAAAGATATTGTCATGGCATGTAAGGATAACTAAGATAAATCAGATCTAGGATACAAAACCTATCTAAGCATCTAAAAGACTTATCCACAAGATGAGATCAGAGCTCCAAAGAAAATATTGAACCTTAAAGCTTTATTCCCCAAGTAGAATGGTCAATAAGTAGATGTTCATTCATACTTATTCACTTAATTCTTTGCTCTTTTTAAATGGTGGTAAATGACCTTGTATATATAGTAGTATCTTACCCTAAAATCATTTGGGAATGTTGGCTGTGCTAGGTCAACTCAATTAACCTAGCATGTTTTTGGGTCTAACTCTCTAAGTCTGTGCTAGGTTGGTCGAGAGGCCAATAAACTAAAAGAGAGAAAAAGTACCTAAACTGTGCTAGGTTGACCTGGTCAACCTAGCACAATTGATGAATCAAAAGGGTGATAAGGCAATAAATGAAGGATAAAACATAACAAATGATAGGAATGGTTATAAATAAGAAGAATAAGCTTGGGTTTAATGGTTTTAGGAGGCTAGAGTGTGGATGACAAGTGGAAAAAGGAATAACAATATTATGAAGTATCGATGGTTTTCCCACCCCTTTCTTCATGCACCCCTTAAGGAATGAACTTGGAGAGATAGAGACTTGATATATTCTTATAATATACAAAGTGTTAGTAATCAATAAAAAATAAAAATATTATGTGTATACATATGTCCTAGCCAAAGCTCATCATGTGTCAGATAAGTGCAACACGACATGATACTTCAAAAGAAAACATGATAACACACAACACTAATGCTAAGTATGTTGTAGTAAGAAAAAAATTAGATAAATGAAAGAACTGTATTGAAAAACACATACCTTTAAATTACCTTAGTGCCATATATAAATAAGTAGAATTTAAGAAATGAAGTTTTCCAATGTAGAGTACACTAGGTGAACCTATAGAAGTTGGTGCAAAAAATAGCCAAAAATCATTTTTAAAAAAAGATAGACATATGCTAGTGGAAAATAATCTCTATGTCATCATGATTCTAATGCATTTTATGGTTTGCAAAATGGATGAATAGAAACAAAGATAGAGGCAAAACAAGGAATTTGCTTGGAAATAAATGAAAGAATTGGGTTGCTAAAAAGTAGTTTTAAATAGGGAAAAAGAGAATTAATTTAGCATTTTGAATTATGAAAGAGAAAAGAGAGAATTCATTTTGAATTTTAAATTGTGAAAGAGAAAAGAGAGCTTTGAGTCCAAACAAGCATAGGATGGTGACGGAATGACATTCTACATGAGGAGGACACCCAAAGGTAGCAACAGGTATGTAAATACGGATCTCAAACTAGTTTTTGAAAATTGTATTGAATTAAGTGAATTTATGATAAAATTTGATTTTAAGAATTTATATATGCCAAACTTTATCAAACTTAGATTCTAAGGGTAGAAAATAAGAAGGAAAGAAATGGGTTTGAAGGGTTTAGGAAGAAAGTGAGTGAAATGCACATTCTGGGAAAAATGTACTAGGTCAACACACATAATGGACTAGGTCGACCAGGTTAACCTAGTAGGATAAAATAGGGTAGAATCCATATGGTGGACCTAGTAGGTATGGGTCAACCTTGTGTATTTGTAGGTTAAAAAGCTATAATGGAGTGAGTAATTAGTCTGTAAGGGCCAAAATGAAAACTTAGTACCAAGGAAGGGAAGATAAGAGGGTTGAGCTAAAATTTTAAGTCAAATAGGACAAAAATAGGGAATTTTTGGTCAAACTAGGTTGCCCAGGGAACCAGAATAAACATATAAAAGCATGTAGAAAGCTGAAAGAGGGCTAGAATGGCCCAAAATGGCCAAAGGAGGAAAAGAGGAACTAATAAATCTATAAATAGGATAAAATGAATAAAATGAATAAAATGAATAAGGAAATAACAATTAGGCTTATTTTTTATTAAAATTATAAAAATGATGTCTAAAGAATGTATTGTGATTATACATAACATGGAGGAATTAATGCATCCTTTGTTGTTTCTTGGTTGTAGAGATGGATGATATTTTTGAGGTTGGTGGATGTGTCTTGGTTATTGGATTTGTTGGATAGATTATTAGATGGAGATCGATCTAGACTAATAGCCATGAGTCTAAGAGGCATATATGATATGTGTAGGATCCCCCATAGTGCTGGTCTATTAGTCATGTTCCTGGGATGTTGGGAATGATTGAATAACACCTTCAAATGAAAGGTGGATGGGGATGTGATAGAGGTGGGTATCACACTAGAGGATGTTCATGCCATCCTTGGGTTGCCCATAGTAGGAGCACCAGTGACCATAGGGATACCAGATAGCTAAGAGGAAAGGAGAGCTTTAACCATGTGGGCTATAGGCTCATAGATGATATTGAAAAAATGAAGAGTCAGTATGGATGATGTCTATATATCATAGATTCTAGACCTCTATAAGGTGGTGATAGGCCTTTTGATACAACAAGTGCTCTATCAAAAGTTAAATGGCAAGGTATCACTATTTATGGTAGCCTTGAGCAAGATGATGCTAGAGGAGGGAGTATTATATGATCTAGGTTTTACCATCTAGGTCCAAATCATACATGATCTATTCAAGATATTGGTTAGAGGGTAGAAGACCATGAGATTGATCATACTACTAACAACATGGATATATGAGGTACTTCTCATGTATCAACTAGTTGGGGTGGCCCATGTAGTTGATGATAGGTCACCTTAAGTATGGAGATGGAGAGAGGACCAGGTAGCATGGGCTATGCCCCACATGCTATTGCTATAGTTGATGAGATGTGTAGACATCATGTGGTAGCTGTATGGGCACATAACAACTACATGGGTGAGATGGCACATAATTATACCTGTATTAGAGAGTAGAGAGGTGGTTGGACACTATACATGGTGGAGAGAGCCACATATAGTGGCATAAGTGCTAAGATAGATTGACTTACCTCATTTAGTGACATTGATATTAATTCCTGACTAGTGGGCTCAACATGTGAAGAAGCCACAAGGGAAGAGGGGACTTAGACCATTAATAGTTAGGCTAACATTAAGGCTGCATTGGGAGTGACCATGGACTAGTCAAACATGATGAGTGGTAGAGGAGGAGGTAGAGATACTAGATGTACCACTACCAACCCCATATCGAGATGAGTAGTGGCCATCAAGGACATAAAAATGATGGAGATAGCAGAGAGTAGAGACTATAGACATCTTGAATGATCCCATAAATGATCTAGAGGAGATGATAAAGAGACCAATCAAATGGAGTCTAGAACAAAAATGAGCCATGACAACTAGGTTCAAGCTGAGGAGGAAACCTACCAAGAACTTACTAGGGGGTTATGCAAATGGGGATACTATACTAGGTAATCATGCAAAATGATGATATCATGGGATTCGAGAGACAGATAAGTATGAAGATGGTTGAATTATTTCTTAAGTTTTTATTTAGTAGTAGAGAGATATAGATAGATATTATGAGATATGATAGTGATCTAATATCCATATATTGTGATTTTGTAGGTGTACCTAAGGAAGAGGAGGAGAGATGGGGGTCCTTGGTGAGGGAAGCACTCCATGACATCCTAGAAAAGACTCTACATCCATATGACCCCATGACACTAAAGGATCTAAGTGTACCATCCACCCTAGCTCAAGTGAGCTCATTCAGATTAATTAGAGAGGCAATGAGATAGATATAGGTGTAGAGAGAGAGCATGCATCCACTAGCAAAGATGGGTGCAAGTAAGAGATGGGCCTAGAAGGCCTTGGTAGATGAGAGAGATATGAATTTGGAGATAATGACATAAATGATGCATGAATATATAATGATGCATACTCAGATGATGTAGGCACATATAGTGATCCAGGCTGAGTTAGTGAAGGCATAGGTGCAGATAACATGCCTATAGGGATAGGTAGAGGGATTAAGGTCTTGGACTACCTCATTACAGTGGATCATTAAAAGGAGTTAGATTGAGGCCTCACCAAGCAACATGGTTATGCCATGAGATAGATAGGATGGAGCCCAACCCTAGTGCTGAGACTTTGTATATGGTTGTATATGTTGTATGAAACTCATGGTATACATATATATATATATATATGATGTATCATTTTGTATTATTGGTGTTGGTTGTGTATGTTTTCTTTATGATGGTTTTGTTTGTGGATGTTTTTTGGATATATTTCTTTCTATCACATGTATTTAACTTTGTTGTGTATGCTATAGGAAATATATGTGGTGTGGTTTATTTTATAACATTATGGAATACACATGCATGGTTAAAAAATAGGCAAAAAAAAGACTTGGGAAACTATAATCAATCAAATAAATGTACTACACACTAGTTCAAGTTGGGAAATGCGTAATAACAAAAAATGACTAAGTATAAAAATCCAAGAAAATTGCAAACAAGATGGTAAAAGGAGATTTGTTTTTAAACCAATGTAAAATATTTTTTCACTAAATTAAAACAAGTAAAATCATACTAAATATCACGTTGGGAAGTATGAAAAACAATGTAATAAAATGGAAGGTATGTAAAAGGGCACAAATGGTAATAGAAACAAATTAAAATTAAGTCAATCAATTATAATATATCATGATGGGAAGTACAAAATAAAAATAAAATTTGCAAAATATTGGTCTTAAATTTATCATACTAATTCAAGCTGGGAAGTATGAGAAATTCAAGAAATGGTTGTAATCTTACATGCACTAAAAAAATGAAAGGTGAAATAAAAATGAAGTAAGCATAAAACATACTAAATATCAAGATGGTAAGCATGTCAATGATGTGTAACCTTATAATCAATTGACTCTTATCTCATATTTGACACATGTAAGTTTTGATGGTGACTTGTTTATTGGAAAATTTTATGAGGAAGACCGGGTCCTATCCACAGTCTTACACTATAAATTGCAAAATAAAAACCCAAGGGGTACCAAATGAAGATTGGTAAGCATAAGGATAAGTAATGTTAAATCAAGGATGTGGATAATAAGATGGAAAATATGGTAATTTGTGAGGGATGCCAGGTCCTATCCATGGTATTATAAAATAACTCATAAATGATATCCCATGGGGAGTGATCAGTAAGCAAAAAAATATTTCCCAAGAGGAAATATGAAGGAAAATGAATGAAAAAGGGAGTGTAATAAGTAGGACTTAAGCATCTTATGAGAATACCTTAGGAGGCAAGAGACATACTAAGGACATGAGAAGACACTAAGTGACTAGTGGTCATCTATGTACAAAGGAAACCCACTTGTTATAGACATAAAGCTTTATAGGAAAATAGGTATGCTACTAAGATCAAATCATAAAGGTATATTAGTACAAGGAAAATTAAAATAGACCTACTTTCCCACAATGTGTTCCCCACTCCTCAGGACCCCTTACAGAGTTGTCAGTCTACTACAAAGATTAGGTACTTGCATGAGAAAGTAGGTAGCACTAAAAGTTTTTTTTTAATTATCTTTTTCTAATCTACTAGCCTACAACAACCCAAATGACCTTGGATCTACCATGAGGCCAACCATGGAGTTTGAGGTTCAACTATAAGAAAGAGAAGTGATTTGAATCATGTCTTTTAGTGTGATTAGACTTTTAATAATATTTAATATTTTTGCGTTTTGATATCATTGGATTTGTTTAAATGATTTGGATTTTAACTTTATTTAAGGGATTTTTAAGATTCCTCTTCCATATTGATTTGTAATGACCAATCATGAGAGAGATAGTGATACACATGAATGAGCTATAGACTAAGGCTAAAAGAAGCCAAGTAACAAAAGACAAAAATATTGAAAAGAATACTTAGGATTGATAATGAATGTAGAATGTGATCTCAAGTCTCAACTGTGTATATGCTTAGTTTATGGAAAAAGTAAGAAGGGAAAAAGGAGATCCAAAGGAGGATAGGTGAAAAAACATAGTAATGAGAAAGATTGTTTACTAAATGATCACATGGTAATAGGAGATAATAACCAAAGGGAAGAGGGTAAATATAACCAAGTCACCATGATAACTATCTATGAAAAATAAAGATAAGAAAGCAAACAATCATGAAGATACAAGGGAATTTTTTTGAGAAAAACTCTAAAGGAAAAGAAAGTAATGATAAGGAAAAGACAATCATATGTGAAATGTAAAATGATAACATAAGCTAACTATAGTAAAACAAGAAGGAGAAACATGATATAAGATAAGAAAGAATTTGACATAGTGTCAAATGATATAATCAAAATATAAATAATATTGGAGCACATGCTTAATCTAAATATAAATGAGAAAGCACCATGCATGTGCTCATAAGTACTTGTAAATCTATCCACACAGATGTTCCAATACATCAGATAAGTCTCTATGAAGCTAAATTCGTAATGCATCTAAGGTCTCATCAATCTTCAATTAATACTAGGCAAATACTTCTTTTCTAATCTCCTCAACTAAAAAATTAGGGATGTTCAAAGGATCATGCTAAGGAGGAAAGTTAGGCAAAGGCTAGTTAGGAGAATGCATGGAAACATGATCTACAGGAGAAGAAGGAATCATAGGTAGAGAAGGATCCACAAGTGAAGGACTCATGGGTGGAGAAGGATCCACAGGTGAGGGAAGGTCCACAGGTGAAGTAATCATAGGTAGAGTCACAAAAGGTGGTGAAGGGACCACAAGAGGTGATGGAACCACTAGAGGTGGAACCATGGGAGAAGAAGGAGAAGCCTTATTACAAGAATGACCTATGGGAGGAATGGTAGAAGGTCCAATGATGACTACAAGGTGATATTTAAGATGTTAGAGAATGAAACAATGATCAGTGTGATGCATGCCACATAGGTGCCATAGAAAATATACCTCACCATAGTTATGTAAATATTTAGGAAGTATGTTTAGAGGAGGTATGGATTTGTCTCATGATGAGGAAGAAGGATGCAAGGTATCAAGATATTATCACAACTTATGATAGTGGGTAGAAGAATGGTTATCTATCTCATGGAAGTAACAGATACACTTGTGAGTGGTTTCAGGAGCACTC
The DNA here is from genome assembly GCA_037957365.1 of Torreya grandis. Lineage (NCBI taxonomy): Eukaryota > Viridiplantae > Streptophyta > Pinopsida > Cupressales > Taxaceae > Torreya > Torreya grandis. The sequence goes on from JARHVA010002049.1 coordinate 1,276,169, forward strand.
ATGGAAGGAGATGAAATAGGAATGAAAGAAGCTAAAGAGGACTCATCGGCCCATTTGGTAGGAAAAGGAACCATCTTAGGTAGTGGAAGAAAACCATCATCAAGGGAGGGTGATGATGAAGAAGAAGTGGAACTAGGCTCAACAGGAGGAACACTAGGATGAGAAGCTGGAAGAGGCTCAACAACAATAAGAGAGGAAACAACTTCAACTAAAGTAGAAAAATGAACAAGCTTAACTATAGATGGACCTACTAAAGGAGGGGTGGGATTTGCAAAAGGTCTAAAGAGGAATACCCTAGGTGTGGAAAAGTGATTAGGTCTAATCATAGCATGATTCAAAAGTATAGTCTAAGGGGTTCCTAAAAAACTAAAGGTATCAACACCATCTCTACCCTATAATAAAGAGAAAAAATGTAAGAATTATGAACTATAAATGAAAGATAATGATGAGATGCATGAAAATACTCAAGTAAAGACGAGTGGTAATGAATAATCTCAACATCACAAGCCTGGACAAGGCCACCTAAAAGTTGATCATCTAAAGAATAACCATCATCATAGTCTAGAGTATGAAGATCAATGACACAAGTTGGGATGACCTTGTCATCAGAGGAAGTTTGGTGAATAGAGTGCCTAATATTTTTTAATACTATAAGAATTTCATCACAAGAAGGTTTGTGAGAATGAGGGTACAAGGAATTAGGAAGCTATAAGATGAGATGAGGTGAGAAATCATAAATTTTGATCTTTAATTTAATCTCATTAGGCTCATCATCATCAAAATCTAAAAGGTTGGGAGGAATGTTACCAATGAGCTCAAGATGCCCATTATCACCTCTGGTTGAGTTGATATGAAATTTAAGATGTCATGACTCATAAAATGGAACACTAGACAGAGGTTAAAGAGTAGGAATTTTGAAGACATGATGATCTTAGAATTGTTTGAAATTCTAAGGGTTAGTGTCTCCTTTAATCCTATAAATGGATCCATTATGAGAAAATTTAACACATTGGCAAGTGGAAGATGTGAAAAATCACATATGATGGGTCCATAACCTACCAAGCAAGATGTTAAATGAAGGGGAATGTTGATGATCATCACCTTCATATGAGATGATAGGTGGTATGGTAATAGGAATCTACACACACCCTAAAGGAGGAATTTACCTTATATTGTATCCTTGGCATGTGCTACACGTATATTTGAGATTACATTTAGAATACCCAAGAGTCTTAATGAAATAAAAGGAAGCAACATAGGTGCTATAATCCTCATCAATCAAAGCTCACTTAACTTGGATATCACCAATTTGGATGCTAATAAATAATGGAGGATTATCTACATGAAGCAAAATCTCATCTAGAATCATAGATGCTATGTGAAATCATAAAGAAATAGAAGGGTCTATAGTTTCATCAATGTTAATGGACATCTCTTCACATTTATATAAGATACTATCCTCAGATCTAGATAAAGTAGCCTTCTATCTTACTAGAAGAGGGCAAGGGATATTCATCTTGAATAAGAGTTTCATGAGGTGATTTCTACGACTTGGAGATGTCCTCATGAGTTCAAGGAAAGGTATTTGAGATGGAAGATTAGTAAGTTATAAAATGGGATCCCACTCATCATAACCCATAAGGATATTGTTAGATATAGGTGTGTAATGATTAATAAGGTCTTCAGAAGGTGGATCCAAAGAGCATTGAAACTTACGTTGATAAGAATGAGAAGGTTGAGAAGAAGGTTGTAAATCATTTGGTGATGAATAATTAGTTGGTTTAGATTGATTTTGAAGTTTGGAAGAAGAAGTTTTAGTAGAAATTGGATTGTTATTAGTATTAGAAGATGATGGGAGAGAATTAGAAATTGTATGAGATGTGTCATCCAAGGGAGAATCATAAATCAGATCATCAAAAGAGATAATATATTCTTTCCCCAACTCATTTAAATGAGTTGGATAAGAATATTGGATAACATGATATGTCTTGTGGGAAGGAGTGTAGATAGGTTGTGAATCAATGAAATCCACCACTCTTCACATATTATTCATGCTAGCCAAATTCTCCTTAAAATTTGGCTTAATAAGACTTTATAAATTATTAGTGGAAGAAGTGGGCTTATCTTGACCTTCTTGGATTGGTTGATGATTAGGCAAGGGGTCTTTATAGATAGCTAAATGAACATTTGATTGATTTAAGCCTTAAGTTTTATCATGTGATTTATAGTCTTTGAAAGCAATCTCATAGGATTATTGATGCTTATGAATAATGTAATCATGATTAAAATTTGGGACAAGAAGAAAGTCCATGGATAAATTGTAGCTATCTACAAGTCTCATGAGAGTGACCATAGCTAGAATTAAACCAACAAAACTTATTAGGATCATACCATTATTTCATAGGTTGAGTAGGGTCAAGATGTTAAAGAAGAGGCCTGAGTAAACATTTAAGCAATTCAATTGAGGATAAAGGCTTATAGATATTAATGTTGTTTGTTGAAAAATAAATATTAGTGAATTGTTGAGAAGTATCTGGTTCTGAAGAAGGGGTAGGAATGACAACTTACACATTGTGAATGGTGTCATATGAATTAGTGATACCATTATTGGTAATATTGTGGTTTTTATTCTTTACTAATAGGTGAGGGCATATGGAAGGTTGGGGTGACTCGAATAGACGCACGAGGAAATCTTATCTTTTGGCTTGATCGATAGTTTCCTCCAAGGTACAAGGAGAAAGGGTAAAAACTTGATATTGTAATTTAGGATATAAAGAATTCGTAAAGAGATGAAAGAGGTTATCATCCACCATGTTATGTTCACATTTATTTGACAAAGTCTTCCATCATTTAACAAAGGCTTGGGCAGTTTCATTTTCATTTTGTTTGTAATTGATGAAATGGACCAAAGTGTTCTAAGGAATATCACTAGTTTGAAATTCTTGTACTAAAGCATTTACTAAGTCCTCTAAACTAGTGATAGAGTGTGTTCAAATTTTATTATACCAATCCAAGGCATCACCCATGAGGGTTTTGGCTAAGAGTTTGGTAACAACAAAGGTATTTAACTTGATCCAATCCTTGTAAATATTTACAAATGTTTTGAGGTGAAGAGTAGGATCGATTGACCCATTGTAAAAAATTGTAGGTGTTATACCATCAATGTCAATGTTAGTAATTTGGGTGGTAAGAGGTTCATTTTATAAATGTTTCATGACTTTTTTGACTAATGGAGGTTGAGGAATGAGATTACCTTGAGAATATCAAAGAGGAGGAGGAGGAACACTTTGGTTATGTGTTCCCCAAGTCATTAGTTGAGGATTGGATTGAGGATTAAGAAGGTGGTTTTGAATTCTCATCATTTGATTCATATTATGAGATTGGAATGTGTTTATTTGATTAACAGTTTACAACAATAGTTGATGAGTTTTGTATAGTGTTATTAGAACAAGTAGTATTAGTGTTTGTGTTGGTGTTAGTGGCTTGGGTACCACTATTAGTGTTGATATGAGCTTGAAAAAAACTATAAGAATTTAAGGCACTTGTGGAAAAATTTGCTTGTGAAGCAAAAGATGGACTAGTAAATGATTGAGAGGAAGAATAACTAGAAACATGAGTGCCTTGGGTAGCAAATGATGAACTAGTGGAAGGATTAAGGATAATAGATCTTATGAGAGGCCCACTAGATGTATAACCTACCATGTTAGTTGATATACTAGGCATGGAGTTAGAATAAGTTAAATAAGAAGATGTCATGGCATAATAATGAGTCAAGATTGAAGGAAGAGGTTGAGAAGCAAAGAAATTGGTACCCCTAAATCCAATTGAGAAAGTGGGAGTAGGAGAATAGGTTCTTCAAATTGATGGCTAATTATGAGGTTATAGATGGTGGAAGGATCCTTTCCTTTATGTTGAGGGAATTCCATGATAAGCAAGATAATTTCAAGAGTATACTCTAACTCAAGATAATACTCTAAGAGAATAGGAGGGTTTTGCTGCAAAGGGGTATGAGGAGGGGTCCCATATTTCATCATGCAGGTTGTAATATGAACATTACTATCCTTCACAAAAGGAGCCCTACTTTGTCTAAGGGAGACCCTATTAGGATTGGTGAATTCCATCATTTTTTTTGACTAAATTTCAGTGTTATCACCAAATAGAAAGTCTATGATGAAATAAAGAGAAGCGAGATGAGAAAGTAAAGAATTAGAAAGTGACTAAAATAGTACTAGGTCAACCTGGTCGACCTAGTGAAAAAATATGGGCTATAAAACTATATAGGGTCCATAGGGTTGACCGAGTTTAGTAAAAAATGAGTGGTAGAAATAGGTAAAGATGATATAAATAGTAATAGGTTGACCAGGTCGACTTAGCATAGTGTATAGGGGATGAAAAAGATACAGGGTCAAGAGGGTCGACTAAGTACAATATATATGGAAGAAAAGAAAGCTGATATCAAGCTATGAATTGAAGCAAGATAATTGCAAGTAATGTAAGAAAAAAATAAGTATTGAAAGGGAAATAGATAGTCAATTGAATTGATGATGGCCAATCCAATTGATGCACACAAAGTAAAATCTTGCACTAACATTGGCTAATGCAAGCTTTTACACACATAATTGATCAAAGAAGAAATAAATAAATTGAAAGTAAAGCTAGCTACTTGGTCAACCTATAATGTTCATTAGATTATTAAGAATGATTTTAAATGTTAAGGGATATTAGATATACGTAAGGTACTATATAATAATCTAAGGCTAGTTTTAGGTAAGTTTAGGATGAAAAAAACTATAATGGAAATTATATAGGCTTAGTATTGGAGCATACCCCCTCAATTCACACACTATAACAATAAGGGTAACATGTTGTTATCCAAAATATACCATTACCCATGCTTTATACTTGACCAAAGCATCAAGTCAGCTTCCCCCTTGGTGATGAAATCTAAGTAGGTTGACCTGGATAGTCAAATTTTTAAATGCTTATTGATGTTTATGTGTTTGGCTATGTGTGAAAAAAATATAAATAGTTAAACTAAGTGATTTATTAAAAATACCCTAATTAGACTATGAGAATTATTCTAAGCATGCAAACAACTTAAAATAAAATATGTGATTAACATATATGGTTATTTCAAGTTTTGAAACAAGGTATAGTTGAGAAACTATATGCAAAATCATATAAAATAGGGTTAATAAGGTCAAAATTATACTATGGAAGCAAATTCTAAAAGTGAACTAGGTCGGTCAGGTCAACCTAGTTATTTTAGAAAACATAGGAACACAGAGTTAGGTCTATAGGGTTGACCTAGTTGACTATTCTGAGATAGTTTTAAGGACTACAAAATTGAAAGGAAAGTATAGAAAAAGAAATAAATAAGGAAATAAAAACTAACTTGAATGGTTTATAGATGAAAAGGATAATATTAATGATCAAGAACCTTGGATAAAACTATCAAAAACATGCAAACTGGGTCAAACTAGTTGATCAAACTATACATGAACTTGATAAAAAAGTGTTGAAAATACACTAGGTCGACTTGGTCAACCTAGTAGGTTGAACAAGAGGTCTACAAACTTGAAAAACTTGTACTAGGTTAAGATGGTCAATCCAATTGTTTTAACAAAATTATGCAAGTTTTGAAAACCTGTATTAGGTTGACTTGGGTGAGCCAGTTGCCTGTTCGTACAAACTTGTGCATAGAGATAAATAACTAGGTCAACAGGGTTGATCCAACATAATATAGATATGATAGAAATAATGAAAAATAGAAATGAAATAAGTGAAAGAAATATTGCAAGGGTTTGATTCACATTAGGTTGACTAGAATGCATATAATTAGAAATGCATCATGTCTATAAATCAATCATGGATTGAATGGGATAGAGCACACCTACACTTCCAATTGGGGAGAATATAATTGCTAAGTGGGAGGATGACCAATGTGAGGATCCACTAGATCTGATTACGGGATCACTTGTCACAATACATCATGTGAGGTAGGGTTCTAAAGCCTATAGTCTAACACAATCACACAACAACCCTAAAAGAGTCATATGATTTAATATTTCACTAATCTAATAACAAGAAAAGTAAATCTAATATAGTGTGCATGAAAGCTTGTGGCACAAAGTGGGGGTTAGAAACAAAACAAATAAACAACTAAACTAAACATGTATAGAAAACATATACTCACATCAATGTATACACAATCCTAATTCATGGAAGAGAAAAACACAAATGCACTATCTATCTACTCTTACAAAGGAGGAATAAAGTTAGGAATACTTACCCTTGAAGATGAACTTATTGAGCCTCAATCTCCCCATTGGCCAAGGTGCTTCATAAGAGATTGGCATGGTATGTAAGTATAACTAAGATAAATAATCTCTAGTCTACACAACCTATCTAAACATCCAAAATACTTATCCACAAGATGAGATTAGAGCTTCAAATAAATTATTGAACCCTAAAAATGTATTCCCCAAGTAGAATGGTGAATAGGTAGATGTTCATTCACACTTATTCACTTAATTCTTCACTCTTATTAAATGGTGGTAAATTACCTTGTATATATAATAGTATCTTACCCTAAAATAATTCAAGAATGTAAGCTATTCTAGGTTGACCAAATTGACCTAACATGTTTTTGGGTCTAACTCTCTAGTTCTGTGCTAGGTCAACCGAGAGGCCAACAAACCAAAAGAGAGAAAAGTCCCTAAATTATGCTAGGCCAACCTGGTCAACTTAGAAAAACCAATAAGTTAAAAGGGTGATAAGGCAAAAAATTAAGGATAAAAAATAGCAAATGATAGGAATGGATAGAACTAAGAATAATAATCTTGGGTTCAATGGTTTCAGGAGGCTAGAGTGTGGATGGAAAGTGGCAAAAGAAACAACAATCTTATGAAGCATCAATGGTCTTCCCACCCCTTTTTTGGTGCACCACTTAATGCATGCACTCAGAGAGATTGAGACTCAATAGGTTCTTACAAGATACAAAGTGTTAATAATTAATAAAAGTTAGAAATATTATGTGTATACACGTGGAAATGATGATGTCAACAAATTGTCTACTTAGATTTTCTACCACAAACCAACTATGCCTAAATGAACAAAATGAAGAACCAAATGAATACCATGCACTTCCATACTCACTCCAAGAACTTTTGACACCCTAGGGTCTTTAAAACATGTCCAATACCAACAATATCATCCATTAATTACTTCACTTAGTCAAACACTGAAGAACCATATAGGAACACTAAAGCTTATTAAATCATACTTTGTGATTATCATTGTAGTACATATGGCACCTCATCAACATATTTGGTTACCTTGGATACATCATTAAAAAACCTCCAAAAATCTCCCCCTTTGTCATTGATGTCAAAAACCAATACAAATCTTATGCTCAGACTATGTCTCTCTCTTTAGGTACTTTCTCCCCCTTTGACACAATGACAAAGTGGGCTAAAATTTTGATCCTATGGACCTAAATATACTTTAAGGACCAATATTAGGAAGATACCATCTTTGAAAGATGATATTAAATCCCATTACCATTGAGAAAACCTATTCTCACCTTGAGCTTCTCAAATATGATCCATGACTACATTCATTTTTTTGTCATACATAGATTTTATGAAGATTAAACATACATGAACAATAGAAACTACATAAAATTACCTTGAAAAACATTAAGAGGGACTCCCCCTAGGTCACTTGAATTTAGGCATAGTTTTTAACATCTTCAAACCATTTCTAACAATGATGAATCAACACAATTACCTCCATACCTTCTCTCTCAGATTCAACTACATAGTCCTCTGATCCTAGGACCTGATCAATTATAAATCTCCCCCTTTGTTTATGCATGAGGATTCAATACATTGTCAAAACACCTAACTTGGTTTGATCAAGTCATCATCTCAACCTACTTGAGTTTATATCTCAAGCAAACATCACCACATCTTCAACATACTGAAGCATCTCACATATGCTCCCCTTTACATCATGCATAGCTCCTCAAAACACTCAATCTATCTAATTTAGTTCCCCATAACTATATGGCATACACAACTTGTCATCTATATAAATCATATACCTTCTTCATGATAAAAAATAAAAGACAACACATTCTCTTCATCCTTCATATCAACCTTGTCTTTAGTCTTTCAAAATTTTATTAATCAATTTAAGCAATATAAATTGATAAGTTCTTATTTTCAAGACAAATAACCTTAAACACACCTTGATAAAAATAAAACAATATCACCATACTTTTATATGTAATATATTATCTTGACATCTCATCATCCTTGATTAGACACTTGGAAACTTCCATTACTTGCTTGCAGACCTTACATAAGCTATCATTAACATACCAATCTTTGAACTTATTAGACCCAAGAGACATTCATGACTTTATTTGTTATTCAACATAGCCAAGACCCAACCAACATCCACCATGCTTCCTCTTTCTATCAAGTGTCTCCTTGAAGCTTAGAGAGAGACACCCTTTTGACATAGAGAGACTAAAAGTCCCAAAACTTTAGAGAGTCCCATATCTCCATAATCTCATTTGAATTTTAGTCCTAATTGAATTTGAATGAATGCTTGACTTAATTTTTTACTTTAGACTTATTAGCAAATGCAAAAAACTAAAACTCTTGACTTTCCTTCATGTCTATCATGGCAAACAAACCATATTTGGTCTCAATTTGATCTCTCCTAATAGACTTAGGTCTTAATATCCATGTGTGTCCTTTTCCTTAAACACTAGGATTCCATACAACTTATTTTACTTTGAGAACTCATTTAACATGTTCTTCAAATACTTATCAATGTGACCAACTCTATGACATCTCAAACAAACAAGATCATTCATACCTTTTGCTTAATGATGATTGTGATCTTCCTTTTCTATCTAGATACAAGACAAATTCTCTTGGCATTCCTATATCTTCTTCATATCTGATTCCTTATTTGATGAAGTAGGTAGTCCAACTTGATCAAGATTGTATTTCATAGTCTTTGGTCTCAACATGATTGAGTGAATTTTAAGAGCATATTTATTCTTGTCAAGACTTGAGTGCTTCTTCAAACTATTCTTTCAAAATCTAACAATATGTCCTATTTTATTACAACTATAACAAACAATATCATTCAACATACCTCTTGACTGATATGAGTTATGACTTCTCCATGACCAATTTTTCCTGCTTCCAAAGCTACATGAATGCCCATACTTGATTGACTTCCTTCTATAGTCCTTATCTCTATGACCATAATTATTACATGTATAATAATGACCATGGAATAAAATAACATACCTTAAATAATTTGGTTGTTTAATATACCTTCTTTCATTTCGTTCAAATCTTGCATTCTCCTTGACATACTCAAGCTTCTCATGCTTCTTTTCTAGCTTATCCAACTTGAATATAAAAATCTCATACTCATCCTTCAATGAATCTAACTTGGGTTCCAATTGAATGAGCTCATCCTCTTTATCTCTCATACTTTAAATTACAACCACTAATTGTATTTTTAGAACTTGGATAGTTTCCTTAACCCCCTTAGCTTCTTTAGCCATGTCGTCCTTTGTTCTACATGCTTGCTCTATCAAATTTTCTTAAGAGAACTAACTTGTGCTTCAAGACCTTTGATCACATATCTCATCTTGTGTTTCCTCTTTATGAGCTTAGCTTCTAGATCCACTTCTTCTTCCTCACTATCATATAACACTTATTCTTCATATATGATATCTTTTCTTTTGAACAAATTTCCTCTTTTGAACTCAAACTTGCCTTGGCATCTTTTCGCTGAACCTTGAAATAATAAATAAATTTCTCATCCTCTTTGGCATCTTTTAAAAAAAAATACATATCTACTCTTCAAGTGCCTTGATCAAAACCTTTCACTATTGATTCTCTTTCTTCAACTGCTTAACCATCTTTGTACCTTCTTAGGATCTCCTTCAAGCTATTAAGATTCCTCTGAAGGACTTGCTCTGATATCAATTGTTAGAGGTATAATCACTGAGAGGTGGGGGGTAAATAAGTGAAGTAATATAATCCAATTTTAATTCTAATTCCTTTAAACCCTTAATCATTCAATACATACATTCATGAAGTAAACACATCGTTCATAGCAATGAACAAGAAAGATAATGGAATATCAAGCACATAACACATGACATATGTGGGAAACCCTCTTGGGGGATAAAACCACTGAACCCTACAAGATGAACTACAATCCTATAATGGCAAGATCAAATTTAGATCAATAATAACTAATCAAAGAACACCCATCCCATAATTTAGTTAGATAATAATCCCATGAGGAGCTACTACCCCTGTCTAGTTGAGCAACCACAACAACTAGACCTTTAGCAAGTTTCACCTTGTAAGGAGGAACAAACCCCCTAGATGTTGAGTAGACACAACAACACCTATGAAATGAACATCTCTAGAACACTAATTTCCTATCAATATGATGGAGATATAATATATATCATCTCTCTTCAACTCTACACACCCTCTCAATACATCCAAAGCTACCTTTTGGATCAACTTAGATCTCTTCGCTCATCCACAATCTTCAAACCTACAAGAGCACTACTATGACATCATAAATATGAATTATAGGTCATACAAACCATCATCAATCTGCTCTTCTCTTTAACCCATTGACTAGGAACACTTAATATTTTATTTCCTTTGCTCCTCAACTCTTCACTCTCCTTAGCACACACAAGCTTCTAAGGCTTACTTGCTCATTCTTCCTCCTCTAGGCTCATTAGGTCCAATGACCTATGTGTCTTCCTATAAAGACTTGATTAGAAAATAATGAATGATCTTCTTCACTCTATGATGGTCCTTAATGACATGTATATTCTCTTTCAAATGTTCTCTCCTTCGCTTGGCTCTACACATGTACAACAAAAATAATTAGTCTAAATAGACCTTGTAATTATACCACTCTCTTGGTCTAACCCATTTTGGTTGGCCAATATGATTACCATACTTGAAATAGATTTAAAATAGGTCTATACACATGTTACATGTGAGAACCACACTCTTAATAGGTTGGCCAATACCTCATTAGTTGCAAACCACCATTAGGTCTTTGTGAGAGCTAAAATAATTAGACCTTCATACTCACACGTTACATGTGAGACTACTTAAACCACCTTCATCCTTTATCAATGATTAAAACACATCAAACCTATCTATAATATCCCATTTATCACTCTTATATGGGTCCATATGCTTGGAACCAACTCAATACTTAAACCTACCAATTAGGTCTCCTTGCTCTTCAGGTCTTCATATACTAGAAAACATAGTCTCAAACTACTGGAGTAACTACTTAAATATTTCACATAGACATATGATTATATCACATGGGTAAAAACTTAAAGACCACTTCAAAACCTCCATGTGATTTAGACACATTAACATAAGCTCTAATCACTCAAAATAACCCTCTCAAAATGATCACTCAGACTGGTCATATAGTGTCAAAATATAGTCAAGTTCTTTTAACTCTCCATATCTGATTAGGGGAATGTAAGTCTTAGATACTTATAGAACATCTCCATGATAATTTTCTTCTTCAATTTTTCTCATAACACCTTTAATTCACTTATACAACATGATCACTCAATTAGCTAGTGCATTCAATAAACACAATCAACTTTTAAGCCTTTAGTTATATGTAATATGGATTGGTCAAACCTCCAATATATATGGTCCTCATGGAGTATAAAAAATTATTAAATAGTTAGTTCATCTTGAAACATCAAAATACTTTAATAACAACTCAAATATCCTTCTTGGGTCACTTGTAGAACATGGTCAAACACATAGTTAACTTTAGAGCTTAATATATTTTATTATACAAACAATTAAACCTTATAAATGGATTCTATGGATGTGCCTTGGAGTCTTATTCAACTTTTCTTTTTACATCACCTTCAAATTTATCTTGGATCAAAAGATATTAAAATACTAAACACTGGTTTTTCTTTTATTAATTTGAAAATTCAAATGCCAATGGTCATAATTAAACATCAAACACTTTGCTATCATCTCATGTCCTTGCATCTCATATCAAACACGCATGGTCAATCTTCTTAGAATTAGCTTGATCTCTACCTTTTTTAAACAACTAACACTTTGACCTTATCTCATGTAATCTAGAAACATTAAACAAATATGCTCAATCGATCTACCTCAAGAGTGTCCTTTCTTTAATCATGCTAAAAAATTATCATTTTAACCTCATCTCATGCATCTTGGTAACTTTGACCAAATATGTTCCATATATCTCTTTGAAGTAGCTTGGTCTTTACCTCTGCTTACTATTAAACATTGAATAGTTGGCATCATCTCGTTTTTTGTTGATACTTTGGAAAAGAAATGATCCATGGATCTCTTCAAGAGTATCATGGTCTTTAACCTATTAACCATCAAACTCTTTAACCTCTTTGAATCAATACACATCATATAGATTCAATTTTATAAACACCTTTGAACTGTTTGATCTCCATCTGGTCCCGATCTTTACCTTTTACAAAATTGGTTAAGTATGGGAGCCACTGTAATCTACTTGAAGGCCAAGTTTGTAACTTAATAAATTTTATTGCACTAAATTGCATGCAATTAAACTTGGACCATATGATCTCCTCATATAAAGGAATCCATCCATGTATCAAGCTACTTCTAAAATATTCATATGTGCAAACTATGCTATCATCAAACTAATTATTTAGATCTATTTAAACTTAGAAATTTAACATAGTTGAGCTTAGATTAATTTCAAACCATCTATTTATGATGCAATTAAATGTGGATGGTTATATTTTCCTTTATAAATTTGGCTAAGTATGGGAAAACACTACAATCTATTTGGGAAGCCAACTTTATACTTGCATATATTTCACTACACTCCATCTCAAAACCTAAAACTTGGAACATAGTAGCTTGAGACTAATGTGATCATAACCATATAAAAAACCCCCCTTGATTCATCTATACATGGTAATGATTACATTATCAAATTTCTTACTTAGTTTTTTTGCCATAGAACTAACTATGTCTAGATGAACATAATGAAAAACCAGATAAATACCATGTACTTCCATACTCACTCCAATCACTCTTAACACCTTATAATGTCTTTGAAACATGTCCATACTAATAATATCATCCATCAATTGCTTCACTTATTCAGACACTGAAGAACCATACAGGAACACTGAAGCTTATTGAATCACACTTTATCCTTATCATTCTAGCACACACCTCATAAACATCCTTGGTCACCTTGGAGACATCATTGACAAAGCTCCAACAATATTTTAATAAATGGGAAAAAGACATCAAACTTATTATTATAAATTCAAAAAAGGAAAAATATTTGGTAATGTATCTTCATTTTATCAAATTTTATGTCCTAGTTATTTTAGTTTGAATTTAATGAAATTTCATTTTAAATTGTAGAAAACTATGAGAATCTAAAAAATGAAGCTGAGGTTCTCAATGTGCATTTGAAAAATTCATGAAAAAGTTTATATTGTGCCATTAAATTCAAGGATAAGCTTATTTTGTTGAATAAACAAAATAACACACTCTAAAAAATCATTAAGGAGCAAGGATGGGATCCTGATATTTTATTGAAGTAGAAGATAGATGCTGATCCAAGTCTAATTTTTACAGAAGATTCTACAAAAGAAGAAAAAGAAAATATTATTTGTATGAATTATGTGGTTGAGGATCTTGAAAGGGTATGGATATTGAAGGATGACATAGAGGAATTGGAGGTAGGGATTATTAAGGATTGTGGTATAAATGTGGATGTTGTGGCTGAGTAGTGAGGGGTATTTTTGAAAGACTAAAAAATTGATAATTTCTAATGTTGTAAACTCTCTTATATTTGAAAAAAATGTTATGTTTTTAAAAAAATATTTTAAATTACAATTTTAAGTTTGGATTTGCAATGATCAATTTGTTAAGTTTTAATTAGTCTTATTTTATTGACTAACGAGTTATGGTTCTTTTGTCATCTTACATGCATATTCTGTGTTGATGGAGTTTAATGAACATGGTGATGTGCCATGTGGACTACAACTATTTGTTGTGATTGATTTGGAGTTAGGCTTGAGCATGAATTTAAATTTTATGATGTTGTAAAGTAATTATTTTTAAATATGAGTTTATTTAGTTGTAATAGTTAAAAAAATAGTGATATGGAATGCAATTATTTTTTGTGATGGATTTGGAGTTAGGCTTGAGCATGAATTTGAATTTAAATTTTATGATGTTGTAAAGTCATTATTATTAAATATGAGTTTATTTAGTTGATGTAGTTCAAACAAAATGGTGATGGGGACTGTAATGTTTTTTATGATAGATTTGGAGTTAGGCTTGAGCATGAATTTGAATTTTATGATGTTGTAAAGTTATTATTATTAAATATGAGTTTATTCAATTCATGTATTCAAGAAAAATGGTGATATTACATATGGATTGAAATTATTTTTTTCTTTGGATTTTGACTGAGCATAGATTTGAATTTGATGTGCTTTTATCTTGTTTAATTATTGTCTTTATTTTAGATTAAGTTTTTTCTTTTGAATTTGGTCATGTTTTTCAATAGGCTTGTTGTGTTCTATCACCCTCGTATTTGACTTGAAATTCATATTTTTAAGCTAATCTTCATATGGTGCTACAATATCAAATTTAAGTTATTTCAAAAGTTATAAAAATATGTATTTAATAGTATAATTAAAAACTAATTAAATAAAAGGGAAAGTTGCATGATAAATAGAATGAATATTTTAAATGATAATACTATCAAAAATTTTAATGAATTTAATATTTGAAATGTTTTACATATAAAAATGATATGAAATTGGAATATAATTGCAATAAATATACAACTAATACTCGGGTAGTTAAAACAACATACACAAACCTGCTTATCAACAATGATATTTACATGTACCATGTTAGTGCCATATTCAGTGTCATTATTTACATCCTCTCTATTTGTCTCTATATTAATGATGCCTCTTATTTCATTTAGAGAAATCTATATTGCTAGAGATATTTCATAAGGAAACATGTCCACAACATAACGTGAAACATACAATCTCAAACAAGTTTCTAAATTTTTACCCAATCTGTTTCAAATTTTTGACTTAATGAATGATAATGCATTGAATACTCTTTCATCTTTGTTTGATAAATCTTATATAATAAAAACTATTCACTTAGACTTTCCTGCATTATACTACTAGGATAAAGTTTTTTCCATAGCCATGTAATTGCCCCATTTTTTGTTGGTTTGCTTAGAAGGCAATATTGTTCAAACATTATAATTACAAAATGTGTTAACTAAGATGTTAGTAAATCCTTTCCAAAAATACATTTTATTTAAAATCCATTGAAATCTATATATTTACCAAAATTCTTAACAAGATAACCCATGTATTTGTGAAATAAATTACTAATCAATTTTTTAACTTTTATTACTATTCCAAAATATGGTATTCACAACTGCCATGGCCTCCAACAAATCATCCCTTTGAAAATGATATCTGATATCTATAGATAAGTTTTTTGAAATTATACTTAGTTTAATGTGGGTTTTAGATATAATAGTATCATATAAAATACGTGCCACAAGTGCTTCTTTAGATTCAGTTCCCACAAGATCAGGTCTTCTATAGAAACTGTGCATTGGCATCTCCTTACTAAGATAAGCTTTATGAAATTATACTTAGTTTAATGTGGGGTTTAGATATAATAGTATCATATAGAATAAGTGCTATAGGAAATTCTTCAAATTTAGCTCCCACAAGATCATGTCTTCTATAAAAAGTGTGCATTGGTATCTCCTTACCATTAAGGATGACACAAAGATGATCACTGATATTAAATTTCAAATAGTTTTAAATATTCCTTAAATATATAAAACATTTCCAACTGATAAAAATAGGGCCTTGAAACTTTTCATTCCAAGTTTATAGTATATCTAGAGATTGACATACTCGTTTTCTTAGCTTATGAAGTCAACATTATAAACAAATCTCTCCTAAGCAAGTTTTATTACAAAATTCATTTCCTTTAGCATTAGGATATTTCCACATAATGTTAGTAGTGTTTCCAAATCTATTAAATGGTACACCAGATAATTTTCCTCATCAATTTCTCTATGATATTTATACATAAAACCTATTAATGATGGATATTCTTCAAAAATTTGGCATGCATGTTCATACATAGAAATCCATCTTGTATAAATATATTTAGTATTTTTTTTACCATGAATCACTCCTATTGTAAATTTTTATAACTCTAAAAATCTTTTTAGATTTATTGACATATAAGCATGCAAGTCATGAATGAGCTCCTCCACTTTTACGACATTAGTAAATTTGCTAATTATTTTGTAAGATTCATCTTATTAGCCATTCAATGAATCAAAATCATATATGGGGAAACTATTATTTGTAGTCAAATACACAAACCATTTTTATGCCCTGCATAACTAATGCACCATCAACCCCAATAGACACCAAATTTATAGCTATTTCATAATCATCTATCCCAACTTTATTTTTTAAATTAGATACAACTAATTTGTGAAGATTTTTAGCATTAAAAATTTCTACCATTTTATGAATTGATAGTAGATGAAGTTGCTTTGAATAGTTCTCAAAAGTATAAACATGAATGTAAACCCAGGATGTGTTGTCAATTACTATGACCTCATCAATGGATAGTGAGATGAATAGTGAATTTTTAAACTTTTATCTCAAATCTTCCTTCTCAACCATTGATATACATTTGCCATTTCCCAAGAACCACTATCTAACCAATGTGATTATGGAATATCCGAAAATACATTATGCTGAAATAAAATGTTATAATCTAAAAAATTGGAAATAGGTCTGCCTTTTTTTAGAATGTGGTATATAGTAGAGAACTATATATATTTAGCCTTTATATGAGACTACATAACTTTTCTAAAATTTTCTTCAATTATTCCCCCTTTATCAACAAGATGTTTTAAACATTTGTTTATCATTTTCATAATCATGTGTATATCTTACATGCATGCATTCTTCTACATTTTTCCACGTGTTCTTGATATCTATCTGTTTGGGTACTTCATTGTCACATATATTTTTTCACAATGTTTCTCAGTCGTGTCCAACTTCAATTGTATTCTATGTTTCTTTCCTAGTTTCTAACTACATATTGTACATCTAAATTTTTATTGGATTATCATCAAAATTTTTAGGCTATACAAGTTTAATGAAGGGAAATTTTGTTTCCCTATCCACCTTAAAGGACCTTCTAATTGTCCATCTACTTCTCTTCCTTCATGAAGATTTCTGAGTGGAGTTTTTAGCTGAACTTTATGTTTGATGAGAACCAACAATCTCTTCTACCACTTGAGTTTCATGATCATTTTCATTAAAAAATAAATGAACATCTTTGAGTGGTGGCATGTAATCATCAAAATAATATTTAGGGGGTGACATTTTATTTTGGTTAATTCTTTCTTGTGAGATATCAGTGGGGATTTCTGCATGTAAAATTATTTTAGTATCATTGAATAGTTAAATTTAAATTCAAGACAAACTAAAAAATCCATAAATACCTATATTTTGAGTGTATTGCGATTATGTGATATTTTTTATTAGCTCTTTAAAATAATATAATATGCTCTATTTTCCTGATAATTGGCCAATCTTTTTACTATTTCCACTAGATGCCATTATGATCAAGGATGCAATACTTCAGTTTTATCATCTAGTTATAGAGTAGATGCTTCAATTTAGTTCTTCCATTTGGTTGCAACACCATTCTAATTTTTTATTCAATCACTTGGTTATAGAGTGGATGCCACCATTCAACACTTCCATTCAGTACTATCATTCAACATTGTCATTTGATACTACGATTCGATGGTGCCATTTGGTGTTGCTATTTGGTATCACCATTTGGTTCCTCTATTCAAGGATTGAATGCCATTATTTACATGATACTATTTGTGCTATAGATTAGATAATCCTATTTGGTACTATCATTCATCTATGGTCCTTGGGTTTCACTTATGGTATGGGTTCTACTGATCCATTTCACCTTGCTACCTTATTTGATATTGGGGAGGTTGTCAAAAGTGTATTTTGATATCACAAGGCAGTTATACTATATATGTGGTGAACTGGAGTATAAACTAAGAAATTATTATAATTTTTTGGTGAGTTGACCCCCAAAATAATTTACATTCTTAAATTTTAGGTGATTTGGACCCATCTACCGACCCTAAAAAGTTGCCAAAAATAAAATTCAAAAATTAGAATATTCATGAAATAATGAATATTCATCACTAAAATTTACCATGATAATTCACCATCTATTTGGAATGTAGAAATAATGGATGTTTCATCATTATAAGTAATTTGTTTGATATTTTCATTACTTGAAAATTTTGGAACTTTGGGTAATGGGGCATCCTTTAAAATATTTGGTAATGATTCCTTGTTTGAAAACTTTGGAATATTTGGTAGTTGCATATTGTTTAGAAATGTTAATTTTTTTGATAAATGTACATTATTTGAAGTTTTCAAGGAAGACATGATATCATTATGAGTAGTGTAAAAAATCACATGATCAAATGATGGGAGATTAGAGTTCACATTATTAATAATGGGTGCACCATTTATAAATCTATGAACTTTTAGTAATTGTATTATTTTGCATGGAGCAACATTCCCATCATTTGATGTTTGTAGAGAGGTCAAGATATCCTTGTGAACATTATGAAAATTTTCATAATTAAATAAATTTTGGCCCATGCATATTTAAATTTATTTTATGAAGTTTTGGGACATATTCATCACCATGATGTGAGGACCTACCTTTTTTGTTACTAATAATATGGACCACAGAACCCAACATAGGCCATCGATGAATAATGGGAGTGGGATGTTGACAATTATAACCTTGAGGGGTATGTTTCTTAATGAAATGGGTCAAACATGCCTAATTTTATTCACTTGGTACCATTTTAAATTATTTGTGCTCAATATCTATGGATTTATGAATATATATCTCTTCTTGATCATATGTTATGTTTGATATTAAAATGATGCCATGGGGGAAAATTTATTTTATCTTTGGTAAAATAAAGAATAAAATATATTAGAAGTAAAATATGAAACCCTAGGAAGCTAATAAACCATAGATCAAACAATCATTACATAAAAAAACTTATTGGCTAGGTTCACCAAATGTTTAACCCTTTTAAAATACATGGTGTTAAGGGTTAAGGTGGTATAATATACTTAACACCATGTATCCAAAAAGGGTTAAACATTGTGTGTATTAAAGGATGAAAGTAAAACATCTTCTAATTGATTTAATGTAGTTAAAGAACCATTTGTTAAACTATAGAACCAATCACAAGATTCATGTATAAGGCTCGAATGAAATGATTTTAACAATATTCTCTCATCTTTAGCCCAATTTTTAAAAGAGTGTGCATATTGAATTATATGTTTGGAAATATATTCATGGCCAAAAAATGAAGGTAATATTGACATGATAAACTATTGTGGGTAAGGATACTCAAATACACATAAATGAATATTCTGAATTAAAGTGTAGAGTTATGCTAAATATAAAAAGTACACTTAAAACAATAGTTTTATTATATAAACATGAATAAGAGATAATATTTAGATTATCTACAAATGTGTAGGCATATATGAGAAGTGAAAAGGTGGAAACAAGTAGGGACAAGATTAGTATCTAGTCATTAGATTCAAAAATATTATTTATAAAGGCCTAGACATTTGCATCTACCTATTAACACTTGATTCGATGCTTTTCTCTTAATCTTAACAAAAATATCCTATATAGGATATTTACTATAATGTGAAGCAACCATTTGAAGCTTTTTAGGTTTTCTATTACCTTTCTGTTGATGTCTTTTTTTCATAAAAAAATAGGTTGCTGATGAATATATGTGGATCAAACCCTAGCTCTTCACCTTAGGTCTTTGTACCTTACCAAAAATGGGTTATTGGGCTCATGGTATTGAGATGACCTCAAGGTCCCCTGTGTTAATGAGCACTACCTACATAATAAACACTTTAATAAGGGCCTCAAAATTTTGTATTTCTCCCTTAGGTATTGGTTTATGTGTGCACAAGGGTGCAATATACTATATGCAAATACATGCAATTATCTAACTTATAACTTGAAAAATAATACTCATGGGATATTATTTGAATGCTTCATACCTATAATATGATTACTTCTATGTTTGATATGAAAATAGGGAAGAACATGGTAGTATAACTCAATTGTGTAATTGATTGAGTGATATTGAATATGTTCTTGATTGGTATTTATTATATGAATAATGAATAGGATTAGATTTTTATTTACACCACACCTATTAAAAATATCTCATGGTAGGGTTTTATAAGACAAATGGGCCAACCCATAAGATTAAACATATTTAAAAATTAGATGACTTTTGAGGACTAGACACTTAATAAGAATGTAGACACTTATGTCGATACAAGTGTCCTTATGTGAGACATAAGCGTTTGATAGGATAAGAAGCTGATGAGGATATAAAGTTAATGGTGAAGGGTATATATCATGTTTTAATATTTTTATATAGTTTAGGAGATATGGGTCATAAAAAATGATAGGCTCGGACCATAAGAAAAATAGTTAGGCATAGTGACATGGTGAATACAAGCCTTTCAACAACATAGAGGTCTAGAACTAAAGGGTAGATCCATGATATGTATTTTTCAATTATATAGGACTAAGATGATATATAAATCATATTTTAGTATATATAAAGACCCACTAGGAATATTAAATGGATTGAATAAATATATCATCTAATAGTCTATGAATTTCATCCTTAACTAGTCAAAATAATTTTGGATGCATTTTTTTGATCTTCTATTTAACTGGCTTGATATCAGAGTAAAGTATGATGATATTTAATGTAACTATGGGGTCAATTCATGCCATATATAATAAATCCCAAGAAAATAATTATGGGTAATCATGTAGAACTTGTCAAAATGATTTTCATTCATCATTTTGTAGCATAGTTTGTAATAATACACATATTAGATCCTTATCAATTTTGTAATGGAATTATAATACATCTTTGCTAGTTAGAGTTGATATATCTTTTATATATTTCATATCAGGGAAGGTATTTGGGCCATATACTTAGATATAGAAATTAGTGTCTTCCCTTTCTCTGAAATATGACTATATATTAGTTGTGTGAGGTAATTTATTCTTATGATAGAAGTAAGGGAGATCCTTTTATGCCCCTAGGTATTATAAGAGAGATATTGTCATTTAAAAATTCATCTAATGTCTAAATATATTTGGAAACCATGTCATCAATCAAATTAGGGCATACCAATTATAGTGTAGATAAATGATGAACTTATCATGTTGGTCCTTGATTTGCTTTAAATAATTGTGTAATATAGTAGCTTGTGTGGTTGTTCCTTTTTTATTACCTATTGAATTTTTTGTATAACCAAGACCTCGTTCTCCTTTTTATTATATGTTGTAATGGGATAAACATTTCCTTGTGCATGTTTTCCCAAAACCATATTAGTTGACATATACTAATGGTGATAACATGAGAGTTGAAGTAGATCTTGGTGAATCTTTTTGCTTAGATTATTGAGAACAGGTTTGTATATGAGTGATGTAGTGATCTTTGGGTTGAATTATTGCACAACACATGAATGGTTCTTGATCCAAAGGACATGTATATATACATATCCTTGATGACTGAGTTTTAAGCATGCATGTAAAGTAGAAGATATTTAATTCATCTCATGAATCCATGTTTTCCCTATTAGAATATTATAAGTAAGGTTATTAGGCATGATGTGACAAAATGTGTCTATTTTTTGAGGGCCCATGATCACATGTAGTGTATCTTATCCTAGTAATTTTCATGGCATATTGTAAAATCCCTAGATATTAATACTTGAGTAGTTAAGATATTTTATCTCAATATCAAGTAAGTTCAATAAGGAAATATAAAAAATGTCTAATTTTAATCCATTATCCACCAAAACTTACTTGAATACCTTGTATTGAGCTTGCACTTTAATATATAATGGTAGATGTTGATCTATAATGTGATTAGGACTTAAGTCTTCTTTTTAAAAGTAGAAAATTTCATTTTTCCATCATATTTTATTGATAATATAGGCTATAAAAGGTGGTTATACATTATTTGGTAAAATTTTATCATGTAATACTATGTAAAGAATGTCTTTGTAAACATGCATTATTTGAATTAATTATAACAAAGAAATTTTGGCATGAGTAGTTTATATATGATCCATGATATCATATCACTTGGATTAATTATCTTGGTTGGTGAGAGGTGGTTGGGGTTAAAGAGGAAATTGGTAGGGTCTTTTTGTTTTTACTACTAGATGGGTCACTATGCATGAAAAAAATTACACTATAAACTTTGTGCACTCAACTTCCTGAGGTCTGGCAGAGCCAACTAATGAAAATATGATAGGATGGTAAGTCTATGGGTTTGGTTGATTAGGTTTAGTATAAAGGATGGGGTTTTAGACTATAGTTGGTAAATATTACTTGTGTAAATACCATAAGAGTTTTTTTACATCACTTTTCTTGTTTATGGTGGTGATATAAGAGGAAATAAAATCCTAAAAATCCTCAATGTGAGTGGGAACAAGGTATTGGAGTTCTTAATTGATACTAGGTATGGGAAACTAGGTGTAATTAGGATGGATAAACCTAGGGAATTGGTTGAATCTATCATTATAACTATATTTTTTCAATGTTATACACAAAGTAAATGAGAATATGATGAGGTTAGCCTTACAGAGGAAGAAAATAAAGATTGAATGTCTAGACTTGGAGATTATTACTGGCGGGCTCAAATATGAATAGGTCTAATTATTTTTTATATTTCCACATGGTATTTCTCATCAAGAGTATTAAGTTATATAATGAAAAAGTGTGGAATGGGAGTATAATTAAAAAAATAATTCTAATATCAACATTAATATCACTTTGGATGTTACTAGTGTAAACAAGAGATCTAACTCTAAGAAATATGTTTACTTTGTAGAGATATGGTTGCTATAAAAGCATCATCAAAAGTAAAATAAAATATTGTTTTTAATGTTTAAAAACTATAGCTTGGATTAAATATGATTTGGAAAATTTTACTTGCTATTTTAAATGCTTCAGAGTAAGGTTTTAGGAATTCATGTCTTAACAAGGCTTTGTTTGATTATATTTTTGGTAATGTTTTGCAAGGAAAGTAAAACTATACTACTTGATGAAAATAAATTTTTTGTAATGATAAAATGAATATATAAAATTAAATAAAATTTGAATTGATATTTATTTTATTTTTTCAATATTTTTATGAATGCAAGTATTTAAAATTGAATTCTAGATGAATGATGCAAGTGTTGATTTTGTTTTTTCTAGTTTGATTGAAAGGTTTTACCTACATGCACTAAATGAGATGTTATTTTTATTTTATTTAATATGAAAATAAATAAAGGATAATATTGAATTAAATTTTTTTACCATGCAAATTAATAACTAAAATATGAAACTAAGGTTTGTTCTATGTTATGCAATTTCTAGTTTTTCTTGCGATCTAATCTAGAATGCAAGTTAGATTGTGAATTTTTGAGATTTTTGATGATTGTATGAATATATAAATTATTATATGGTGTGAAAGTGAAGGTTTATTTATTTTTTTTATTTTTTTTATGTGCATGAATTTATTTAGCATGCAAAGGTGTAAACTAGATCTAACAAACAAGTTTTGGTCTTTCTAGCTTTTGGGTGTGTGTGTATGTGCTTATTTTATGAATTTGTATTGAGAGAAAACTAAAAATATTGTGAATTTGTGTGGTTATACATAATTATAAATTTTATCTAATCTACCCTAGATTGAATGCAAAACTACTAAAAATTTGAAGCCTTGATATACAACTATAAACTAAAAAAAGTAAAACTACATTTTTTTGGTGCCAAAGAAGACAAAGGAAGATTTATTTTTAATAATTTTATGAATATAAATATATATAATGAATAAATAAAATAATATAATTTATAATAGTAAACAAAACTAAACTAAAATTAAATCTTCCAACTTGATCAATGGTGACACTAAGTGAAGGCAAAGTGGTAATTGTTGTTTGTATATGATCCTCAGGTAGTTAGCTACTTTTTGCTAAATATTGACATTAGGAAATATTCAATAAGAGGATTATAATATAATATAATAAATAAATACATGATTATAAGAAATATAACAATTGGGCTGATTCATGAATAATAATGAGCTACTTGCCAATTTGGTGAATTTCTTTCTCCAAATTTGTGTAGAGTGACATAAATATGATCATAGATTCAATAAAAGCTTATCCAAAAAAAAAGTACATTGTTTAGATATTTATAAAGCTTAAAATATCTAATCTTTGTAAAATTTTTTGATCTAAAAACCTAGAAAAAGTGAGATGGTTATAATGGAAAAAATAAAGTTGGGTGTGGGAGTTAACTGAAGCTTGATTGTGAGCTTGGTTAAGTTAGCTTGATAATGATTGATAAAAATATGATTAATATTTTTTTGGGAAATATTTAAGGTGAACAAAAATACAAAAAATGAATAAATGCAATTGAAAGTATGTAAAATGCATGAAAACTAAAATTTAGACCATCATGGTAAAAGACAAAATTGCAGAAATGGTTTCATTTTTGCTGATGCAGTTTTGACACCATGTGAAATTTCATAAAATTTGAAATAGAGAGACTTAATAAAGAGGAATTTGACAATCATAAAAGCTAAGAAAAGGGTAAAATCCTTCAAAAGATAGAGATAACCTAGTATGAGTATATTTATGTGTAGATCCTTGCATCATCATTTGATTTGTTATAAATATTACACCATGAAAATTTGGGTGCATACATATTGCCCCTTTGGGGAGATGTCTCATCATGGATTAGCAATGGTGTTTTCCTAAGTAGTAGTGAACAAAAAGGAAAATGAGGGGTAGTAAATTACCTTATTTATATGGTACACCAAATCCAAATGAGACACCCTCATGACCTATGAGAAAAGAAAAAGAATCAAGTATAGTGTAATGAAGAAGCAAAAAACATGATAATTAATCAAAACTTTGACAAGTATACTTACCATGTACTCAGGGGTGAGGATACTACCTAAACCCCACCGTCGGGGGACTAAAATTCATGCGGTGTGATGTAAACCTTCAAAACAAAAAACAAAAAACAAAAAACAAAAAACAAAAAACAAAAAACAAAAAACAAAAAACAAAAAAACAAAAAATAAAAAACGAAAAATAAAAAAACAAAAAAAAACATACCTTGAAACTGCACTAAAAAAACAAAACATTAAAATTATTAATGTTTGATACATTTAGAGTTAGTTAGGCATGAAATATGCTTCAAGAAGTGAGAATATACAATATTAGGAGGAAAATTTCCAAAAATGGAAAAAAATCAAACATAATGGATAGAAAAATGGACTTTATTTGAAAAATTACCAAAAATGGAAATTAGTTGTACAATTAAGTTTTTGGGAAATTTGAGATTTGAATTTGTTGTGACAAAATTGAGTGAAGGTTCTATAGAAATAATGAATATGAGGAGAGGATGGTGAATGTACCAGTAGTAGTAGGAGTAGGTTAGGGATGGGTAAGTTCTAGTCTTGTATTTTTTCCCTAATTTGGAAAATTTTGGTTAAAATAAAACTAGATCCTTTAAAGAATAAATAATTTTGGGCTTAGGAGGTTGGGTAGATTAGGAAGATGTCAAAAATTTGAAGTTTTGGTGAATTTTTGAGTGTGTTTAGGGGATGGGTTAGGTCATGTTCATGACTAGTAAATGAAACTATTAGTGTAACAATGGAACTACCAATATTTGTAGACTAGCAGTTGTATAAACCACCATAGTTAAATTTTTTTCTACCATGATGACGTAATTATCAAAATAAAAGATTGGTAATTATGTTTTCATTACAAGAATTTTGTAATCACTATTTATATAAGGTGGTAGTTTTACCCTAAATAAAGAAAGACAATTTTGAAGGCTTAAATGAATGATTAGGGCCATTTTAACTTATGTTTTATAGGGAGAGTATATTTAATGAAGCGTAGTGAGGGAACAAGAGTGAATTTTTAGGACTTTGGGGTTACTAATGGTCAATGAGTTGGTCACTTTGGACATAGATATTGGACAAAGCATACATTCTTAGCATTACATAGGTGGGGATATTTGGCCCATAAAGTATGTTGATATGAAACTTGTTCACCTAATGGGATGCTAATCAGAACACTCTCCATTTTACATAGTCCCTAGGAGAAGGGACCATTAATATCATGGATGTAGATATGATACTAGGATTTTTGGTCATAGGTAGGGCTATGATATTGAGAGAGGCCATAGACAAAGGTGAGGTCAATATTTTGGAAAATTACTTTGGAGACACTAACATACTTGATGAAAGTGTGAAGTGTATAATAAGATTGATGGGGTAGAATGGGTAATGATCCCAATCCTTTGTAAGGTGATTATAGGTATCCTTACCTCTTGACTAATGGGAGACAAGGGGACATATGTTGTGCTTTAAAATTTGTAACTTATTTTTTGAGGGATAGAGGATAGGGAAAATGATTTATATGAGCCCAAGAGGTGTTGCATGAACCTATACTGAGTATCAAGGTTGGAAGTTGTTTCTATTGGCCACCCTATGCTCAACATGAGATAGGTATACGAGTTGATGACCCCTTTTTAGAGAAGGGTCTTTATCAGGTCTTCAAGAGACATCAAGACCTCTAGGTGGATGGGTATTACAATATTTAGAGACTTGCCATGAATTTGGGGACGATAAAAAATGATAAATCTGGTGGTTTTTCCATATTAGGGTATGGTAAGGTGATGGGAAATTAAGGTAGCCACTCTCATAACCTATGAGAGAAATGATATGTGAGAGAGAGATAGCTATAGGTATAGGTGTAACCTATGGACAGGGTACCCAAATAGTTTAAGAAATAATATTTAGCCAATCTACCCATTCCCTAGGTAGTGCTCAGGGGGAATAAGGAGATCCAAGATGTGTGGATAGGGGGATTAGGTTGGCATCCCATCATACCTAGACTCCCATTATAGGTGTAACTAAAAATAACCTCTATATGCTGTAGTGTTCATTGCAGTGATAGTATTAGGCCAACAATAGTAGCAACCATAAACACCACCAAAATAAGACCCCCAAAAATAATATTTACCATGGTAGGATCCTCAACTACAACAATATGTACATGTTATAGGTGGAAATGGAGGTAATGGAGGTCAAGTTATCATAGGGGGGAATAATCACCTATCGGCAAGAGTTATCAAGAGTAAATGAGGTGGCTAAGATGAGTTGTGATGAGGACTCAGACCTTGATTGGCCAGAGGGTGTTTTAAGTAAAACATTTATTTGGTTTAATTTTAATTCTTTACCACATTACATTTTAGTTTATCACTTAATTATAATTTTAATTTATATGAATAGGGATATAATGTATTCTATTTTTTTGTGGTCATAGATTTAACTAGTCAATGGAGGAGCGTGATTAGAGACACTCTAGTTAACCTTTTTTAGTGAGCACTGGTCTAACCTAGGATCAACTTCTGGTGGATGTAGGTCTTCCCATAGGCATGGATAGGAGTAAAAATATTTTTTCCCTTACTTATTACACATATGTGGAGGTCACTCATCAATAGAGATAAATATCTAGCCCAAAGGCCAAGGTGTCTAGTTTAGAGTCTCAGGGGAAGACTCTGAGTGAGCTAAGGTGGTTAGTTTAGAGTCTCAGGTGAAGACTCTTAATGAGATCATTGGAAAGAGGTGGTTAAGCTTCTTCAAGCCAACAAGTAACATGAGTGACAACCTCCTAGGTGGGCATGAGTAGGAGATGTCATATGAGTAGGATGCATATCCCACATGACTCCTCACATTAGGACCTTATGATAAGAGAAATAATAAGAGTCCTAGACTTTTAACTTCTTAAGGTGGTCAATAGCCTCCAATGGGACATTAGGGTCACTTTTATACTACTTTATTTTTGATATTTTAGACACATTTTACCTTTATGGGGGTGATTTTACATGAGACATTATGTTTACAAACTTTACATTGATTATATATTGATATATTTTATCTTATCTTGGTGACTTAACATCATGTATTGTTCTTTTAATTTTCATGTTACTTTTTTGCTCATGCACTCTAGATGAATAGACATGTGATGAAATGCCTTGTATCTCTATTTTTTTTATAATGCTATGGATATGTTTATCTATGAAAATAAAATATATGAAAATATAAATGAAATTAAAGTATACAAATGTGTTAATAGTTGTTTTTTAGGTAATGACTAAGCTATTTTATTTACACAACACATGAATTTCATCTAACAACAAAAGGATGAAAGGGAGATATGATACATGTAAGATAGTGAAAGTGGAAAACTATACATCAAAACTTCACAAGGAATAGGAAGTTGACCTAACACTTATGATCAAAGGGGAACTGTACTTTCTTACCAAAACTATAAAACACTAGTTTTTTTGGCTTTGTCTAGAGGTGACCCACCCAATAATAATAAATTAATGGGATAAGGTTTTTCTCTAGAATAGATATTTAGAAAATTTTTATGGTGAATTTTATTGATTTTTATACACATTTTGAATTGACTTTTCTTTTGCTTTACTTTTTTTATGACCCCCTCCACTTAGTCTCATGCGACTAGGAAGATGCATGGGCTTATCATCAAAGCTAGATGTAAGTGAGTGAGGGAATTATTGGAAATTTGGCCTCCCAAAAAAAATTACAACCCATATAACCAAAAAATTACATTAGAACCCCTCTAATATTGTCTATAGTACCTAAACTCTCATGATCTCATAAATGTCTATTGAATGTCTTTGAATGTTGTAAGAATATCATGGTGTGTCATGGAATATACTTATGAACTCATGTGTCATGGATGCCTTGGGAATATTTGATGATGTGATAGTGGTCATAGTGATCATGGAGTGATTAGGAAAGTTTTCATGGTCTTTTTTAGGCCTATACGGATGGTCTTAAACATGTTTGATAGTCTTAAAGATCCTGAGAAGAAGTTAAAATAGTTTGACAAGTTTGAGACTCCTATCATTCATGAGTTTTAAGATTTTTTGGGTAATTTCAAGATAAGAGTGAGACTTAATAGAAATGTTAATGGTGTTTTAGATCCTTTTGATTCATGATGAGAAGCCCAGTGATGTGTGTCAAGATTATTTTCCATGACCTTTCTGTTCAAGTCTATCACAAAGCCTCTTTAGCCCTTTCAAGACCCTTAAATGCCTCATATGGGTTGATATGCCTTATAAATATTTATAGAAATGGAATATTCTAGTTTTTCATTACTTAAAAAGGGTATTAAAAAGGTCTTATTCTCATTATATGTTTATGGCTATGCGTTTCATATCCTCAAAGGCTCATTTTGAAACTTATTTCCACTTCCCATTAAGTGGACCCCCCACATGCCAAAAAATAATAATTTATATTTTCCTATGATACCACTTAGTTTCAAAGGTCAGTTAACTAATGTTTCTTTTCTCTTCATCCTTTAATAGTAGATCAAGGTCATAAATATGGAGAAAATGTAGGAAAGAGACTATTTTTATGTGTTTCCTGTAGTTGTACAAACTTGTATAATCAGTCCATACAAAAGAGAGTCATAGGTTGAAGGTGGGATTATATTAGATATATCAATGAAGTTTCATGTCAATAGGAGTCAAGATAGGTCTAAAACTGACCTCTCTCTTTAGCTGAGCTCTTTTATAACCCAAGAAAGATTTTAGGTTTGTGGATAGTATAAATTGGAGAGAGAAAATGGGGAGCTAATCTCTTAGGAAGAGGAAGGGGGTATATTTACCTTCCAATCCATGTAATTTTTATATAGGTTATTGGTTTATACTTTATGAACAATAACTAACATTTTGGTTACTCTAATGAACTTCTTCATCTGTGTAGGGGTTAAAAGGTGTAATGGTTTTGGTGAACATTTGAAGTTTTTCTCAGAACCAATGTTTGATGTGTGTTATTAAATATCCTCATAACTCATATCCATCACCCTACACTCATTTTTCACACATTTGGGGATGTGAGAGTAAGAAAATATCCATGTTCTCCTTGTTTTTAGACTACAAATAGTTTTCTTAGGTTGCAAGATATTTGTTACATATGTGAGGTGTTTGATGATATTTTGATCTTTATGGTGACAAAATTTAATAAATTTTAATGTCATCTACATTCCATACTCAAAAAATTAAGATCAAGTAACCCTTAAAGGTATTATTACTAATGGACTATCATGAGTGAATATGGTCTCATTTACAAAGGGAAGATGTAGTAACTATAGGGATCATTTGGTGGTGTTGAGATATACACATATACTTCATTCACTCACTAATATATTAACTCATATTCATATTTTAATCATACACAAACCATATCTACTCTCAACTTATTCTGTAATGAAAGCATTAACTTAGTCACTACAAACCTCAAGTAGATTAAATAATATGGCAATCACTATTGGAATAGAGTTTAGAGATGTAAGGGGATCAAAGATAATCAAAAGATACATAAAAGACATAGAATATAAGAAAAACAAGTGTCATTTTCATAGTGATACCATTCAAGAGGCATAAAATTTTACCCCCTCTAAGTGGTCACACACAAACATTGACTTAAATAGTATATGCAGTCAACTTGAGGGCATGGATCAAGGTGACATTTGATGGAATGTTGAGATAAGATATTAAAAGTCATGAAAACATGATTAGGCCCTAATAAATCTTAGATACACTTAGATGGAAAATAAATTTTGAAGAAGGGTTGATAGGATACATTAAATCTTAGCATGAAAAGAGTCACATATAGGCCTATATACAAGAAGACTTGACTATTAATTAAGTATAGGACTCTAATATGAAGAAGAAAGCTTGAGAGACTTATCTTTAGGATTGAAGTGAAAAATTAAGGGAAAAATTTTAGTATTTAATTAAGGATCCTTATGTATTTACTTAGCGATCTAACCCTTTGAGATAAGATTAGGCTTAGTTAGATCTAAGCACACAATTGTAATAGGGTCATGAGAGGGATACCAAAGTGTGTAGGAGCCTAAATGATAGTGAGTTGAGAATTGTATTTAGGATTAAGTTTTGTCTCTTCAAGGTTATTAAACCTTAGAATTTATTGTGTTTCATTGAAGATAAAAATTAGGTCCCCAGTAACTTACTTGGTAGATAGGCCTAAACAAATAGGTACATGCCTGTGTACAATAATTGATGATATCTACATATGCCAGTGGTTTTATGAGACTTAAATGTATCTGAGGAGGATTTAAGGAGATGATATAGGGTTTTTATGGTGATTAAGGTCTTAAATTGGTAAATAAGTAAGTCATTCCAACCATAATACAATCAAGAAACCTAGGGGCCATGACCTACAAGCTTGACTATAGGTGAAGAGTAATTGAGCATGAAACTAATTTAAGGAATATTTAGGACCAAATTAATTATTTAAATATTATAAAATCATGAAAATAGTTACCAAGTTTTTAAGTGAGGAAAAACCACACACATAGGTAAGCTTTACCCTCTTACATATAGTCAAGGTGCTAAACTGTCACACACAAACAAAATTATTGTCAATAGAATGGAAATGTGATGGGTATGAAAGTTGTGAAATGAAATAATTATATACAAACTATGTTTATTTATTATTTTATTGTATTTCAATGAACCCTATAGTCTATTTGAGATAAATGGGGAAGAGTTAATAAGCTTATACAAACCTGCATACCAGTTGACGACATTCTCATATCCTTGGAGTCCTTGAGAGTTAGGAAACACATAAGGGAGGTTTTAGAGGGAATATAAAATGTTTCAACGTGTTTAAATTATATAATTCAATTAATATATCACCAAAATCAAGCCCAAGGGTTGCACACACTTGACTATGTACAAACCCTAAGCTTGACTGTGTAAGGAATGTAGGCAATATAATTGTAAGAGACAAGGATCAATAATAAATGTGTTGTATACCCTAAGAGTATGAAAAATATTTAAAAATCCATCATCATATAATATAAGATAAATATAATCTACTCAGACTCTATACAACTATCAAGGCATTCTATGATTTGGGCAATAATTTAGGTGACAATTTGGGTGACGGTTCTACCCCAATTGATGATAGAGCCTTTGGGAGCCATAAATTTTGCACCATAGCTCTAATTTAATCCCTGTTTAAACCATTGGAAATATAATAAATGGGATAATGTGGTGAGATGGCATAGATCTTTGATTAGTGGATTTTGACCCCTAAAAACCCAATGGAAGTGCCCCGAATTTCAATTTTAGTAGTGTAGTCTAAAAATAGTAATTCTTCGAATTATGTATTGTTTTAAATCATGGAATTTGAAACACTTAATATCCCTTGAGATTTTTAACCTTAAACATCCTCATCCTACATTCAAAATGTGTATAGATGAATATGTAACCCAAAATGGAAATCAGACATCTCTTCCTAGAGATAAACATATGGTTGTATTTGTAATATTGAGCAATAAAACATCTCTTATTAGAAAAATCATTGTTAATATGTTATTTTTGTGTTCTTTAAATATATGTCAATCAAATTTTTTGAGTTTTGGATCATTCTATGCTCAATAGTGAGTAATGGTATTCAAGACAACCCATTAGAGTTGTAGGTAGAGGTGTTGGCCCAAATAGTTGAGACAATTGAGAAAGTTAAGAGTAGGTGAGGATGATATTATTATGTTTATTATAAATCCATATACCACCTATAGTTCACTTGGACCCCTAGAACTCAATCAAGGCCAATTAGGCCTAAAAGCCTGTCTTTGGCTTAAAAGGCCCACACCACCATGGAAGTATACTCATAACCTCTAAAGCAAATATAAGGATATGAAAAGGTATAATATGTTGTATTAGGTTATATATATAGTGAATAAAGTAAATAATGTAATCAAAAGGGTCAATTTGGGCCTTGAATTTCACTTGATCTACACAGTCCAGACAATCAAATTGAGTTACCTATTTTTAAATGCTCAGATATCTCATCATAAAAGGACTCGAGGCTAATATGTTAAAAACACAATAAATGAGATGGTAGGGGGATAATAAATGATGAAAGATAATAAAATTCAATTCTTATTCTTAAAAATCTTAACCATTCATCATAAACATTCATGAAGCATATAAACCATTCATTTCAATGAATAAAGAAAACAATGCAAGATCAAATCACATAATGCATGATTTATGTAGGAAACCCTCATGGGGGAGAAAACCCACTTGAAAAAATATTTGGACTACTATCCTATAAATATATTTATTCAATTTAGATTAGAACCAACTGATCAAGGATCACTCACCCCTCAATTTATTCAAGCACCCACTTGACCTTTAGCTAGCACAAACTAACAAGGAGGCTACAATCCCTTAGATGATCAAACACCAACTCAATCACCTCTAAATAGATATCCACCTATGATATGATGTATTAGACACTTGATGATGGTATTAAATTTATATAAAACCTAAAAACCTACCCTTTATACCTCATAAAACTGATGTTAGTTTATACAAACACAAATCTACCTCTTAGATAGGCATACAACAACTCTTTCTATTCTACACTCCTCATACACATGCTCATGACTTTGATGAAAGTAATTAATTAATGATATGATATTATTAGATGTAAATATATTCTTTAAAAATCATTAATATTATTAATACACAACCTTTTCATTACTTTTTTAACATATATTTAATTCACTACTTCACTCTAGGTCATCTAGACAAACTAGACCTAATTATGCCTTGAATAAATACTAACACTTATTGATTACCTTCAACATCAATGTATAATATTCATGACATTTTAAAAATGTTATTATGATGATTTTATTCCCTCACACACTTTTTAAAAGTCTCACACCATTCAATTCATTCCTTAATTATCTAATGTTCAAAACCTTTGCACTAGGTCACCAGAGTAAAATAAGCCTAATAACCTTGAAACAAATCTGCTTACTTGCTCATGACCTGTAAAAAATAATGTTATATCATTTTCATATATTCAACATGATTTTATGATAATTTTCATATCCTCTTACCCTTCTAAAAATTCATATATAATCCACTTCACTCACCAATTGTCTAACTAGGACAATGAGACCAAAGTGGCCTTCTACATATGCATTATTCTTTCTCCAAACAATCTTGGTTGGACACAAAAATTTAATTAACCCTTAAGTATTATAAATTAATTGTATTAAAACAAAAATATTTCTTAGGAAATGTTACATATAATACATATCCATTAAATAGGTCAGCCATGATTCAAATGACACTAACCCCCTCACTAGGCTTAAGCAAATAGCCCTCCATTAGGCACAAGTTACACTTAGATACTAATAGCCCTTAACTAAAGATGGAACCCTTTAAAAAATTTAACACAATATAATACATGAAATATTTATGTATAAAAATTCATACAACACTTTCAAGACACTTGCTCACCTTTTGAATCCTCTTTTAGCCCTTAAAATTTCACTAGGTCCCATGGAGACCTAATTCACCTTCATGTAACACTTTAAGCCACTATGGTCCAAATGGAACTTAAAAATGAACAAAACCACTTAAATAACTTTATATTAATTATATATTATCATTTTACATGTTTAATAAACATCGAATCATTCACTCATACTCTGAAACCTCCATTAGGTCTTAAAGACCTATTAGGCTTAATTAGCCCAAAAATCATTGTCTTCACAAAAGAGGCTCAAACTAATTGAAAATAAAATTTCCATGTACAATAAACACAGGTATGGAAATATAAATACCTAATAAAAATCATCCATTACATAATACACCTTCATTCATCCTCCAAAGGCTCATAAATACCACTGCAAGAAGCCTACTCAAACCTACAATAATTACAGTCAACAAAAGTCAAATTTGACCTGAAATACCTTAACTTGTACAGACATTCAAAAATTCAAATCAATTTTACGATGATATATATGGAGTATAATTCATTTTTTTATTTTTATACCAATAATATTTGATCAATACTTTATCTTTTACAATCATTTCTTTGCAGCATGGTTTATTAATAAAAAACATAGTCAACAACATTCAACTATCATGTGCAATAAATGCAATTGTATGACCATTCAAACCTCCTAATAAATTTTCCTAGATATAAATTTAATTTATATACCAATTTTTTTTACACCACTATAAAATTAATCCATGATCAAAAGTTATAAAAAAAATACGACTGACTAGTTTTCCTTTATATAATGGTCACTTGATATTGCAAATCTGGCTAAGTATGGAAACTAGCAAAATTTGCATGGGAGACCAACTTTGCATTGACACAAATTTTTATAGGCATCATTTAAAGACATAATAATTATAACACATTATATACTCTCATATGGTAATCCATGCTTATACCAAATTTATCTTGATACCTTCACAAGTGTGAATGCTGATATTATCAATTTGCCTATTCACCTTGATTTGACAAGTGAACAAGGATGATCTAGACAAGCATTCCAAAGTCTTTCTATCACCTCAAAAATTACACCAAACAATCTTGACACCTCATGTGACCTATGAAATAGGAAAATAATGTTAAAAACATTCTCTATAATCCCAAAAACTTGCACACATGATATACACTCTCAAATCCACCTGGAACCTA
This sequence comes from Torreya grandis, assembly GCA_037957365.1. Lineage (NCBI taxonomy): Eukaryota > Viridiplantae > Streptophyta > Pinopsida > Cupressales > Taxaceae > Torreya > Torreya grandis. The sequence continues at coordinate 1,312,130 of JARHVA010002049.1, forward strand.
TCACTTTGTCATTAATGCATTATGTACTAAGATCACCTTGATGTCAATGACAATAAATTCATCTCAAGACCATTATAAAAAAAATAATAATTATTCATTTATGGAAAACACCTTTCAAAATTATCTCTCCTAAAGTGAGCAACTCCTTCATTCTAAACTTTCTCCCCATTTGACATTAATGACAAAGGGTTTCTTCTCAACATGCCAACTTGATCCTTAGACCTGTAAAATTACTCACAGAGCTTAGAAATATCTCCCTAACATCATAATAATCTAATATAACCTATTAAAAAACCATACTCAGCCACACCAACTCTTTGGAATTGAAACATCTCACATATTGATGTAGAGCATATACCAAGATTCACTCTATACTTTTGTATAACTGTTCTCACTCTTGAAAATAGTTTTCTTAGTTCACTTCATACAATGGTTCTAGGTTCACCTATGATTTTTTTGGTTCCAATTTTTTTATTTACACTTTATAAGAAGTTATTAAACATCTCTTCCCTTTTAGTAACTCTGTCACCACCTTTCAAGACTCAACTCATCCCTTTACACTATTCTGCCTACTTCTCACACAGTCCTACTAGCCCTATCATAGTCATAAATGCAAGGTAAAAAAAATACAAACAATAATGAGTTTATAAAAACATTTTAATATTTAATTTATTAGAATATATATGTTTATGAATTTTGGAGGTCTAACTCCCTTCCTAGACCCTCTTTCTTGCTATTAGCCCTCTCAATTAGGCCTTCCCAAGCCTAAAACACAACACATCGACTAAATTCCATAAAAAATGATATGTACATCCTTTTAACCTATTTAATTAGTTATGGAACCTAAATTTTTGTTAGATTACAAAAATTTTCAAATTTTGAACAATTAGAATTGTCTAAAAACTTCAAACCTTAGTTTTAAGGTTTTTAAAGCCTGTATTAGCTCGAAACCTCTCTAAATTCCAATATGTGCATTTGAAAACATTTAAAATATTCAAAATAGGTTTTTTTATGTCTATATAGACTTAATTAAACTCTTCTAATCCTTATATTCCAGTAATCAACCCACTATCATGCATTTACTCTTTTGAATACATTTGACTGTGCACCAAATTTAACACTCTATAGGCCTGTGTTCTATCTTGGAAGTTTATGCCAAATTTTTAATAAAAAAATGTAATAAAATTATTCAATAGGGTCACACATACCAAAAATATCTTAATAATTTTCCAACTAATTCTTGATCTTGACTTATGAAGAATCCAACACACTATCCACTATTACAACATGTAACTACAAGAAAATATGGTTTAGTAATACATTTGTCTAAATATCATATATTATCCTCAATAGGAAATTATAGTCTCCAACTACTAAAAGGATATTCAATAACGTTTGAATTCCATATTCCACTTCACTTTATGCACAACATCAAAGCACCAAGTCCATTGTCAAACATTCATCATAAAACAAGGGATTATAAAAATGTCTAAATACTAATTGATTTAATAGTTATTACTTACAATCATAACCTTGTGAACAAATTAAATTAAAGAAACATTTATATCAATAAAATAAATAACTTTTACCATTAAAATCAAGAGACATAGTTTGTACTCAAATCAGGTATCTCACATAATAGAGTCTGCGACTTACTACCATCAAATAGTGGTTCTCTCTATGAATCTTCAAAGTTTGTTATTACAATCATACCTGAGCATTAATCCATAAACCATGCTTGAAAAAAAATATCAATCTCATACCTTCACTAATAAAACACATATAATTGGTAGCAACAACAAAATTGACCTCAAAAGGGTCTGTACATATTCATTTCAAAATAGGGGTTACCATCATTCCCCTCATATTTGCATACAAACCTATCTATGCTTCCCCATTCATCTCTATTTTAATTTATTATTAAATATAACTAAAAAAAAATTTACTCCTAGCCCCTATCAACTCCAAGAAATTTCATAACTACTTCTTGGCCAACTTTCCCACGTTGGGTCTTGTGGATTATAATGCAATTTTCTTACTTTTCATATAATATGACATATTTGTCCTATGGCATATGACCTTATATAATATTTAAACCTTTATAAACATTGAAAACATCTACCAAATTCATAATTTGTTCCAAAAGTCCATCAATAAGGCTTGAAAGATTCAAATATTCAAATAATACATTTTGGTGAGAAACCAATAATTCAAATTTTATGCACTTTATGATCATCTATATTTCACATATAGACTAATTAAGACCTATATCAATTTTAAGACACCTACTAGATCAACCTAAGACAAAATTGAATAATTTTTGGGGTACTTATAGGATGCCCCTGCATCATACTAGAAAGCTAAGAAAGCTTTACCATAGGTGTTTGAATGTTGCACTTGGTATATGCTATTGCCAGATTGCATTGAACCTCCTCATGGAAGGTATAAACTTCCAATTTCCTCTCTTATAGGTTCACATGATCTTGGGACCCATATTTATGCCTCCTTTTCTTCATCTCCTTCAATATCATACTTACACATAAAACCAACTTGCTAAGAAAAACATAGCTGCTAGCATCTCCTTCTTGCTTGGCAAGTGTATAAAAATATTCTTCCTCTACAAATTTAATCATCTTCTCATTATCTCTATCATTAATCACTATTTTAAGTATGCATTACTCTTTCTCCTTCACTAATGCTCCTTGTGCTACCCATTCCACTTCATGCATCACTTCTTCTTGTTCTTTGTATACCTCATATATATATACTCTTTCAATTTGCTGCTATTCATCAACATCATCTTAACTACCCTCAATATCCTACATATCCATGGGTTGTATATTCTTTTTACATCTCTCATCTTCTTGATTTATCACTCCCACATAGTCACCTTGTGCATGAGCCTACTTTATATTTCCCATCTCATCAACATCCTCCTCTTTTTCAAGACTCTTTTTCAAACATTTGAATGCATATACTCTTCTTTCTTTGGTTGCCTGCTCCATACCTATATTTTCATCACAAATCAACTTATTAGACACAAAAATTGGAGCCTTCATGGCTCTCTCTTGAGCTGCCTCCTTCTTGGATAATTTAACCTTCATCTTATTCACTTGTTTGGTGCTCATCCCAAACCATCTCCTTTCCATCTCAATTTCAATCTTCATCATTATACTGCTATCTTCTCTCTCATATGCTTGGCTACCATGCTTTCCTTGGCTATCCTCTTGTTTGAGCAATCTCATAAGTACCATGTCTTCTTTCATTTCAAGACCACTTTCTTCCAACTTGAATTCTTCACTCCTCATATCAACCAACTCAAGAAAACTCATCTTCTTTTCTTCCTTGGGTGCTTTGATCAAACCCAAACTCTCTATTGCTTGACTCCAATACTACCTTGTCATCATCATCATCATCATTATCTTTTCATCTCTTCTATCTTCTTCAACCTTTAATGGAATAAGTATATATGTCTTTCCATGTTGCTTAATAGTGTATTTATTTTCTTGAATGTCATGTATGGAATGCCTATCAAATTTCCATGGTTTCCCTAATAAAAAATGACACACATATATAGGTGAAATATCACATAACACTTGATATTTATACTTTTCTATCTGAAACTCAACCCAACTTTGTTCACTTACCAGAATATGATGGCCCTTCTGAACCCATGAAACCTTGTATGGTTATAGATGTGGAATTCTCTTCAAGCTCAAATTTTGCACCATCTTCAAAAAAATAATGTTATTAGTACTAGCTCCATCAATAAATAGATTATAAACTTTACCTCTTGTCTTACATCTGCTTCTAAATAGGCTTTCTCCTTTAGACTAGTTCCTTGAATTTATTTTGATACAATAAGACTCTCCTCATGAGTAATTACTCATTCATGTCATGCCTTCTCTTCCCATTCACCTCTCTCTACTATTATGTACTTATATTCACATTCCTTGGATACTCTATTTCTTTATGTCCTCTTTAGAAATTTCAACATTGCCCCTAAAATATCTATTATGGTCCTTGTCTCATTGGACATTATTCTCTCCTCATTATACCATATACAAATGGTCTAGCTTGCCTTGCATGGTGATACACTCCCATGCCATCTTGACCTACTGCATGCACTTGTGGTCTCCCTTGAGCCACCTCTTTGTATACACATAATAATTTCAACTTTTATCGATTACTAATGCTTTACATCTTATAGGAAACCATCGATACTCAATCTCTATAATTTCACACCTTAAGGGGTGTACTGAGAAAGGGGTGGGTAGACCTTTGGTGTTTCATAGGATTGTTGTCCCTTTTTTCCATATTATTACCAATCTAACTAGATCCTAAAACCTTTCCCTAAGTTATTTCTCCTCCTTTGCATAATCTTATAGTATTTTTCTTCTTTTCATCCTTTATTTTCTTTCTTGGCACCCTTTTGACCTATTCAACATACTAGGTCGACCTGGTCGACCTAGTATAGTTTTCAGACCATTTTAGCTCCTTTGGTTTGTTAGCCTCCTGGCTGACCTATCACAGACCTAGTGAGTTAGTCCAAAAATTTGTTAGGTCAAATGGGTCAACCTAGAATAGCCAACATTCCTAAACAATTTTAGGGTAAGATAATCCTATAAATACAATGTCATTTTGATCATTATTCATATATGTAATCAAGAGTTATTATTCACTGATGCTTCTTAACAATCTGCTCTTCCACTATTCTACTTGAGGATATTTAGGTTAGGTTTCTTATTTTGGAGAATATAGTCTTATGGATAGGTCTTGGATTCTTTGGCATAACAAAGTGATCCTTACAAACCACAAAAACCTTTTGAAAATCCCCTTTGGCCAAGGGAGAGATTGAGTCTCGATGGGTTCACATTCAGGTAAGTATATTCTGACTTTGTTCTCCTTTCTTTTAGTAGATAAAAGTAACATAAGTGTTGGCTTGAATAATATTACTCTTCATATTCTATGTATTAGGGTGTTACTCATACTTTATTTAAATTTCCTTATACATGTTTAGATTACTTTACTTTACTAACCCCCACTTTGTGCCACAAGCTTTGGTGTGCACTAGATTAGATTTACTTTTCTTATTATTAGAATAGTGAAATATTAAATCATAAGACTCTTTTAGGGTTATTATGCGATTGTGTTAGACTATAGGCTTTATAACCCTATCTCACATGGTGTGTTGTGATAAGTGATCTCATAATCGGGTCTAGCAGATCCTCACATTGGTCATGGTCTTGCTTAACAATTGTATGCCCCCAATCAGAAGTGTAGGTGTGCTCTATCCCATCTGATCTAGGATTGATTTATAGACATGATGTATTTTTAATTTCATACATTTTGGTGAACCTAACATGAATCAAAACCTTACAATATTTCTTTCACTTATTTCATTTTTATTCATCATTATGTTTATCATATCTTTATTGTGTTGGATCGACCCTATTGACCTAGTATGTTTATCTTTATACATAGGTTTATAAGAATAGGTATTGGCTTGACCAGCTCGACCTAGTATAGGTTTCAAAACTTACAAAATTCTATTCAGATAACTAAATCAACTAGCTTGACCCAATGTAGTTTTTACCAATTTTTAGAATTCCTATTTAGTTAATTAGGTTAACCTAGTGCATTTTCAACACTTTTTAGTAGGTTTCTGTATTGTTTAGTCGAACAGCTTGACCTAGTTTGAAAGTTTTTGCCAATTTTCTCCAAGGTCTCAAATCATAAATCTTCTCCTTTTCATATTTGAACCATTTAGGTGAGTTTCTACTTCTTTGTATCTTTATGTTTTTGTAATTTCTTTTCATAGTTTGTAGTCTATAAAACTGCCCCTGCATAGTCAACTAGGTTGGCCTTGTGGACCTAGTTCTATGTGTTTTGAAATAAATAGGTCAACTTAACTGACCTAATTCATTTTTAAATTTTTCTTCCATAGTGTAGGTTCAACCCTGTAGACCCTACTCTGTATGATTGTACATATAGTTTCTTAACTATACATTGTTTCAAATTTGGAATTAACCATATATCTTAATCACATCTTTCTTTTTAGTTATTTGTATGCTTAGAATAACTCACATAGTCTAATTAGGGGATTTTAAATTAATCATTTAGTTACACTATTTATATTATTTTTCACACATGACCAAACCGCATAAACATCAACAAACATTTAAACATTTGACTAACCAAGCCAACCTACTTAGATTTCATCACCAAGGGGGAAGCCAACTTGATGCTTTAGTCAATTATAAATCATGGTTAATGGTATATTTTAGTTAAACATCTAACACCCTTATCATTATGATGTGTGAAGTGAGGGGGTAGGCCCTAATATAAATCCTATATCATTGCCACCATATTACCTTTCACCCTAAAATTACCTAAAATTATCCTTAGATTACTATCTAGTACCTTGCTTATAGCCAATCTCCTTTTACACTTAAAATCATTCTAAATAATATAATTAACATTCTAGGTTGACCAAGTAGCTATCTTTACTTTCAAGTTGTTTTCTTGCTCTTTTATCAATTATGTGTGAAAAATATTACATTATCCAATGTTAGTGAAATATTTTTCTGTGTGTGCATCAGTTGGATTGGCCAGTGTCAATTCAGTTGACTATGTGTTTCTTTTTTGCACTTACTTTCTTAGATTAGCTGCAAATTTTCTTGTTTCATTTCTAAGATTTTTATCAATCTTTGCTTCTTCCCTTTTCCCTATACTAGGTTGACTTGGTTAAACTTGTAATTTTTTGGGCTTTTGTGCACTACACTAGATTGACCTAGTATAGACTGCAAACCTTGTTTCCTATACTAGGTCAATCTAGGTGACCTAGTTTTATTTCTTACCTTTCCTATTTATCAATATAATTTACCATTTCTCCAATTTTACATCTTGTTCATCTCCCTTTAGTTAGAATGAGGTCTCCTATCAGAATTTTTTTAGGCAACCTAAATCCATTTATATACTATATGGGATGTTCATTCCTTCTTCTCTTTTCCTCCCAATAAAATCATCACTCTTGGGGAACCTCTTCTCCTCCTTCATCTATAAACTATAACATGGTGCAAATAACACCTCAAGATGAAGTTAATGGATCTAATCCTTTCCATATTTATCAAGACACTTCTCAAGCTCTCCAAACCAATGTGGGAGTGATTGATACAAATATCTTTAACAATCCCATTAATAACCTTCCTTCTAATAATCCTCCCCTTAACACTAGTTTAGGGAGTGATCTAACCAACACTAATTCACCTCTCAATACAACCCAAATCCTAGCTCAAGTCATTCATCAAATGAACACCATGAAATACTCTAATACCAACCAAATGATGTAACTTCAACAACATTTAATCAATGTGACTAATCAAGTTCCAACTATCCATCCTAAAGCTAATCCTAATTATATTCATCCACCTCTTAGGGATGCCTCAAGTAATTTTATTACTCAACACATAATGAATAATAAGATGATTCAAATAATTAAAAATGAGCCTTTAGCTCCCTTCATTATATCCATTGATATTGGTAACATAACTTCAACTATCAAATATGATGGGACTAAAGACCCTAATTCATTTCTCAAAGCCTTTGGTAACCTTTACAAAGAGTGGATCCAAACTACTACATTACCACAACTAAGTTATTAGTCAAAAATTTCACTAGTGATGTATTAGAATGGTATAATCAACTTCCTCAACATTCTATTTGGCAACTTAAAGATTTGGTCAATCCTTTGGTTAAAGAGTTTTAACATAATGATCTTCCTAAAAGTTATCTTAATCATTTCATAAATGCTAAATAATTTCCTAATGAATCAGCTTATGACATTATTAAAAGATGGAAATCTTTAGCTCATAAAGCCTATCATAATGTGATTGATGATAATTTATTCAAAATCTTTATTACCGCTCTTACTCCCACTCTTCAATACAAGGTTTGAACCTTTGCTCCTCCAAATATTAATGAATTTCTTGACCAAGCTAAGCATTAAGACTTTCTTATATATCAATTCAAACCCAATCAAAAGATTTTTAAAGGATCTTTTCAAACATTTAATGCTATCACTAGCAATATTTCCCAAACCAAACCTGGAGTTGCCAAATATGATGTTCCTTTACAATCTCATGTACCTCTTTCAGTTCAATAAATGCAACAATTTTTACCACCCTCAAATCCTTTAATTTATCCCAATGCTCCTCCTAAGTGTTATGATCCCAATCTATTCTACTAGTTTCATGCTAATATTGGGCATTCTCATAAATCTTATAGAGGGCTCACTAAGGGTGTTGTTTATTATATTCTTGGTGACTCATACAATCATGAGGCTATGATAAAACTTCATCATCAAGAGTATGTTTCCGCATCTCAAAAGTGATAAAAATTTAAAGTTTCTACCTATAATAATGCAAAATATTCTTCAAATAATAATCAATCAAATGCCAAGGATGTTTGTGTTATCGATGTCGATTATGACCTATATTATAAAAAGTCTCAATATGTCAATGTTGCTAAGGTTAATTATCAACGTAAACTAGCCCACAAATATATTTTTACCAAACCTAAGAAAACATCTTTATAAAAATAATTGCTTAAAGATTCCACTACCACTCATGATGATTTGGAAGCACCTAAGGAACAAATTCCTCCTTTTGATCCTCCCACCACATCTATACCTCTTAAATATAATGTACCTTCTAAATTTCATGCTGGTTCTTCTAAATCATATTGGAATTTTCTTGAATAAATCAACTCTATGCCTTATAAGATTCCTCTTATGGAGTTGGTTCACACTTCAACTTATCATCATAAATTTCTTATGCAATAACTTCAAAAAATTTAAGATCCATCTTCAATAGATGAAGAACCACCTTCTATTGATTCTCAACCAACTAATGTGAATACCATTGAGACCATGTGTCCTTATTCTAAGCCTTCCATTGAATTTATTTAAGAGGACATGATCAATGACAAAATTCTTTTTCACATCAATGATCCACCTCTCTTTATCAAAGTGGCCATTAATACCATCTTATCTAAAAAGTTCTAGTTGATAAAGGTTCTAATATTAATGTCACATCCTTATGGCTTAGTCAACAACTTGGTTATAATAAATATCATTTTAAAAAAACCCATCTTATTTACTATGGATTTTATAAGGCTAATCAAAATCCACATGGCTACATTTGGATTCTATTGACTATTAGATCTAATACTATCAAAACCAAGCTTATGGTCCTTGATCTTCCTTTATCATATAACATTCTTCTTGGTCATCCATGGACTTATCAAATGAGGGACATCACCTCTTCTAGTAGTCAGTGTTTTAAATTCTTACATAATCGAAAACATTACAAACATGAATCTTATCCCAACCCTTGGAGCATCTAGTTTCATAATCCTAAGCCTCAATATCAAATTCCTACAATTTTAAAAATCAATAGTGCTCCTTCTCCTAAGTTCATCAACATGAATCTTGATCTTAAAGTTACTCTTGTAGATTATAATGATGATGATCCCAATGAGTTACATTACACTTGAAATACTAAGAAGCTACCCCCATATATTTTGGATTGCTTCCTCCTTCTCTCTTACCTTGAGATCATGTTATTCCTATCATGGATGAGAGTATTGACTTTCCCCCTCCATATAATGCTCAAGAGCTAACTTTACCTAAATATACCTTCACTTGAAATGATTTTTGAATGGTTAAATTATTCGAAGATCATTTCACCATGTCCCCTCGTACATTTTGCAACATTGGGATTTCACCTTCTGAAACTCCCCCTGATTCTAAAGCATGTATGACTTATACAACATATGATGAAAACTATATCATGACCCAAGTTCACTCTCGAGACTTGGACATATAGCACTATCAAAAGATTTTATCCCAAATTCATGCCTTTAATAGAGATGTACACACCATATCTACACATCATGACTTAGATCTTGAGGGTCATGTACCTCCCACTAATCCTCCTCTTATCGATACTCTTTGGTGGTAGAACAACTTACACCTTCCCAACCTACAAACAATCTTAAATATTCTCTATCTCCTATGGATCCTATAATTTCTTCATATCCTTCTCCTATCATTGAATTTATCCACAATCCCATCTCTTCAAATCAATCCTCTTCATTTACTTCCAAAATTACACTAGATGCCAAGACAACTAATGTCCATCAGATTTATTCTGAATATGATTGCCATGGCAATAAAATTCTAGACCTTGAAGTAGATGTTGAATATTATGGTCCTCTTCCTACCTTTCCTAGTGATGAATCTATTCTTGAGTTACTTCATGCCTGGGAACCTCAACTTCCTTGATAACATCATAAACTTATAAATTTCAAGAATAAAACTCCTTTCTTCAAAAACTTTATCGCTAGCATTGGTCCTAAAACAAATCCAATTTTTTCCTTACCTAACATACCTTACCATTTTAAAGATAGAAATACCATGTTTATAAAATAAAAAATTCATATCAAATATGGTACCCCATCTTCTCCTTGACCAATTACAATTTCTTGAGAACTTTCACCATCTGAAAATGCAAATTTAGCCTATTTTTTGATAAATATCAAGAGGCATTAGCTTGTTTCTACCAAGAAATGCCTGGCATTGACCTTAGTATTGTGGTTCATAACATCATCACTTACCCTGATGCTAATCTAGTGCATTAAAAGTAACACAAATTCCCAACTAAAGTTATTAATCTATGTCATAAGGACATCATTAAACCACTAGATGCTAAGTTCATTAAACCAGTGGATTATTCCGAATGGGTTTTCAACATTGTTCCCATTTAGAAGATGGTCATTATGGTCATATATATTTTTATTTATTCATGCAAACTTAATATTTTTTGTCCTAAGGAAATATTCCCCTTACCTTCAATATATGCCATTGTCAATTCCATGGCTAGTTACAAAATTTTATCTCTTATGGATGGTTTCTTGGGATAAAATTAGATTCATATCACTCCTAAAGATCAACATAAGACTAATTTTACCATAGAATAGGACAACTATTGTTACATAAAAATTCCCTTTGGACTTAAGCTACCTACAACATGCAATTACTTACCTCTTTCATGATCTCATCCACAAAATTGTTAAAACTTATGTGGATGATCTAATTGCTAAATCTAAACATCATAAAAACCATATTTCTGATCTTGCCATCATCTTTGACCATATCCTTAAATATAAAGTTAGAATTAATCCTTTCAAATGTGTTTTTGGAGTCATATCTAGCAAATTATTAGGATTCTTAGTATCTCTCTACGACATCGATGTTGACCCAACTAGACTTATTACTATTGTTAACATGCCAATTCTTCAATCCATTCTTGATATTCAAATTTATTTAGGTAAACTTGGGGTAATTAGATGATTTGTCCCTAAAATGGATGATCATATTTACTTTATCAATTCCATTCTCAAGATAGGTACAACTTTAGAATGGATGGATCCATGTCAAAAATCCTTTGATAATATGAAAGAGTAATTACTTCACCCACTCACACTTCATCCTCCTTATAATGATAAACCTTTGATTCTATATAATTCTTCCACACCTATTTTAGTTGGGGCAATTCTTTCCCAACAAGAAGATACAAGAAGAGAATATGCTATTTAATACATTAGTCGAGGCCTCATTGATTATGAGACATGTTATACCAAAGTTGAGCATGATTGCCTCGCTATCTATTTTGTAGCTAAAAAGCTTCATCATTATATTCTATGCCAAATTACTTATGTCATCATTCATTTTGACCCCTTAGTTATTTATTCTCCAAATCTTCTTCTTGGAGATAGAATTGGCAAATGGATGGTCTTACTTATGGAAATCAATCTTCACATCATCACTCAAAAAGTTGTTAAAGGGTAAGTCATAGGTAATCAACTTTCCATTGCTCCTATTTCAGTCACTTCTCCACTTCAAGATGATCTTATTGATGAAAATATCCTTTTCATTAAATGTCTTAATAAACCTATACCCCTTAAATACTATTTTAATATCTTTACTACTGATCTTGAAGCCAATAATCTTGATGAATCTTCCCCTCCCTCTGGTAATACTAAATCAAAGGTAGTTATCAAGGAGATCCTTAAAATTAATGTTAACTTACATGAGAATACTTGGGCCCTCCACTTTGATGGTGCTAAATGACTTTAAGGAGTAGGGGTAGGTTACATTCTCACTAGTCCTCTTGGTAAGATCATTCCTTCTACCTTTCACTTCACCTTTAATGTCACTAATAATATGGCTGAATACAAAGCTCTTCTCTTAGGTATGAGAGTTGATCTTTATCTAGACATCTAATATCTTCATGATTTAGGAAATTCTTAGCTGATTTATCATCAAGTTAATGGTGACTATCAATGTAAAAGTGAGAACCTCATTACCTATCATCAAATTTCAACCACTCTTGCTAAGAATTTTATCTTTTTCACTATCGACCGTATTCCTTGAGACCAAAATTTCATTGCTAATTCTCTTTTCTCTTCAACTTCTCTCTTTCATCCTCATAAAGCTCTTTTTGATCCTTTATTTATTATTAAAATAAAAAAATCTCCATAATCTATCTAATGACTTGATTCACTTATCTATCACATTAAGGCTATGACTATTCAATAAAGCCCTTGGTACCAAAATATCATTCAATACTTAGTACACAAAACTTATCTTCCTAATATAGATTATCATGAATATACATGCATTCATAAACAAGATTTCAAGTATGTATTTCAACATAATATCCTTTACTATCATAACACTAAAGGTACCTTCCTATGTTGTGTTATGCAAGATGAGGTTCCTCCTCTACTCGAGCAAACACATGAGGGAATTTTATAGTGGTCACTATAACAAACATGCTACAACATGAAAATGCCTACGTATGGGTTACTTTTGGCCTACTATCAAAAAGGAAATAATAAAATTTGTTAAGAAGTGTAATCTTTGTTAGCTTCACAATGATCTTATCCATTCACCTCCTTCCAATCTTCAAACTATTAAATATCCTTGGCCATTTTCCACATGGGGATTTGATTTCATTGGTAAACTTTCTCATTTCTAAGATGGGCACATATTTATCATCACCACTACTAAGTACTTTACCAAATGGGTAGAATCCATGCCCCTTGTTAATGTTATCAGTCCTACCATATCCAAGTTCATTCTTAACCAAATTATTTTCCACTTTGGCATTCCCCATACCATCATTTCAAATAATAGTGGTAATTTCAAAAATAAACATGTTAAACAACTTTATACCCAATTTAAGATCAATCACAAGTTTTACATGCCTTGTCATCCATAATGCAATGGCCAAGCTAAAGACACCAATAAAATTCTCAACAAAATTATCTAAAAGATAATTCATGAAACTCACATAGATTGGCATATTCATCTTTACCTTGCACTTTGGGCCTATCGGACTAGCATTTGTACTACCACTAGGTCAACTCCATTTTTTTTAGTCTATGCTTATGAGTTGGTCGTTCCATTATAAGTTGAGCTTCCCTCTCTACGCATATCTCTTAATGACATTATTCTCAATGAATAATTATTTGAATCTCACCTTCATGCCATTGATAATCTTGATGAATGTCATCTCTCTACATTATAACATAACTACCAATACAAGGCTTGCATCACCTAACAACATAACAAATGTGTTAAAGTCTACACTTTTAATATTGGTGATCTTGTCCTTAAACTAGAATATACCCATGATCCATAAACTACATTGATAAACTCAAAGTGAAGTTTAAAACTATGGATTCTAAATTTCACAAACTTAACAAATTCTCAAAATACTCAAAATAAATTGTAAATTGTTTGACATTTTATGTATTCTCAGTTATCGAATTAGATATGGAACCGTCAAATGACTTTTAACTTCCATTCACTAATAAAGTCAGTTTGTTTTTAAAAATGTTGTAAAATGTTAATTTTTAAACTTTGCATGCATTTATAATTAAAAATTAGAAAAAACTAAATTAAAAAATGCAATAAAATGACAAATTACCATTTGACATTGATAACAAAGTTTGACATCTCTTTCCTACGTCTCTAGGTCTGCCCAATAGTGAGGACCATTTCTATTAAATTTGTGTAACAAATGGCTTACAAATTCTTTGAAACACTGAACAACTTTCCTCAAGTCTGATCTTTGTCCAAGAACTCCACCTTCATTGATAAACTCAAGCTCAACAACATGGAATCCATCCTCAGTCTTCCAACCCCTTCCAAAGGTGCTTTGGTCCCTTCACTTAAACTATTGGTCTATCCAAATGATAATAATAACATTCTCTTTTTAATTACAAAACATAATTAAAAAGGCTTACTTACTGTGTACCAGGTCAGATAATGGATTAAAATCCATTTGCTAGCTTTCTCCAAGCTTCCCTCTAGCTCTTATCCTCTTAATAAAAAATACATAGTCCTACGAAGCTTACCTTTAAATACAAGTTCATGCCTTTTATACCACTTAAAAACCCGTGGCATAAGCGGTCAAGGCTTATAAATTTTACATGGTGGGTCATGAGTTCAAGTATTTAGCCTTTGTTTTTTGGTGATCAAGCTTATCCCTTTAGTCCCACATCGACAGGATTATGAAAGCCACCAGGTTCTTAATAGACTTGAATGTCTATTTTGAAATGTTGATGATATATTTTATCCCACATATGGTGGGTGGGAAAGGTCACCATGCTTTAAAAAGTCTTTTGTTCTAACCATTTCCTATGCTTTTGAGCTTAGCCACATTCTTTATCCCACATTAATTGAAGAAGATGATATAATAGGCTTAATATATCCTAAGATGAGGATAGATGGTTGTGGCTTTGGTCATGCCACATGCCTTTTTGTCTGGGTCATATCCAAACTGAGGCCTCGAGCCAATCTTGGAGATTGAATATGATACTTAGACATGGCATGATTAACTTGGCATTCGGTCCATTCAATCTCAAACCAATGGTGGTAATGTATTAACTCGGCCTTCAATCTCGATCTTGACTTGGAAATATGAGTTGGCAGGGCCTTCGTGGTAAGTGTTGGTTCTCTCATGTGGCTTAGTGGGGCTTGGTAAGTTTAAATTGCAAAGTATTACCAAGGAATATTACAAAGCTATTTAAAATATATAATTGATTTATCCCACATGCATTTAGTGGGCACAAAAGGATAGATTAAAATCAAATGCAAATACAATGCAATATGAGATGGAGGCCAAGGCACCCCTCCTTAACCAAGTGTGTCGAACCTCACCGAGGGCCTCCAATGAGTCAATAGCAGGGCCCATAGTTCTCCATATGACTACCTATCAAAGACTGGAGGTTGAAATAAAACCAAACACCAAACCAAATTTTTGCACTAAGTTACAAAAACACACTACCACGTGTCGACGGGTGATTGGTCCACTTGTTTCATTAAAATATTAAACCTCCTTATTTTTCCTATCACAAAATAACTTTAGCAGCCTATAACTTGGGCATTTGGACTCCATTTTGTGATTTTAAAGAAGTAACATAAAGCTCTCGATGAGATCTACACTATGAGATTGGTTTCATCATGACTTGGGACTTTTTTCAAAATAAAATATAGATCAACCCATGATAAATAAGGAAAATATGCTTAAAAATGGTGGGGTATATATTTAGTTAAAGACATTCTTGGTCCAAGCACTTATCATCTTCAAACTAATGAAGGCCATGTTTTCAAAGAGCCTATCGATGCTCAATTCCTTAAAAATTACTTTGCCTAAACATTTCCTTCTTATCATGTTTTCTATTTATAAATTTCTAAGAATTTTTGTAGGTTACTTAAGCATGGGTCTCTCCTTTTGTAGCAATTCCCTCTTTTCACAAACCTTTAGTCATCCCTTTTGGTCTTTTGGTTTCTTGATGTACCATAGTCTTCCTTATCTTCTTGTATTTTCTCTTATTTTTTACACCCCTTGGGGTTTCTTTTGTGAGTTGTTTTGTAAGACCGTGGATAGGACCTGGCATCCCTCACAAAGCCACCATATTTTACTTATTTCTTTCTCCTTTTTTCTACTTTCCAATGTTGTTTTAACATCCATTGGTTTTTTATTTTGTGATTTACTTTATAAGAAGGCTCCCTCACTTTTATTTTCTCTTTCTTATTGACACCCTTGTGGGTCTCTCTTTTATGAGTTACTTTATAATACCATGGATAGGACCTGGCCCTCCTCATAAAATTACCATCCTTTTCATGTTATTGATCCTTGTTCTTAGACTTTATTTTTTGCTTCTTTTTCTAGATGAAATATGCATAACAATCTATGTTAGCATATTTTCCTCTATTTCCCTCTTTCTTATGATAAGGAATCACACCTTTGTTGTCATTGTATCCCTCTTTTTCATTTGTCATATATTTTTTAATTTAAAGAAATTCAAATTGTTCCATGTGTCATTCCTTTTGATTTACCCTTTCTTTCATCTCCTCATTGGATAAAACAAGGTCAAAGTCAAGATAATACTTTTTATTTTACCTTGATTTATGAGACTCTTAGACCCTATGCTCTTTGAAGTTTTCTCTCTTAGCCACCTTATCCCATGTTTTCAAATGAAAGTTGTCTCTAACATCCATGTTTGCTTTTCTAAGTTTGTATGGAGGAGGAATACAAAAATCCATCAAAATAAAGTTAAAAGCCAAATCATCTAAAATAAAAGGCAATGATATCTAAAAGGCAACATACAAATCTCAAAATTCAAATTCACACCAAAATACATTATTACAAGCACATCTCCTATCTCCAATCGAAGCTCAAAATCCATAGTCATCTTCACATAGAGCCAAAGTCCTTTGGGGTATGGTAGGATAGTTGATTGGAATAGGGGATTTCGAAAAAAAAGCTCTATGGTGCTACCTACTTTCTCACAGAAGTACCTAATCTTTATAGTAGACTAATGGCTCTGTAAGGGGTCCTAAAGAGTGGGAGACACATCATGGGGAGGTAGGTTAATTTTAATTTTCATTCGTATAGCCTTCATGAGATGATCTATATACTCCATTTATTTACCTAAGACTTATGTCTCTAAGACAAGTTATTCATTATTCTTAAGGCTAAAAGTCCTCTTGTTTTGACAAACCTAATTTGAGTGTCTTGAAGTCAATAAAGATTTATCTCTACCTTAGTTTTTCCTTCATTCTCCCCTCCACCCATTTCATTTCCCCCCTTGATAGACAAGTTTTGATTTCAAATATGTTTTCCCTCTTCTTCTAGTTCCTTCTTCTTCATCTCTTAAAAACATGTTAACACTACTTTGTTTCAGTTTTATCTATCCTTAAAGTGAAACAACATGTTTGAGTAACTTTGGATCATTTTATTTACAACACTTTATATTTGATAAACTTACTTTACTTTTTTTTTCCCATTTATCATGATTTTTCTATCTTGCTATTATAGACACCTACGTTTGTACCCTTTTTCAATTGTTGATTGAGATGTGGATTGTTACTACTCACTCGACAATGTTTTTTTCCCTTTTTTGCATCCTTTTTACATTAATGATTGAGATGTGGATTGTTACTACTCACTCATCAATGTTGTTTTATCATTTTTGTCTTTTTAGTTAGTATTTTTACCATTTGTTTTGCTTTTGTTTTTCCATCTTGTTTGACATGTATCCTTGGTTTGATTTGGTGATTTTACCTTTCTTACTTTAGGATAGCTTGTGTGTGTTTTTTGGTCTTTAGTAGCCTTGGATTTATGGTTACCTAATTCACTCTTGTTTGTTTGTCTTGGTCATTTGGTTTAACATGTCACCTATCACCCCAGCTTGATAAATTTTCCAAGTACATCCCATCCTCATAACACCAACTATCTTGGATTTTCTTGTGTTTGTTTATTTTTTATCTTTAGTTTTATATTCTTGGGTTTGTCAAAATTAGTATCTATGCCTTACACAATCAAAACTAACAACATGATAGACAACCATCCCATGATAAAAGGTAAGTCAAGGTATGCATTGTATTTTAATTTTTAGTTATTTACTTTTTAAGACTAGTTTCCCTTTCAATCATTTATTTAATTTATTTTATGCTTTTAAAATACAACTTTTTTTTAGAATAAAATTTATGTGTGTCCTTATGTTATTTATCAAAGCACCATCCCCTATTACACCTTAGTGACACATGATGAGATTCAAGTGGGGTATATGTATACACATAATATTTTCAAATTTTATCAATTACTGATGCTTTACATCTTGCAAGAACCCATCGAGACTTAATATTTCTAAGTTCATTCCCTAAGGGGTGAAGTGAGAAAGGAGTGGGTAGGAATTTGGTGCTTCATAGGATTGTTGTCCATTTTTTCCATATTATTACCAATCCAAATAGTTTCTAAAACCTTTCCCTAAGTTGTTTCTCCTCTTTTACATAGTCTTCTAGTCTTTTTCCTCTTTTCATCCTTCATTTCCTTATTTGGCACCCTTTTGACCTATTCAACATGATAGGTTAACATGGTCAACCTAGTATAGTTTGTAGACCTTTTTAGTTCCTTTGGTTTGTTAGCCTCTTAGCTGACCTAACACAAACCTAGTGAGTTAGCCCAAAAATGTGTTAGGTCAACTAGGTCAACGTAGTACAACTGACATTCCCAAATAATTTTAGGGTAAGATACTCCTATAAATATAAGGTAATTCTCATAATTTTTTATATATTTAATCAAGAGTTATTATTTGCTCACACTTCTTCACAATCTGATCTTCCACTATTCTATTTGAGGAGACTTAGATTAGGTTTCTTATTTTGGGTAATCTAGACTTTTGGATAGGTCTTGGATGCTTTGGCCTAACAAAGTGATCTTTACAAACCACAACAACCTTTTACAAATCCCCTTTGGCCAAGGGAGAGATTGAGTCTTGATGGGTTCACATTTAGGTAAGTATATTGTAACTTTGTTCTCCTCTCTTTTAGTACATAGAATTAGCATAAGTGTTGGCTCAAATAATATTACTCTTCATATTCTATGTATTAAGGTGTTACTCATACTTAATTTATGTGAAGTTCCCTATACATGTTTTGATTACTTTTATTTACTAACCCCCACTTTTTGCCACAAGCTTTGGTTTGCACTAGATTAGATTTACTTTTCTTGTTATTAGATCAATGAAATATTAAATCATAGGACTCTTTTAGGGTTGTTATGTAATTGTGTTAGAATATAGGCTTTGGAACCTTATCTCATAGGGTGTATTATGACAAGTTATCCCCTAATCAGCTCTAGTAGATCCTCACATTGGTCATGTTACTGATTAACAATTGTATGCCCCCAATTATAAGTGTAGGTGTGCTCTATCCATCTGATCCAAGATCGATTTATGGACCCGATGCATTTATAGTTACATACACTCTTCATTTCATCTCTCTTCCATCCTTAATTAAAAAGGTACTAACTGACCTTGCTACCTATTATCTCTTTCTTCTCTTTTTTATCTCTCTTTGAGAACATCATAAATAGCATCCATCCTCATAACTAATAAAGCAATTAGTTAGGTCATCATCCTAACCAAATCATCATCTTCACTATTAGCTCTCTCCATGGAGCACTGTCTTTGATCACCTATCCTGCATTTCATTTCAAAACACATTGTTAATCCTTTCCCATAATCCAAAATAATATTTCACTCACTTTTATACCAAAATGATGCAGAGCATATACCATGATTCACTCTCTCTATGCTTTTGTATCACTATTCTCACTCTTGACAATAGTTTTCTTAGTTCACTTCATAAAATGGTTCTAGGTTCACCTATGATTATTTTGGTTCTAGTTTTTTTCTTTATGCTTACCAGGAACTTATTAATCCTCTCTAACCTTTTAGTAACTTTGTCACCACCTTTCAAGACTCAATTCATCCCTTTACACCATTCTACCTACTTCTCACATAGTCCTACTAGCCCTATCATAGTCATAAATGGATGGTAAAAAAAGTTACAACAAATAAGGAGTTTCCAAATACTATTTCCTATTTCCCTTATCAAAATACAATTGTGTATGAATTTTGGAGGTCTAACTCCCTTCTTAGACCCTCTTTCGTACTACTAGCCCTCTCAATTAGGCCTTCCCAAGCCTAAAACACCACATCCACTAAATTTCATACAAAATGATCCATATGCCATTAAAACCTAGTTTTTAAGTTAGGGAACCTAATTTTAGTTATATTACAAAAATATGCAAATTTTGAATGGTTAGAATTGTCTAAAAACTCCAAACCCTAGTTTTAGTGTTTCTAAAGCCTATCTCAGCCTGCGACCTCTCTAAATTTGAATATGGGAATTTGATAATGTTTCAAATCCTAAAAATAGGTTTTTGAGGTTTATCTAGACCTAATTAAACTTTTCCAATCCTTAGATTCCACTAATGAACTCACTGTCATGCATTTACTCTTTTGAATATGTTTGATTATGCACTAAATTTAACACTCTATAGGCCTATGTTCTATCTTGGAAGCTTATGCCAAATTTTTAATCAAATAAAACATAATAAAATTATTCAATAGGGTCACACATACATACCAAAATTATCTTAATAATTTTTAAACCAATTCTTGATCTTGAATTTTCAAGAATCCAACACATTATCCATTGTTACAACATGCAAGTATATGAAAATAAGATTTAGTAATACATCTATTTGAATATATTATATTATCCTCAATATATATTAGAAATAATAGTCTACAAATACTATAAGGATCTTAAATAATGTTTTTATTCCATATTCCGCTTCACTTTGTGCACAACATCAAAGCACACAATCCATTGTCAAACATTCATCACATAACATGGGATTATAAAAATGTCTAAATACCAATTAATTTAATTGTTATTCCTTCCAATAATAACCTTGTGAAAACATTCAATTAAATAAACATTTATATGAATAAAATAAATATCTTTTACCATTAAACTCAAGAGACATAGTTTTTACTCAAATCAGGTATCTCACATAACAGAGTCTGTGACTTACTACCATCAAACAATGGTTCTCTATTTATGACTCTTCAAAGTTTGCTATTATAGTCATACATGAGTATCAATTATCAACCATTCTTGAAAACAAATTTAAATATCATTCCTTCACTAATAAAACACATATAATTGGTAGTAACAACAAAATTGACCTCAAAAGGGTTTGTACATATTCATTTCAAAATAGGGGTTACCATCATTCCCCTCCTATCTATATACAAACCTATCTATGATTCTCCATTAATCTCTATTATATTGTATTATTCAATATATCTAACAAAAAAATGACCCATATCCCCTATCAACTCCAAGAAAGTGCATACTTACTTCTTGGCTAACTTTCCCACATAGGGTCTTGTGGGTTATAATGCAATTTTCTTGCTTTTCATACAATATGACATATTTGTCCCATGCCATAAGACATTGTATAATATTTAAAACTTTATACATATTAAATACATCTAACACCATATTTTTTTCCAAAAGTCCTTCAATAAGTCTTGAAAGATTCAAATATTCAAATAATGCATTTTGGTGGGAAACCAATAATTAAAATTTTATGCACTTTAGGATCATCTATATTTCACATATAGACTACTTAAGACCTCTATCAATTGTAAGAAACCTAATAGACCAACTTAAGAAAAAAATTAATAACTTTTGGGGTCATTATAGGATGCCCCTACATCAAATATGCTCCCCCTCACTTTATGCATACCTTGTATATTATCAATTTAAGATAACATACCTCTATTTGATTTGCTCCTTGTTTCTTAGCATATAAAAAACATTCCCAAACTTCAAAAACTTCTCAAAAAACCTAGGTTATCTCCCCCTAACTCCACATTCCACATGGACCAAACCAAAATATTGAAAAATTATACAAGCAAACTCTCTTACAAGAACATACCTTGAATGGAGCCTTCTTCATCCACACATAGGTTACCACAACTATCCAATCATACTTTCATGAGACAACTGAATCAAATTCTAATATTATTTAGCCCAAATGTCATATTTTTATGGTCTATAAACCTTATTATATGAAATAAAAAAAATTATTTGAACAAAAATAATATGCTCAAAGCAACTAAACTTACCTGAATCCATGCTTATAAGATCTCTTCAAGCTACCGACATGAACAAGCTACCTAATTAGACCATCTATGGATGAAATATGATTGCATTCATACATTCCTTCTACTAAAATATGAAATTACCTTCCAAATATTTTCCCTTCAAGGAGATCTCTCTTGAACAATAAAATATACTCCTTTCATAGGTCACTTCAAAGTACATTGCAAACAAAGATACATAACTTGAAATTATCATACCTTTGCACTAAGATACTAACTATAGCACACCATAACCTCATTTAACACTTTTATATCATCATTTTACACCTAATCACCAAGTTTGGTGACCCAAATCATTGTACAACCCAAGATACACCATGTCAATGATTTCTATTATTAAAACCCTTATGCCAACCAAGGACACTCAAAGTAAGATCTTCTTTCACAAACAAATTTAGATATTCAAATCAGTTCTCACATATTTAAATAGGTGATGTACATATTTGAAAATATTTAAATCAATTGAAATAATCCATGCTCAAATATATACATATCAAGACAAAGAACATACCTTGACCCATTGACTAGTCTCTCACTTATCAACCTTGCAACACCATTCCATGATGCTTCAAATTATTGAGTAAAGCCTCTATGAATCCAAATAGAAACACCTCACCTTAAAAGGAACTTATAACACCTAAAACTCAAGATATTCCCAAGTCTCCATAATATCACTAGTTTTATTATCTTCCTAAGCCTCCTCATAGGCTTGATTGGCTCCTCCATCTTCTCTTTGACTCCCTTGTCAAAATACCTTGATAAATAGTATTATTGTCTTGCATTCATATCTATCACACAAAAAAAAACCATATTGACTAATATGATTATCAACCAATTCATCCTTGGTCTCAATTTGATCTCTCTTAATAATTTTAGGTCTCCATATATATGTATGTCTTCTTCCTTGTACACTAGGAGCTCCACACACGTTATTTTTCCTTGAGAACTCATTAAACCTATTCTTATAATATTTTGAAATATGACCAAATATATGAAATATGAAAAAAAATCATTCATACCTTTTAATTGATGATGGATATTATCTCCTTTTGATAAGTTACTTCTCCTTTTGCAATATCTTACAATGTGACCAAACTGTTTGCAAGTATAACATTAACTATGAGATGAATTGACAAACCTCATGGAATTAGGATGCCTTGATATTATTCGCACCTTTTTTTTCATGATATCATCCTTATTTACCTGATTTAATTACTCTTTCTCAAACTTGCTCATTTTGATCACTAGATTCTCATGCTCAGCCTTACTCATTTTATCCATTAACTTCTCATGCTCAACCTTCAAGGAGCCTAGCTCAGTTTTAAATTGATAACACTTATCCTTATTTGCTCTCAAACTTGAATTTGTATCTTCTAATTGATTCTTAATATCATGAATAGTCATCTTATCTTTATTGATTTCTAAGGATACATTAAAGTTAAAGATACATACCTTCTCCTCGAGAGCCTTCATACAACTTATCATTTCATTAGCATTTTCTAATTTAAATTTGAGATCCTTAATAGCATTCTCATCCTCTTTATCCATTGTGACCATGTCACTCTTCAAGGTAAAAAAATGATCCACATAAGTCTTAGCCACACACCTCAATTCTTGATTTTCTTTCCTTAGTTGCTTAGCCATCATGTGCTTCTAGGACCACCTTCCTAGCTATCAAGCCTTCCTGAAGGATAGACTTTGATACCAATTATTGGAAACAAAATATTTGAGAGGGGGTAAATCAATGATGCAAGATAATAAAATTAAATTTTAATTATTCAAACTCCTAACCATTAATCTTAAACATTCATGAAGCATATAAACCATTCATTTCAATGAACACAAAAAATAATGCAAGATCAAAGCACATAACACATGAATTATATGGGAAACCCTCATGGGGAGAAAACCCACTTGAAAAAAGATTTGGAATACTATCTTATAAATATATTTATTCAATTTATATCATCACCAACTGATAAAGGATCACCCAACCCTCAATTTATTCAAGTGCCCATTTGACCTTTAGCTAGTACCAACTAGCAAGGAGGCTACAACCCCCTAAATGATCAAACACCAACTCCATCACCTCCAAGGTAATATACACTTTTGATATTATGTATTACACACTTTATTATGGTATTATATTTATATAAAACCTAAAAACCTGCCTTTATACCTCATACAACTGATGGTAGTTCATGAAAACATAAATCTACATCTTAAAATAGGCATACAATAACTCTTTCTCTTCTACACTCGTCATACACATGCTCATGACCTTGAGGCAATTCCTCATTCAAAATATGATCTTATTAAATTTAAATATATCATTTAAACATAATTAATATAATTCATACACAACATTTTTATTACTCTTTTAACATATATTCAATGCACTACTTCACTCTAGGTCATCTAGACAAACTAGACCTAATTATGCTTTAAATCAATACAAACACTTACTGATTAAATTCAACACCACTATCTGATCTTAATGACATGTTAAACATGTTATTTTGATAATTTTTTCCCTCAAACACTTATTATAATCATGATACCATTCTATTCTTTCCTTAATTATCTAATAATCAAAACCTTTGTACTAGGTCACCAAAGCAAACTATGCCTAATAGCCTTGAAATAAATCTGCTTACTTACTCATGACATAAAAAAATAATGTTTTATCCTTGTCATATATTAAAAATTATTTTATGATACTTTTCACATCTTCTTACCCTTTTTAAAATTCATATATAATTCTCTTCACTCACCAATTGTCTAACTAGCACAATGAGACCAAAATGGCCTTTTACATATGCATTATTCTTTGTCCAAACAATCTTGGTCACCCATAACACTTTACTTAATCCTTAATTATTTTAACATACTTTTATAAACATAAAAAAAATTATTATGACATGTTACATACAATACATATCTATTCAATAGGTTGGCCATGATTTAAATGGCACTAACCCCCTCACTAGGCTCAAGCAAATAGCCCTCCATTAGGCACAAGTTACACTTAGATACCAATATACCTTAACCAAATATGTAAAAATTTAAAAAAATTTAATCTATGAAATATATATGTATAAAAATTCATACAACACTTTCAAGACACCCGCTCACCTTATGAAACCTCTTTTAGCCCTCAAGCCTTCAATAGGTCCCATGGAAACCAAATTCACCTTCATGTAACACTTTAAGCCACTATGGTCTAGATATCCCTTACTAGTAACCCAAACCAATTAAATAAATTTAAATTTATTATATATTATCATTTTACATACTTAATAAACATCAAATCATTTTCTCATACTCTAAAAACTTTATTAGGTCTTAAAGACCTATTAGGCTTAATTAGCCCAAAAAACACTGTCTTCACAAAAGAGGTTCAAACTAACTAAATATAAAATTTAAATGTAAAATTCACATATTTATGGAAACATAAATACATAAGGAACATCATAAAATCCATAATAAACCTTAATTTATCCTCCAAAGGCTCATAAACATCACTACAAGAAGTCTACTTAAACCTGCAATAATTACAATCAACAAAAACAAACTTTGACCTACAATAACTTCACCTATACAAATATTTAAAACTCCAAATGAATTTAATGATGATATATATGGTGTAAAATTAATTTTTTATTTTTATAACAACAATTTTTTTATCAAAACTTTATCTTCTACAATCATTTCTTTTCACCCTGGTTTATTAAGAAAAAACATAATCAACAACATTCAACTCTCATGTGCAATAAATACAATTATAAAACCATTAAAAACTTATAATTAATTTTATTAGATATAAATTTAAGTTATATACCAATTTTATTTTTACACCAGCATAAAATTCATCCATTATCAAAAGTTATAAATAAAATACTACTGACTGGTTTTCCTTTGTATATTGGTCACTTGAGATTGTAAATTTGGCTAAGTATAGAAACTAGTGAAATCTACCTAGGAGACCAACTTTTCACTACCATGAATTATTATAGAATCATTTAAAGACCTTAAAATTGTAAAAAATTATCTAATTTCATAGGGGAATCCATCCTTATACCAAACTTCTCCTGAGACCTTCACATGTGTGAATCTTAACATCGGCAATTTTCCTACTCAGCTTGATTTGACAAGTGAATAAGGATGATATAGAAAAGCACACAAACATTCCAATGTATTCATATCAACTCAAAAATTACAAAAATAACTATTTTCACCTCATATGACCTATTAAATAGAAACATAACATCAAAAACATTCTCTATCATCCCAAAAACCTGCACACATGATATGCACTCTCAAATCCACTTAGAACCTATCAATTTGTCATTAATACATTATGTACAAAGAGTATATCAACATAAATGAAAATAAATTAATATAAATACCATGCTAAACATAATTCTCTTATCAATTTTGAGGATCCCAACACACTTGAGATGCATGGTATAGGGAGTTGGTTTAAGGGGATCACCTTTATGAAGAAAGGTTAAGACTACAGACATGCCCAGAAGGCCTACATAAGACTAAAAGTCTACCATATTATGCTCATATCTCTCCATAATAGATACATGGTATCTGAATATTGTCAAAGGTTTTAGTGGGGTTTATATACTAAACATCCATGACCATAAGTTTGGGATTGGAGGTCTCATCTTTATGAACCATCGTTAAGATGGTAGACCTCCCAAACCTTGCTTAAACCCTAAGACTGAATAAACCTGAGAAAAGTGAATATTAAACAAAAAAAACACTCTTGAATTAACCTAAAATCACCTAACTCATAAAGTAAGCTTAGAAGATACCTTGCCCATAGTACTTGTTTGTACGGATACTGTACATAATTATTAGAAAAGGGTACTTTTTAAAGGTTTTATGAAGTTTATAGGGTGAAAAGATATTTTTAAATATGAAAATAATGATATGGGGAGGTTTAAAACTTTTTTCATCTTCCCAAGTCATTATATACACAAAACTATGCATGGAAATGACTTTGTAAGTCTCCTCCAAACAATCAGTCTGTAGATATGAAGGAGAAGGCAACCTAGTCACCTAGTTTGGCAAGTTTGCAAGTGTGAGATACTAAATAAGGAATATATCATGACATTTAAAATTTTTTTATACCTAAATATAACTTTTTCATTTGATCCTAAGGTCTAATATAGTCTTTCATGGTAACCAAGCACTAGCAGTCAATCTGCTAGGCCTAATTGGCCTATTTGGCTTACTTGGTCAACCGAGTTTAAGGTTGGCATAGAGAGGATATAAAGGGAGTTAATTCAGGGTTATCACCCATGTAATTTATCTTTAATTGGAAAAAATGCACATTCAATTATCATAACTGAGAAAGAAGTCATTTTATTGACTTAGTTAATATGCTCAAAAAGAGGATAAAATGTTGTATGCTTTATGATGGATTAATTGCATCTCATTAATCATGTAACTAATAATAATAGGAGGTGTTTGAAAAAATATGGGTGTATCCATGCTTTAAGATAGGTTGAACAAGTTAACCACATCCTCCACTACCTTACCTCAATGCTTAAGGGGTCATTAAAGATCATCAATGCATGAAGAGTCTTTTAGAGGATTGTTGTACCTATTTATAACTGAAGTAATGAGTTGAATATGGTAATTAATGACCTTTTATTAAAACATATAAACCATTATCCACCTCTTTCTCTTCCCTTTCTTCTATTTATTCAAGATTTAAGGCCTTGATTTGTATCCCTTACCTAGGTATGAGGAAACTCTACCTAGTTTTGTACTTGATAGACATCTTGGACTAATAAATAAATTTTTTTAGCTTCTCCATGATTTTTTTACAATGTGTTTATGCTTGTTATAAGGTGATAAGTGATATAAATCCTCCCTTACCATGTCCTTGTCACACCTATATGTTGATAAGTTATCTTACACAGGTTGTATGAAGTGTCAAAGTTTGATGATCATGTTTGGAGTGTAATTTGGTTGGAAGTGCCTCAAGATAGGCCTCTCATCATTCACCTCTAGGTTTTAGTCACTCTCAGGACTTTCATATGAAATATTTTTTCTTAGGAGCTTTGGAAATAATGATTTAGTTCATTTTTGGTTTGTTAGTCTTGTTAGGAGTCCAAATTGAGTGGATGAATGATCATGTTGGTGCATCACCACCCCTTAGAATAGATTTATTTTATGCACTTTATATCCCTTTTCACCCCAATAGTAATAGGTCTTAGTGAACTGATCCAAATAGATGCACCAAGGGAGATAACCACATAATATAGAGGTCTGGTCTAATTACGAGGTTACCCATAACCTTTATACCATTCCCATGTTAGTCCAAGTTTGAATTAGAATTGAAAAATCTCCTTCACAGGGTAAAACTTTGGTTTATAATAGTTATGACATGCCCAGTGGGACTAGATTCAAGCATTGGATCCTTCATAGTAGCACCTTGGCCATCACAAGTAGTTTCAAGCACTCATATGCTAGGTTTACAGTTAGAAGATATCATATGGTCATCATTTCAATGGTAAGTAGATTCTTGTTCATAGTTAATTATTATTCATGTGCATTGTGGTGAGATATAGATGCATATGGGGAATATTTCTATAATTCACTTCCTTATCAACAACCCTATGCTCTATTCTAATTCCATTATGATCCCTATCAACCCTACTCTGACCCTTATCAGCCCTACATTTACATTTATTAGTCCTATAATGAGTCTCTTTATTACCAAGATTACCAACCCCATTATGATCCTTATCCACCTCCTTGGCATCCTTCTTATCAACCTAATCAGCATGGAAACATCATGATGTTCCTAGTCAACCTACTCATATTCAAAGTCAATTTATATCAAACCTTAAATTGACCTTGTTGGACTATGAAAAACACATGGTGAGCATTAACACCCTGAGAGGGTATGACCAAGAAATCCCTAAGAATGTTATTGAGATCATGAGGAATTCATTGCAGAAGGCCAAGAGTGGGCATTTTTCATGAGAAAAGGTCATTCAAGGATCAATAGTGACATGTTGGATATAAAGGGTCTAGTTTCAAAGATTGAGGAGAAGTTAATAGCATATGAGGAGTAACAAGTTCACCATCATCAACATTATGTTCCCTCCATAGCATATCAGTCCTCCATTAAAATTCCCTTCTCCCCTCAAGTGTTTTGAATAGATATGTGCCATATCCCTCAAATTTCCTCACAAACCCTGACAACTTTTCCTACTTGGAGGTCTATTCGACCCTAAATTTTGATTAAGTGTTTTGGTATTTTGGCATGGAATTGGCATGACACAAGAGGATCATATCATAGGAAGATCATGGTATATAACTAGTGAGACATGAAAGGATAAGGGTGCAAAAGTATTAACATGACAAGACCCAATCAAAGATGGAACATAACTACAAGGAACCTAAGAGCATAGACTCAAAATAATAATGAAAGACTTGGGGAGTGCATGGGAAGTAGGAGATGGTTGAGGACCAATTTTTAAGGGCCATCTAGACTTTAACCATTATGAGTTTCACATCGGCACACAAAGAGGGGGACATATGGCAGCAAGGATCTAGCATCAAACAAGAATATAGGGGGCACAAAAGCCCATGTCTTTAAGATAAAATAATTGATAGACTACCATGAATCTCAGTATACTATGAGTTCATTAGCCAATCACCCATATTGTCATTTATTATGTAATTACTTAGTCAAGAAAAAATAAGTATAAATACCCCTGTGTAGAATCATGTAAGGGGATCGATTATGAATAGAATACTAGAACTATATAATATAGACTCATGAATATTGTAATAAGTTTAGGTGTTCTATGTTTATGTTTAATTGAAATTTGAGTATGAATAGTGGATTGGATTAACTAATTTTGTTACTTATCTTTCATATGGGATTTATAAAACATGCATTATGAATTGATAATCCCTTAAACTTCATGAAATTTATGTTTATATTCTTGGTGGTTGTGATTATTGAGTCAAGGTATATAATGGTGTATTTAGTTTTATGTGCAATTATTAATTAACTATATGAATAAACTCAAGTATATGACTAGTTTTCTATTGAGAAACATAACCCATAGGAATCAATCTCTTGCTGCATGCTTTGGGTGAGCACGCAAGACCATAGTTTTGCATAAAGGGCCAACATGCAATCTTGTTGGGGATAAACCTTAGTGCCTAAGAAAATGTAAATAAGAGAATAAAAAAATAACATTTTGGTTATATTATTGGGACCTATAGTGATTGATACATAGTAATGGAAGATACTTGAACGTATAACCCTTGAAAGTATTAAACAATGGATTATCGAGGTCGATGATAATTTTGTGGTTCTTTATCTTGAACCAAGAATTTTTGCACATTAGTGGGTGGAGAAACATATATAAAATGAATTATATTAAACCTTATTTTTCTAAGTCCTTGTTCATTTTCATGTTTGGATATCTACTTATGCTCAAGTTCGATGGGATATAGACAAGTTTGGATGATAGAACATCAAAAGGTTTTGGCATGAATAGGAACACTATGGACATGAGATATTAATATTTGGTGGAGAGGAGTGTTGAATATCTACATTTTGGAGTATGCTATAACCACTTAATCTTGTACTAAATAAGCCAAGTTTCAATTTCTCAAGGAACCACGTGGCTGATATATTAGACATTTCCATTAGAAGTTAATAAATTATTCATTGATTATGGACTTGAAACTATACCAATGGAAGGATAAATCCATCCTAACATGAGTTTCATAGTTAGAATGGGAATATATAAGTGTTGATAAATA
Source organism: Torreya grandis (assembly GCA_037957365.1). Taxonomy (NCBI): domain Eukaryota; kingdom Viridiplantae; phylum Streptophyta; class Pinopsida; order Cupressales; family Taxaceae; genus Torreya; species Torreya grandis. Next base: position 1,343,108 of record JARHVA010002049.1, read on the forward strand.
ATTTTATTTTTGGAATGGTAGCCATTCAATGGTCATTGTGAAAGAAAAAAATGATGAAGCTCGATAGAGGATTATAGGAGGAAGAGGTATGGAAAGGGATCAGGAGAACTCAGGGAGTGTTAGGATATACAAGGAAGTGAAAATTCACAAAGGGGATTCCATCAATTTTGAACCATACCCCATGTAAATTTTATCATATGAAGGAGAAACTAGCTGGAAAAAAGAGACTGAAGAACCAAGTTTGAACCAATCAAGTTCCCCAACCAAGTGCACACTCATGGTTTTGAATCAGACAAATTATGTATACATAATTGGGATAAAAATAGTGTAGATTTAGAAACTGATCCTATAAGTGAAATTTTAGTTGAGATGATTGTAACTCATCCAAAATTAACACTTTATTTTCCTCTTAAAGGGAATTTCATGGCCCAGCTTGGACCTAACATTCATAGTGGATAGAGTACTAGCCCAAATATTATTAATCAACTAGATACCACAACCCACATCATGGGCATTATTGCTAAAGGCATTAGAGGTGGAATATGATGTGGCATGGGAGGTTTGGTGGACTCCCCCCTCAAGGAATAGGATCTAGGGGTTTTCAATAACTACCAGTGTAAGTACCTTAGCTACCAATAGTAATTATGAAATGGCACTTCACCTACATGAATATAAGGGTGTGGAGAATGTTGTGGAGCATGTCCATAACTAAAAAATAATTTGGAGGGCACAAGGCTTCACTTATTATATATGAAAGGCCACACAATTAGTGACCATAATTCTAGAGAGAGCACATAAGTGGTATATGAAGTTTGACCCTCAACAAGCGTTAATTGACTATGATCAACTCAAAATAATATTCCTTTAGTAATTTAACATTCTCAAATTTGAAAAACAAATTATCAATACACTGAAAGGTATAAAACAAAATCTCACTAGAGGTGTATGAGATTATGATGTATAGTTTAAAATGTAGACACCTAAAATTGGCCATCAATGGATTCATACCAGACTTTAGATAGATACTTACCAACTATTGTAAATTAAGCCTAAAAATCATTGAACATCCCAAATTTTCTTGTGCATCAATTGTCAAAGATTATAATCCCATTGAGACATCCATAATTAGGGTATCCTACTATAAATAACAAAAACCTCTCATAGATTCATCTCTAATCATTCTATGGCATTAGAACATGCAATTCGGCCTATAGACCTATATAGTGGGCAAGTGCACACATATAATCAAATCTTGGAAATGCTAAAAATATTAATCATAATTAATTAAAATGCTAAATCAAATGAAATACCTATTTGAATTATCCATGTGTAATTAATGAAATTATAAAAAAGGAAATTCAAAAAACAAGAATATCCTAGCTTTTCATGATTGCCTTTTGTGAGTTGTCAAGCATTTGTGAAATATCTCAAAATATCTCACCCATGTATATTCATTGAAAATAATGAGATTTTAACACCTTTTATCTCTAATTAGGTTAATTAACTCACTTAGGTTAGGCTTGAACTCAATCCATGTCTAAACTACACCTTAACTCACCTTGGGTTGGGTTTAGTTTCTAAGCCTATAAATACAATCCTAGACCACTTCATAAGAGAGATTGAACATAGTAAAGTTATAATGTAGGTTTTGGTGCATGATTCAAATCTATAGTGCTATAAAACCAAAATCACAAGCATGATCCATATCAAGCAAGCCACAATGGTGCCAAAAGAGAAGGAGATAGCCAAACTCCAATATTAAAGACTCTTTCAACATAAACTGAGCAAGCCATGAATAAATCACTTGGAGCTCTCAAGGAAGGTAAGGGATTTATCATTATTTACATGTTAGTTGTGATTTTATATGTATTTTATTCACTATTCTCTCTCTAATATCTAGGCTTAGAGATGTTAGCTTGTAAGTGTGTTGATTTCATTGTTTTGTGAAACTCACACTTGTTCTAATCTCCTCTTTATTGTTAAATTACTATGATCAAAATGACACACCTAGTGGGACTCTAAGCACCCCACATACCAAGAAAACCAAGATAAAACTCATAAATATTTGAATGAATGCTTGAATATCTTTCAAATTGTATTTTTTCTTTATTTTTTTCCATATTTTTAATTTTTGTGCTAATTAGAATCTACACAGAGACCAACATTAGTCAGGCATAACTGACATCAATTCTACCAAACCATCATCAATCTTGCCTAATCGAGATTAGTTTTGGGTGACTATCATCAGTCAGGGTGTAGATGAAAACACAATTATAAAACTTGCATTTTGAATCTTTTAAGCATTTGTAATAATTATTTCTTGGTTTCATTGACATTTATAGTCCCTGTCTAATCATCTCCTTGCAGGTTTTGAGAAGTTTTTACCTAATCTTGAGCTAACTAACATTTTTTTTATTATCTCATGTTGGTTTTGTCTTTAGATTTATAGGCAAATGATCTTGGTCTCTATCAACTAGTATTATTTATCACTAACCAAAATTAGCTCCTTGGTAACCAACATTGATCACAAGTGATTGATATCGATCTCTACATTTTAAAAATAGGAAACTGAGAGCTATGTTTTGAAAGTTTGTTTGCTCACCATTGAAAGTGATTCAAAGCAAGGGGGGAATATCTAACCCTTGCAAGTCTAAGGCAAGAATAAAACAAGAATTTTCAAGTTTAGACTAATGAACATTTCATTTTGGGTGTTTAAAATGAATTTAGCTAATTCTTGCACACTTTAATTTGGTGCCTAAAATAAATTTCTAAATCTTGTACATTTGATTTTAGTGCTTAAAAATAACCTTGAATGGTTAAGTCTTGAATATTTCATTTTTAGTGACTAAAATGAACATAGGTGTTTTTTATCAAGTTGTTTAATGCAAATTATTACAAGTTTTTCAATCTAAGCCAAGGGGCTAAAAACTTAATCAATCATTTCATTTGGTACATCAAATTGACATTCACTTACATTGTAAATTTCTTGAAGGTATTTGATGCTTATGTGTTTTTTGTGTAAAACAAAGAATGCATGTATGCTCTCCCCCCATACCATATAAGGAACTTGGGTGATCAAAAATGTTTTTACCCTTATGATTTGTGCCTAGTCTAAGGTGTGTAAATAAAGTTGTCTAGGCTCTCCCCAAAATCGATATGGTTTGGGTGATTTAAAAGCAGCCCTAAAGTCTTTCCACTTAGTTTTATTTTCATATAATTTGGATTGTGAAGGGGAGTTCATATCTTATTCATGAGATATTTAGGAAAGCATTTACTTGGGGTTTCATCTCCTGGTAGTGTTTCAACCCCACTCCATGATGGGGTATACAAATCAGGGTATACATACTATGAGAGCTAGGGGGTTGAATGACTAACCTCTTCTTTCATAATGAAGGCCTAAGTTAGGTATGGTTAATTAGGGGATTCCACTAATAAATTCATTAAAGGAATCACTATGCAAAGGAATAGACCTTTTCATAGTAAGTTAACCAGCATGAACTTAATTGGTGTGAGGCATTATTAGTGTAGGATATTATTTTCCTTGTATTTATTATTATGGATTATTCTTACACGTGTGTTTAGCTTGCTTAGGTATTATTTTTAGGTCACTTGGGTGTCATTAATGAGGTAATTAAGGTGAACATGCACATGGGAAAATTATAGTCAAATTTGTGGGTAAGGATACCCTTACTCACCATATTGACATATGGAGGACACAAACTATTTGGAAAAAGTATTGTGTTTACATTGCCAAATATCTTGGATCTATACCTTTATTATACCTATAAATATTCCTCTCATCTAAGCTATTTTTTAATGAGTTATGAATGCAATATTATTATAATTATACTCTATTTTGATTTCAGTCTCAGCAAAAGAGTTCTACTTCTATTTGCTTTGCATGTGTAGTTCATGTGTTTGATTCTATCAATTGGATCTTGGACAATTTTGTCATAGTATCAGATCTATTTTTTGGTAATCAACACCATTTTATTGTTAATTTATTAAAATATTGAGTAGTTTTTTGAGTTTATATTCTGACTAATATTGTAAAGGAGAAACCTGTAGATCTGCGTGTTTCATCTACAGTCCTTTCTTCTCTAATTAGTGAACTTTATTAGTATTTAAAATTATTTCAATTGTATTGGACATATAAGTAACATTTTATAGATCTGAAAGGAGGATTAATCTGATTGGAAAATAGATAGAATCATTTTTTGATAAGGAGGCAAGATTTACAAGTTGTTACTTTGTAAATCCATTTTTTTGAGAAAAATGACTGGTATTTTTATGATTGTGATTAAACAATAAATACTCGCTTAGAAATTGTTCTGGGTTTTGTGTACCTTTGTTTCCTTTTTCTAGATCATTTTTAAATTCTTAATTTAATTAAGAATTTAAAATTTTATTATAGTTTTATTGACTATGATACTATTCAAAAAATTGCAAAATTACATTTTTGATGATGAAGTTTTAAGGAGTTTTTTAAAATTATTTTTATAAAAATAATATTATTGTGAGAAATCATATTGTAAGGAGTTTTTTTCATTATTTTTTAATATTCCTTCTATTTCATGAAGGGTGAGGTCCAGTTTAGGTAGGCGGTCAAACCCGCTGACAAGTAAAATAAATTTTCTCCTCTCCTTTGCTTAACTCATAATTTAACACTCTTGTTCTCCTCATGGATATTTTTTTTGGTTGATCCTGATGTCCATTTTTTATGATCTTGTACTATCAATTATGTAATCATTGCATAGATTTCTCATTTTTGGATGCATTCTTAGTTGAGTTTGACATCTATTTTTTATGAGCATGCATTGTTATTTGTGACTTTAATGTAAAGATTTCACTCATTTCTATGCCAGACACTTTGTTGCTCTGTGTATTACACGATAGTAAATACTATATTGTAATGCATATTCAACAACCTCAAATATTCATCTTGTTGCTATGTATATTACATGATAGTGAACACTCCACCAAATCATGTACTTTGAAAACATCAGCTATATATTTATGATTTATTATGCAGATCTGTACCTATAATTCATTGTATTTGAGTGTAGATCTATTGTGTAGTACCTTATTTGCATTGTATACATCATCTATCCTTCTTACATGAGTTAAATCTTCATGAATCAACTCTATACTTGTGTTTATGACTATCTTTGGAGCTACACGATATCTTAAAGATTTGTTGGGCTTTATTGTGCAAAATTTTGATGCCCATTATATATGCACTAAAGTGTTGATTGTATATGCACTAAAACATAAAGTGCTGATTGTATATGCACTAAAACACAAAGTGCCAAACCTCTATAATTTTGGGTTTTTTTTTTTGATAGTTTTAGGGAGGGTTGTTGAGTGCCTTGCCTTCTCTATTGCTCATTCAGTTTCTACTTGCACTACATCATGGATCATAATTTGGTTGACTAGAAATCTAAAGTGTAAATTTTTATAAGAAGTAGAGGTTTACACAAGATACCCATGAATATGGAAACTAAACTAAAACTTGGTGCAAATAAAATTAAGTGGTATAATAGGTATGGTGAAGCATATGATCTTTTGTATTTGTCTATTTCTCTTGACTTACTCTTTCACATTGAATCTGCTAAATCACCACATGAGATTTGGAACACTTTGGAATAACTCTAAGGGAAGTAGGATGTAATGATGGGTCATGCACTAGAGAACGAGCTCATTAGCTTAAGTCTAGGTAATTTTGACACTATAAAAGACTTTTTCATCAAAATTAAATCACTTATGTTGTAATTAAAATTGTGGTATAGAGAAAAAGGATGAAAAATTGATCCTTATATTCTTTCTAAGTTAGGTCCTGACTACTCAATTTTTATATCTACCTTTCATGCTTTAAAACATGCACTAGGACCTACATAGAGTATGCCGTACTTATATGATTTTTCCAAAGAATTAACTAGGTAGCAAGATAAACTCATCCAAATGGGTACATTGAAGTCTTCCAAATCACATGCTTTGTTGAGTCATGACAAATTGAAGACTTCAATAAATAAGGAGAAGAAACTAAGCCAAAAGTATCATATGAGTCCTCCTCTTTAGGTGGGAAATCCAAGAAAGAGAGGATCACATGTGCCTATAAAACAAAATGTATGAAAAAATAGATTGATCATTTAACAAAGATGCTTGAGAAAAATAACATCAATGTCTTTGATATAGTCAAATCAACCTCATCAACATAGGAGTCTTCTAAGGCAAAATAAAGTAGTAATGGGAAAGGTAAGGGCAAGGCCTTTGTTGTAGTATCATCTTAACCATCCACATGGGTGATTGATTCTGGTGCCTCATATCACATGGCTTCTTCATGAGACTTGTTCTCATCCTTAGAGCCATGTTCTATGCCATCTATTATAATAGGTGATGATAATTATACTGAAGTTTGTGGGAGAGGATATATTGAAGTTAATTATGGAAAATTTGATAATGTCTTATATGTTCCATCACTATCAACCAATATTCTATTTATTTATCAAATCACTCACATTGGATCAGGAAAGAAAGTTGAGTTTACTCCAAATTTTGTTGTCATTAAGGAGATGCATAGTAATACTATAGTGGCCAATGGGAAAGCAAATAACCAATCAAGGTTGTACAACTTCTCAAAATTTTCTCTTGTTTACCATTCTAATGCATTACTCACTCATTCTGATGGAGTGAGCAAACTATGGCATGAATGATTTGGCCATCTAAACCATCACTACTTGGAACAACTCAATCAACAAGATATGGTAATAGGGTTACCTCATGTTCATTATTATGATGGTATTTATGAAGGTTTCATGCTTGGTAACCATCCCAAAGAGAAATATGATAAAGGCAAATCATGGAGAGCCACTAAAAATTTAGAGCTAATTCATAGTGATGTTTCTGGACCATTTCCAAAGCCTTCATTCAACAAGGCTAGGTACATGATTACCTTCATACATGACTTCTATAGGTATACTTGGGTGTATTTTATTCAACAAAATTCTAAGGCCTTTGACCATTTTAAGGATTTCAAGGCTCTTTTTGAGAAATAGTTAGGGAAAACCATTAAAATTTTGTGTACTGATAATGGTGGTGAGTATGTTAATCATCACTTTGAGCAGTTCTATACTTTAGAATGGATTTATCTACAATAAATAATTCCATATAGTCCTCAATATAATGGTGTTGCATAACATAAGAATATATCTTTGAAGGAAATAACAAACTGTATGATACACTCCAAATCACTTACACCACAATATTGGGCAAAAGCCATTGATTGTGCTTGTTGAATCCAAAATCATGTTCCTCATAAAGCATTGAAAATGATAACTCTTTTTTAAAATTGAAGAAATAAAAAACATGAAGTTAAGCACTTTAGGGTATTTTTATCTCTAACTATGGCCCGCATTCCTAAGAAGAAATGTAAGGCCATGGAAAGTCAGAGTAGGATTTGCATATTTGTTGGGTATATAGAAGATTTTAAGGGATATATGATTCTTCATCATACCACACATAAGTTTTTCATTGAGAGGAGTGTACACTTTCAAGAGGGTCTATCAAACTCCACACATGACACTTCTCCCTCCTCTTTAGACTCTTTAGGATATGATAATAGTTTAGATGATTCAGATCATCTAGATCATATACCCATTGATGAAGATTCTTCTTCTAGTTTAGATGATGAGGATAGTGATAGAGATTCACCTCATTCCATTAATAGTCACATTTCTAAATTTGAAGAATCTCTCCCTAATTATCCTAGTTTACTTCCTCTTTGGGCTAAACAAACTCTACAGAGTGCAGGTGATTGGGCTAGGAATCTATCAGATGTTAGATGAAATCATTCATAATGTTAGGGTGTTCCACATGTTTTCATTGCTTATTATTTTTAAACACAATAATTTCATGAGGCATATATAATTCTTGAGTGGGATAAAAATATTCATGAAGAGTATAGTTCCTTAATTAGGAACCACACTTGGGATATAGTACCACTTCCTAAGGGAAGAAAACTTGTTTGATGTAGGTAGATCTATCTAAAAATTTTTGTAGTAGATGGGTCGGTGAATAATTTCAAAGCATGATTAGTAGCAAAAGGATTTTCATAAGTTCCTGGCATAGACTATACTAAAAATTTTTCCCTAGTCACTAAAATAAACTCTATTCGACTCACTCTTTCTATTGTCATAGCTTATCATTGGGATGTTCATCAGATGAATGTGAAGAGTTCCTTTCTTCTTGGTGACCTTGAGGAGATATATACGAAACAACCACAAGGTTTTTTGGATGATTATTCCTTAGTGTGAAAGCTTTGGAAATCTATTAATGGACTCAAATAGGCCCCTTGAACTTGGTATTTCAAGATGGATTCGTTTCTTCTCATAGTTAGGTTTACTAGATTCAATTATGATCCGAATGTCTACATCTTGCGGTAAGATAATTCACTCTTGATTCTGGTTCTATATGTGGATGACCTATTGATCATAAAGAGTTATTCATCCTCTATTGAAATAATGAAAACTACTCTACATGATAGATTCTCTATGACTAACTTGGGTTAATTGCATTACTTCCTTGGTATTGAGATTTCACAATCTGACTCAGGTTTTACCATTGTACAATCCAAGTATGCTCTTGATTTGATCACATGGTTTCACATGGATACTTGTAAGCTAGCTCTATATCCTTTTCTTTCTAGAGTCAAACTTGAGGTTGAGTGTTCTTCTCCAATGGTTGATGCTACCTTGTATCGACAATTAGTTGGCAGTCTCATTTATCTGACTCACACTAGACCTAATATTTCATATGCAGTGGGTATGGTCTCTATTTTAATGTAGACACTACATGAGCTATATTGGAAAGCAACCAAATGGATTCTCCATTAAATTTAGGTTACTATGGAGTAGGCATTGATATTAACTTAATTGGATACATTTATTTAGACTGCGCTGGTAATATTCAACATCACAAGTCCACTTTAGGATATAGTTTCTCACTTGGTTCAGGACCAATTAGTTGGTCTAGCAAGAAGTAGAATGCTATTTATTTATCAGCTACTAAGGCTAAATACAAAGGGGCTATCAATGATGCTACTGAATCTATTTAGATTTTTGGGATTCTTACTAAGTTTGGTATATAGTTCAAGTGACCCAAAATCATCTTTTGTGATAAGTAATGCACCATCTAAATCTACAAAAATATAGTCCAACATCAATAGACCAAACACATCAATATTCATATGCATTTCATTCAAGATCTTATTCATGGATAGGTCATTGATCTTAAATTTTGCCTGAGTACGGAGCAGATAGCTTATATCTTCACCAAAATCTTCACTAAGAGTAAGTATATTCACTTACATGCTCTTCTTGGGGTACGAGCTACATCAGCATCATTTTTAGGGGGGATTTTGGTCTTCTTCTTCTTTTATCTCTTTTGGGGAGGGGAGTTTTTTCCTACAAGTTTTCTCCTTTTCCTCCACTTTGTGAGAGTTGCATTTTCCTTGGGTACCTCATTAGGCCATGTTGCTAAGACCCAATTTTATTTTCCCACCTAAGCTATTATTAAGGTGGGGGGGGGTGTTAGTGTAGGATATTATTTCTTTTTATTTATTATTATGGATTATTCATACACCTATGTTTAGCTTGTTTGGGTGTTATTTTGAGGTCACTTATGTGTCATAAATGAGGTAATTAAGATGCAAATGCACATGGGAAAATTATAGTCAAATTTGTGGGTAAGGATACCTTTACCCACCAATATTGACAAATGGAGCACACAAACCATTTGGAAAAAGTCTTATGTTCACATTGCCAAATGTCTTGTCTCTATGCCTCCATTGTACCTATAAATACATTTCTCATCTAAACTATTTCTTAATGAGTTATGAATGCAATATTATTATAATTCTACTCTATTTTGATTTCAGTCTCAATAACAGAGTTCTACTTCTATTTATTTTGCATTTGTAGTTCATGTGTTTGATTCTATCAGTTAGATCTTGGATAATTTTGTTAGGCATCTCTAGTGTTATCCATGCTTGGGACCAATCTAGACATTAGAAAACTATAATTTTAGTCAACCCCATATGACCAACCTTGTTAGTTATAAGATCTAGGATGATTTAATTAGTTGTATTTGGTATTTTTCATTTTATTTATTGGTATTTGAGTCTAAATGTATTTTTTTTTATGTCACATCAAAATGATTATTTTGTCCACATTACTCCATTATTTAAAGAGTCGTTATGCCATTCATTTGACATTGTGATTTTGTCTTGAAACTTTATGTCAAAAATGTTATATGTGTCACTTGATAAAAATGGGTAATGTTACGCTACCCAAATCATTTTAAATTTTATGCCTTGGAGACTTTTGAAATAAACCATTAATCTTATGTTTAGAGAAAGATAACTTCATTATGTTTCTCAAATTATTTCATAGACTTGTCTTGTCTTATGTCCAAGTTACCATTTTTGAAACCAAAACATGCATGCCTTGTTGGGTCTTAGTTTAATGTCATTATGCCATTCAAATTTTGTATATCTTATTTGTTCAAAAATCCTCATTTTCCTAAGTTGAGTTTTTTAATAACCTTGACAAGTTCAAATTCAAATATTGATTGATTTTTGTTTAGGCCTTGTCTAATTGGGGCTTAGATACTAATATTTCTCTTTTGGATTATGTAACTTAGGTTAATTCATTAACCAACATTCAAAAATTATTTGTTTGTACCATATTTTGGGAGAAGACAATCTATCCCCAAGTACCTTTTATTTTATGCCTCATACCAATTTGACCAGGTTCATGTCTAAAATCAAGTTCCTAGTTTATGCCAAATTATTACAAGTTTGTTAGATTAAATACCCCTTTATTTCAAGTCTAGCTTTTGATGCCACATTTGGTCCAAATTCCTAGAATATGCCTTGTTTAATCCTATCTTTTGATGCCGTGTTTGGCCAAAAGACTTAACAACATTTTCTTTACTAGTTTAGACCTAATTGGAACACTTTTGGACATAGAGTTTAGCATTTTGTTTTTAATTCATCCACTTGACCTTGTTTGCTTGAGATATTTAATGTTACACATTTGATGTTATACTATTTTATACCATTTTTTTCACAAACCATTTGGAGATACATATCCATTCTTTGACCAATTTAGACTAAGTTTGAACCTTTTATCTTTTTTTTAAGACATTATTTTTCAGAGTTTGTAGAACTCTAACTTGTTTGTCATGAAACATTCACTATTAATTTAACCATGTCTCACTATACACATAGTGGTATCATGTACAATCTAGGATATATTAATGTTGTCATGCAAGAGGACTTTATTCAAGACCCTTATAGAGATGATGTCATTTTTGAGATAGATCTTTATCCACCTTAGAATGCTCAATCATGGGAGCATAGTCAATACCCTTTGGCCCATTAATTGGTTGACATGCCTCCATACTAGAAGTAGTACCAATAAAAAATGGCACAATACCTCACTAATGTACCTATGGTAGTAGAACAAGTGAAATAATAACCTTATTATGTTATAGTGTCATCATCCTATGACCCATACTTATTTTTTATTCACTTTCTTGTGAACAAGGATGAATTATTAATTAGAGCCATAGAGGTAAGGGATAAGTTTCTGGCAAACTTTTCCCATGAAAACTTGCCAAGTTAAGTAAGAGGGCCTTAGGCATGCCTTAAAATCAAAACATTAAACAAGCCTATTCTAGCAACCTTCATGCCATTGTGTTGATACTATATGAGGAACCTCATATGAGTTTCACTAGAAAGGGCCTCTTAGAGGATCATTTCATTTATATGTAGATAACATACCATACATACTTAAACCTAGCGCATAACCTCAACAATATGACCTTATCAAGTGCTCCTCTTATTTAGTTAGCTCCTTCAATGGGAGTTTTAATGGAATTGATAGGCCAAGAAAATTAGGGTATAAACCCATTTTCACAAATTATTTTAGTAGAAAACATGTTCAATACCCCAATTATTGAAGAAGTATCTTCTACTTCTATGTAGAACAATGAGATAAACATAGTGGATAATGTGCAAGTAACATCCAATATAGACCAAAGTGGTGTTAATGCACAAACACCTAGTCAAAAACAAAATGTGCCTTTAGTTAATCCCATGAGTGGTTTGATAACTCAGGGGGTAGGAGTTTCTACCTCCCAACCTCAACAAACTACCTCTAATATTGAACTAGTTGCTTCTTCAAGCACCCAACCCCAAGGATTAAATATAATGACCAATTCCATGCCTCAACAAAATGTGATGAATGTTACTCCACTAAAATAAGTGATTAATAACATTTCACAATAATAGGCACAATCTAACATACCCACACAATAGATGAAAAACATCTTACCACATCAATAGGTGGTAACTAATGTTCTAACTCATTAGGTAATGATGAACATACCTCTTTAGTTGAAGAAAAACATTCCAATACAAAACCAAATGATGTCTAATCAACAATGTACAAGTATTTGTCAATGATAAATGTATAATATCCAACATGCATCCACTTCTCAATAAGGATTCATGCAACCAAGATGTTTCAATGTTACACAAGTACCAATCAAGCAATAATTTCCTTTTATGCCAAATATACCACAAGGTCAATGATAAGGACTTATTTCATAATTTTGCCTCAATAAACTAGGTATGACTAGTTGGTAGCATGTCCTTATTCAACCTCAAAAGGTATAGTATAACCATATCACTCCATCTCAATTTTAATTTTCCCAAAACCATACCTATATACCCAATTCCAACTACAATATCACACTATAATGTATATAATTTTAGTAATCATACCCTAATCCACATATGCATATTCATGGTCCATTCCTGAACCAAACCAACATTCCACAACAAACCCATGCTCCACCTCAAGTCAATGTTTTATCCAGTTTCCTAGCCTAAGAACTACAATAAATGAAGGATTCAATTATCACCATCCAAGCTAGGAAATAGATCAAAAATTTCAAGTTGGATGATGTGTGTTCTTACCCTTTCAACATGGAGTATTTATAAATACCATTTCCTCTAGGGTATGAACCACCAAAGTTTAAAAAATATAAGGGGAAAGGTGACCCCAAGGCCCATTTAATGGAATTATTTATTGTGTTTCAACCAATAGCCTATAGAACCATATACATTTTATTATTTTTTCCAGGGAGTCTAATAGGATAAACATTGGAGTGGTTCCTAGAATTACCAAAGAATTTAGTATTTGATTTTGATGATCTTTCATACAAATTTGTGCAACACTTATATGATATAAAACATGAGATATCATTGGTAGATTTGATGCAAGAAAAAAAAAGGTTGAAGAAAGCTTCTTAAGTTATTTTCAGTGATGGAGAGCCCTTACAAGTTGATTTACCCATAGTTTACCAGATGAGAAACTAGCTATTGTGTTTACCAAAAATCTACATAGTTATATATCTTATCATTTAGAGTTACAATGCTCACATACTTTTAAGGAAATCATTGAAAAAGGTTTGTTAATTGAAAGAGCCCTTATTAACAAAGGGATCATTAAACTTGCCTCATCAAATTAGAGCCTAAACCAAAACTAGAACAATGGCTAAAATTAGAACCATGTCTAAGTGTAAGCATTGCAATAAACCTAGACCATCCATTATGACAAACCCAAATAGTTCAATCACTAAAACAATGTTGTAGGAAAGAGAGTAACTAAGTCATGACATGTCTAAATGGTGAAAAAACCATCTAAATAGTAAACACTAAATATGAAAATTTCTCTTCACCAGTAACCCATTTAACAAATGCAACAAGCATAATTGCCTAGACTAACACAATAAACATATCACTTTACAAGCCCCTCCTCCAAGGAAAATTATGGCAACTTGTCATGTCTTTAGTGACCTTAGAAAACCCATTGAATTTGTGTTTCAAAATATTTTAGTAGCTAATATAATTAATTAGCCTATTCTAAAACACTATCTTGAGGGCATTAATTATCTATACTAGTACATGCAAAATGAATTCTATGAGTATCACAAGGTTAATGGAAATAATTTGTGTTGTTATGTGAAAATTAAACATTTGGTTGAAAATATATTGGAAAATGGAGAGATAACATTGGATTTTAGAGATTCCACATACAATCAAAACCTTAGAATCTATTAGAATTCCTTTCCCCAACATAACAAACAACAAGAATAGCAATAACAACCATGATAACAACATAATAGTATCAAAAACCAAGGTAGAACCAATGAAACCAAAAAAATCAATAGCAAAACTAACAGTGTCAAACAAATGGATAGAACTAAGGCCAGAATGATGTTAACAACTAATATACCTACCAAGAAGTTTGACATGACTACAACAAAGTTATATGCCATCTTGCAGGAGGTCACATTAATACCATCTCCATTAATCCAAGACTAAGTACCAACCATATAAGACCATTGATAATCATTCCTAATCAACCAAACCATGCCAATGATCCTTCCTTGACATGGGACCACATACAAGTGAACCATCAGGTAGGGATTCCCACATTTGGACCTCATATCGATAACTCATTGTTGGCCCATGACCATGCCCAAGTGCACTAGTAATTGAGACTTATCCTATCTCATCCCCATCTACCATCATTTTTTAGAAACAATGGTCTTATATCAAATCTTGATTATGAAATCACAACTTGGAGGTAAAAGATTACCATACTAGGCCCACAACTATCTACCACTTCACCCATCATCTAACCAACCATTTTGGCTAAGAACAAGCCATTTCCTATTGTTAAATAAAAGACATTAGATATTATGGAACAATTATAGAATATACCCACAAAAATATCCATTTTGGATTTGTTTCGTATGTCTACAATCCAAAAAAACATCTTGACAGAGTTTCTTAGCTAATCCCAAGTTTCAAATGACATATCTCCAGACAAATTTCAAGTTTTGGTTGGATACCTAGCTCCAGGCCAACAATTCAACTTCAACCAAAGTGATATGTCATCCCTTGGCCCTCTACATAATAAACTATTGTACATAGAAGTTTTCTTAATATGGCACAAGGTGAAGCATGTCCTCATAGACAATGGATTAGGCTTAAATATTAAGTATCTAAAGTTCATCAAGATTATCGAGTACATGATAGCTGACTTACAACCAAAAATGATCACCATTAAGGCCTATGACAATGAAGAATAAGAATCACAAGGTACCATCATCTTATTAGTTATTGTTGGGACTTTAACCCATGATACTCTATTCCATGTGTTAGACCTCAAATTATCATATAATATGATTTTGTGTAGACCTTGGATACATGAGATTCATGTAATCCCATCAACATTGCACTAGTGTATCAATTTCCCCCATTCAGGTATGGAGGTTACTATCCATGGAGATTTGTAGTCATACAAGCATTAAAAACATTTAGAGGCTAAGTAGCAAAGCTATAACTACCAATTTGGCTTGAATCCAATTGTTAATAAGAACAAAGGGAAATAAATACTTGTTAATTCATTAGAGGCCAATTGCATTGACCCTAATACCCTCCCACATGCTACCTCCTAAAATATTTAATCATTATACTATCTTAGCTAATGGCCCAGGAGCATATTTTCCCCATTATACATTACACATTGCTAATATTCCATAAAACCCTAAGTCCTTTGGAAGTCCTAAAGACAAACCACTCATAGAATGGCAAAGAAAGGGAAAGGGCCATCTGCATAGTCCAACACCTATCATCTTCATACTAGCCTCTGGCTAAGAAAATGACCCTCTTGAATATGATGAATCATGGTTGTATAATGAAAAAATAGTAAACTATTACATAAATACCAAGTATCCTATTTAAAATAAAATCATGGAGAGGCATGCCTATGAAGGAGGAGGGCTTGGGCTGAATCAATAAGGTCCACTTAAGACAATTTCAGCCACTTGATATAAAAGGACCTATGGACTCAAATTTAAATTGTAAGGGGGTGACCCCACATATTTTATTTGAGTTTCATTGCCAATGACTAGTGATGATGATTCCTTGTTTGAACCTATATTTTGATGTTGTGTTTGGCCAAAAGACCTAGCAACCTTTCCTTTCCTAGTTTAGACCTATTTGGAACACTTTTGGACCTAGAGTTTGACATTTTATTTTTAATTCATCCACTTGACCTTGTTTTTGTGAGACATTTAATATTAGACATTTGATATTATACTATTTTATACCAAATTTTGTCACAAACCATTTGGAGATACAACTCCATTTTTTGACCAAGTTAGACTGAGTTTAAACCTTTTATCTTTTTTTTAGGACATTATTTTTTAGGTTTTGTAGAACTATCCTTGTTTATCATGAAACATTCATTATTAATTTAACCATGTCTCACTATACACATAGTGGTGTCATGTATAATCTAAGATATAGTAATTTTGTCACACAAGAGGACTTTGTTCAAGACCCTTGTGGAGATGATGTCATTTGTGAGATGGATCCTTATCAACCTTACAATGCTCAATCAAGGGAGCAGAGTCAAGATTATTTAGCCCATTATTTGGTCAACACACCTTCATACACATAGTAAGACCAATAAGAGATGGCTCAATACCTCACTAATGTACTTTTAGTTGTAGAACAAGTCCAATAACACATAATATGTTACAATGCCATTAGATTATTATCCTTGTTTGATCATCACTTACTTATGAACAAGGACAAAGTCTTAATTAGAGCCACAAAGGTAGGGGATAATTTTTTGGTAGACTTTCCCAATGAAAACTTTCCAAGTCTAATAAGAGGGCCTTATAACATACCTTACAATTAGAATAATGAACAAGCCTCTTCTAGCAATCCTCATGATATTGTGTTGATGCTATATTAAGACCCTCATATGCTTGTCATAGGAAAAATAATCATAGAGGATCATTTCATTTAGATGTAGACAACATACCAAACATACCTAAACCTAGCATGTAACTTTAATAATATGACCTTGTCAAGTGTTCCTATTATTGAGCTAGTTCATTCAATAAGAGTCTTAGTGGAATTGATAGGTTAAGAAAATTGGGGTATAAACCCATTTTCACAAAGCATTTTGGTAGAAAACATGTTCAATACCCCAATTATCAAAGAAGTATCTTCTAATTCTACATATAATAGTGAGCCAAACCTAGTGGACAACGTGCAAGCAATGTTTAATCTAAACCAAAGTGGTGTAAGAGAACAAACACATAGACCTCAACACAAAACACTTATCTCAAATAATTCATTCGAAATTAATACTTCTCAACATGCATAGTGGTTTGTGGGAGGTTTGTTGCTTCACTTTAGACAAACATTATCCCAAAAGACTTTTACTAACCCATACAAATCCCTATAAGATACCCTTCATGCTAAATTTATTGGTAGTATTGAAACCAAAATTAGTCCTTTCATAGAAGTCCAAATAGCTTCAATGGTATTTCAACTAGAAAATATAACTACAGATAATGCATATGAAACTCGTAATAGTCTTTAGTGTACTGATTATGAGTCTAAAGGTCATAACCAAAGTAACTACCCATACAAAAACATATGTGTTATACTAAAGCAGTCATGTGAAATATACTAAGAAGAGCACACTTTACACTCCTATCCTCTCCTATAATAGGCCACTCATTCTATGGTGTCTGAATACTTCAATTTATATAATGCCTACACTCATGATATAAAATATTGTCAACTAATTAGTGATATCCATGAGGCACATGCATACAGTACTCACCAAACTTATGTGTCCAACAATCAAGATAATGGTGGATATCATTGATGAGGTTGAGGGAGAGGACAAGGAGGTGGTCATTTACCACCAATAACATGTTATAAGTGTGAATCCCTAGACCACTATCAAAAATATTGTCTAGGTTATGCAATATGTGCTTTTTGTAAAAAGGAACATTGGTTAGAGCCTCGAGTAAGGAAGTATCTTGATGCCCAGTAAAATAAGGATATACTATAGGATACTATGATGTTGGTATGGAAACTAAAAGGATAAATTTAGTTTATTAAGGACTAAGAAGAAACATAATGTGCTGATATGTAAAAGGCAACAAAACCTCAAAAGATGGAATAAGATAATTTTAAAAATATTTAAAAGTGTATGTTGGATGAATACATTATCCCATAACTAAGTAATTAGCTTAAAAATTAGTTACAAACATCAACTAATGCTCAACATCAATTGATTTGATAAACTGAGGATAGTCGATTGAATCATGTTTAGCGGTAAGATACCCTTATTCTTCCTAGCCCTCAAGAGGACAAAAAATATTGGTGAATGCTGCCATCAATAGTTGGGTGATTCAAGACATCTTGGTTGATACTAAAACTAAAGTTAACATCCTTATAAATAATGCATGGCATAAAATGACTAGTCCAACATTGCAACCATTGCCACACGTATTGTTTATGACTAATAAAACTTGTGATCTACCAATTGGCATCCTTAAGAATGCAAGGTCGATATCCTTGGAGTAACTTTCAAAGTTGACTTTGAATTTCTCAAGTTAGATGAGGTAGATGATTTTCCAACTTTATTAGGGCAACCTTGGTGTTATGAAAACAAAACATACTTAAGTTTCCAAAAGTGCTATATCAATTTTGAGAATATTGATCAACACATTGTTATTCCATTAGATCAAACACATGGGGCCCCATATGTAGAACCTATTAATGTGGAAAAAGATATTGACCACATATATAATGTCATAGCCAGAGATGGTAAACAACATGATCCCACTCTTGATGGCATCCTTCGATGGATGGACATCTAGTTTCATTTTGATACTAAAATCAATGCTTGTAATTCTTAGGCCCATAGTGATTATGACCTCATAGGAAGATTATGTAATGCCATTGGTAGTTGGGAGAAAATTCCATGCTAGTATTATAAATTACATATATTTTTTCACATTATTATCAAATAATATATGAGAGGACCAATTATTAATGCACCATTAGAAAGACTTGATGAAGCTCCTCGATTTCATAGATAAATGGAAGTCCATGAGTTTATCCAATGTTTTAAAGACTTTCATAACTCTAACAATGATTATCTATGATCATTGGTTCATATTTTTTATGGTATAGTAGTAAGGTGGTGGTGAACCCATAATGAGCAACTTCTCTATTGGGATCAAGTATGCTCTGCTTTACATCAATGGTTTCATCATGACAATCGAATATAGGGGAAAATTAGCTATATTGGGGTATGAACACTTAAGCCACCAATATAAGCTTATGAATCCATGTGGAAGACTGAAGTGTCTTTCTTAAAAAAATACCTTTGGGTGCATGATTTTTATATAAATTTAAAAAATTGGGCTAAAGTATGGTATGTTCATGAAGAATGAAATATGGGTACTTTTTTTTTGCATATATTGAAAGAGAACATGAACTTGACATTATATTATTCATCTCTAAGAATGGATTTGTGCCTCACTCTATAAGCCATGTGAGAAGCAATTGTTAGTGACCCTAGTCACATTGAAGATCACTTAAGATATATCCATGATGTCCTCAAAGAAGGTATATTTCTCTTTAATGATCCATCTGCACAACCTATTCCCATACCAGACCCTATTTTTGATTAGGAATGTCATGAAGAGATACACCTAGGGAAGCAAAAATTAGTATTTCAGTTAGATGAAGGTGAGGGTACAACCCACTTAACCCAATGAAAAATCATTTAGATGTCCCTATAGATAATGGTACAATAAATATTCATGGTAGTGGTCCTAATTTAGACTAACCTTACTTAGAACCTCTTAAAATTATCCATCGTAACATTGGCACAAAGTAAGAACCAAAAATAGATACCATAGGTAATTAATTGACTGACACATAAGTTTCAAAAATATCTGAATTATTAGAAGAGTACCAAGATGTCTTCCTAAGAAGTTATATTGAGATGAAAGGTGCTCATCCATCTCTAGGGAAAATGCATATCAATCTAGTTGACAACACTTGACCAACTAGGAAAAGGCCATATAGGATGAGTCCAAATCTATGGGCATAAATGAAGGAAGAATTGATAGTATGTTATGTGCACCCCAATTGATGAATCTAAGTGGGTTAGTCCCATGGTCATAAGTTTAAAAAATTATGGATGCATTAGGATTTGTGTTGATTATCATATACTTAACATATCTTGAATTATTGATCCTTTCCCAATACCATTCATAAAAGAAATCCTTGAAGGTGTTACTGGGTGTGAAATTTATACTTTCATAGATGGATTCTCTGGGTACTATTAGGTCCAAATCATTGAGGAGAATCAACCTAAGACTATGTTTGTCATCTAATGGGGATCCTTCACATATACCATCATGAATTTTGTGTTGAATAATGTATATACTATATTTTCACATATAGCCATTGAGGCCTTTAAACATTTCATCCATAAGTTTCTTCAAGTCTACTTAGATGAATGGATAGTCTATGGCTTGGTCAAGGACCATTGTTATAATCTATGGCTCATACTTGAGCATTTTTAAGTACAAATTTTGGTTTTCTTCCAGGACATATTATCTATGAGGATGGACTTTTGGTAGATTTGGAAAAAAAATATCATTATTCACCTCCTAGTGCCAAAGTCTTAGCACAAAATTCATGCCTTTCTAGGAAATAATTAGTATTATAGGAAATTAATTCAAGGATATGCTAAGGTTATCATGCCTTTGGAGGAAATCTTAAAACATAATGAGCACTTTATCTAGACTTGATCTTGCCAAGAAGCCTTTTAGGCCTTAAAAGACAAAGTGGTCACCACTCTAATTCTACATTTCCTTGATTGGACAAAACCATTCCATGTCCATGTTTATGCCTATAGAATGGTAGTTGGTATAATCCTTACACAACCAGGTGAAGGTCACCTTGATCACCATATCTATTTTGCTAGTAGAAAACTTACTCCAGTTGAGTGAAATTACACAACCATAGAATGTGAAGCACTATCAATGGTTTATGCTCTATAATTTTTTTGAAAATACTTGTTGGTTAATCCTTTTATTTCTATATATATCATGAAAATTTAAAATATCTGGTAAATAAACCTATGTTTCATGGATGCATCTACCAATGGATAGTGTTGTTTTAATAATTTCAATTCTCTATCATGGTCAAACTAGGAAAAACTAATTATGGCCCTAACCATATTTCTCATATTGATCCCAAAGAGTAACCACATGCTATTGACTATGACCTACTTGATGTTTGACTATTTCATGTTTCTCATGTTATTGAGGAGTTGGGAGATATTATATATTTCTTAACTACCAGCTCATCACTTGATTGTTTGACTCCATAAGCTAAGAAATAACTCCCAGTCTATGCCACACCTTTTTAGCTCATTAGAGGGGACCTCTAAAAGATTAGATGAGATTAAATTATTCATTTTTGTGTCATGAAACATGAGCACTCTTAATTAATCCAATAATTTCATGAAGGCATTTTAGGTGGACACTATTCTAGGGAAGATACTACATGCAAGGTACTGCTAGTTGGATTATAGTGGCCTACCCTTTTTCAAGATGTCAAGATGTATATTAGGAAGTGTGATATTTTTTAGTGAGTGGGAAAACCAAATCACTAGGATGACATGCCATTATTTCCAATTCTATCTCAAGAACCATTTTAAAAAATGGGCCCTTGATTTTTTTAGCCCCATCAATCCAGCTGGATGACATACAAGTTCCCATTATATCATTATAGTGACTAATTATCTCACATGCTAGGCTAAAACTACACCAACTAGGGATTATACTATAGATACTACTATGATATTCATATGGGAACATATCATAACCCATTTTGGATGCCCACTAAGTTTTACTAGTGATTGTGGTACACATTTCCTCAATGAAACTATTCATGTTATACTTGTCGATTCATGATTGCTCATCACAAAACAACACCATATCATCTCTAGGATAATGGCACTAACAAGGCATTGAATAAAATATTAGGCATAACAATTACATTTTTTTTAATATTGGCTAAACAAATTGGGATGTTAAAGTGTCTGTAGTACTTTGGGCTTACCAAATAACTTATAAGCACTTGAACAAGAACACGCCATTTAATCTGGTATATGGTAAATAAGAAGTTTTACCAATTGAATTATTGGTACCATCACTTTGTATTATATTTTTTAAACAATTGGATAAGGAGTCATCATTAAAATCATGCTTGGATGCTTTGTTGTAGTTGGATGAATCCTATTTCCTTGCTCATTGGAGACAAGATGTGGATAAATGCAAATAAAAGGCATGGCATAATCGACACATCAAGCATTAGATATTTACCCCTAGAATGAAAGTCTTTCTCTATGATTCCAAGTTTACACACCATTCTAAAAAACTTTGTATTCACTAGGATGGTACTTTTTTCATTCATAGCATTTGACCTATAGATGCTTTCTATTTATAATGATTGGATGGCCAATTTCTTCTTTTATGTTACAATGGTAGTTTGCTATGATCGTATTTCTATACTTAAATAGTATATTTTTTATAATAATAGGGATTATGCCATTAGTTTAGGATTTATTATTTCTAATAAAAGTGTTTCTTTAGTTACACACAATGTTTCTTTTATAAAGAGTTAGTTTATTTTTTTGTACTTTTAATTTTGTAGATGACCAAAACACACTTTTTATTGTGGGGTAAAAGGTGTATGTATTCACGATAAGGATGTGTGTGCAACTAAAGGCACATAAGATAAATAGACCTAGGATAAGATATTCCTACCAAATAGTTTAAAATTCAAAAAAATAGAACAATTGTCTTCCACTTTACAGAAAATCATGGGACACAACTATCTTTCACTTCAAAGAAAATCATGAGACAAGATGTGTCATTAATGTGAAAGGAGTAGTAATTGTGATAAATTTTCCAACATCATGACAAGAAAATACCATTAAACGCATTTATGGTGGGAAGTGATGGTTGAATAATGGTGGCCATTACAAAAACATTAATAATGAGAAGTGATGGTTGAAAATAAAGGGGGTAGTAAGTGTAAGTTACCCCCTCAAACCTATAAAATTACAAAAGAGCTCATTTTAATTTTTACCTTTTCTTTCATTTGAGTCTATATAGCCGAAGAGAAAACTAATCTTGATTGATTCTAAAGAAAGTGTAAGTTAGAACATCAAAATATTGTAAACAACTATTTAAAGGAATAGTAAACTAAGTAATCAAGCACAAAGCTAACCTTAAAACATGACTTACAACAAAAATAACTAGTAGTTGTAGGTTGTAAAAGTAGACATTCAACATTAATGGGTGATGAAGTAGAAAAATATGATTTGTCTATGATATAATCACATATTCTTTTGGGAACATTGGACAACTGTGCCTCAACCTTTGGGCTCCATGGAGGGTGATGTGGCCTAAGAAGAAGGCTTTAAGAAATGATCCATTACTAAATATATTATAAAAGTAGTTGTTGGGGGGGATTAGTACTAATTAGAGAAGAGACACCTGAATAATAAGCACAATTCACATAAGGCAAAGAATTTAGGATGGCACATCAAGTGAAGAAGGCATAAGCACCTTCACCCCTATCATTGATGATAGAGGAGATGTAGTACCCAGAGATGGTGCTATGCATGTAAAATTGGGTCTCAAGGGTACCCTTTTACACCATATTAAGCTACAACCATCATCAACTAGGGAATGAGGTTGAGTTACAAAATGACTACCAAGTTGAGTGATAGAACACTAAAAATAAATTGGTGCATGACCTCAAAAATTTTAATGCCTTGGACACTGTGGGGTTATTTTAGTTGTTTAACCCTTCATACTTTGGAAAAAACATGGAAGAAATTAAGTTTATACTCTTGTGCATCCATGAGGACTACCTCTACTTTTCTGGGTATAACATGAAAGTTACATCTGAGAGAATAAGTAAGGTGTCAAGGTTGTAGTGCTCTAGCATGGATGTGGAGTTTGACTTAGAATACTTGAAGGAGATAGGGAAAATAACAATAAAACTCATGTACCAAAATCAAGGACATGCCATACACATCAAAAACATGCAAGATCCTACCCTCTAGGTGGCTACACACATCATCATGACCAAGATTGATGACACTAATAATTAGAAATATGTGGATATGTCTCACCTCTACATCTTTCACCAGGTAACTGAGGGCTTGAAATATAATTAGGAAATGTATTTTTCCCATAAAATCATAGAGGATGCTGAGAAGACTCATCAGATGCTATACCATAGGTTTTTATTGGGGGTATTTTTATTATTGATGGTATTTAATGAGATTGATGTACCATACTACACCTCAGGAGAGCTAAGGTGGGCATATCTACCTAAACAAAAGTCCTCTCTTGAGTGTTATAAGTCACTCACATGCATCGGTCACATCACCCATAATTAAAAAAATAAGATGAAATCATGGTATAATGGTATAAAGGAGGCCTTTGGGAATGAATGGTTCATTCCTAAAGACTTGCCCATCTAGGTTGGTGAGCAATCCTAATTTTATGTAAAGCAACATTTATTTTTGGCACATATTAAATTGGTCCCTTTTGAATAACTTTAAATTTATTTTAATCTACCTTACTCCTTTTTAGTGTAGTACTTCATTGATTAAGTAAATCACATTTTTGCTACACAACCTCTCACTTTAGAAGTAGACCAAATTGACATGGAGATTCACACTCTCCAGAAGATGTAAATTTATCCTAATAATAAGGCCTACAAATAGAAGCAATAGACTGATCAAACTAATATCAAGGTCAAGAAGACCATGGTGGGAGAATAAGTGAATAATCCATTTTACATGATGTGGCCCAAGAAGAAGACTTGAAAAGGTGTAGAACATACAACAGAAAAACTTCCACCAATGCCACAACTTGTGAATAATAAGTGGATTATGCATGATGCCAACTCAATTTCCCATCAAGATCCTCAAAATAGTAGAAGACTACCTAGACACCACCAATTAGACCTTCACCACCATGGGATTCCCCACCCAAATCTTCACTACCAAGAACTTCTTCACCAAAGGCATTTCCACTAAAGGTTTCACCATCAGGGGATGTTACACAAAGTAAACTAGAGAAATAACCTAAGGGATCAACACCACTACCCCCTCTAAAACTATTACAAGAAGAAATTAAAATCCACAAAGTGTAGATGGAGGCATATAACTTTGAAAAGACACCCTCCCTAGTGCAAGAGGAGGAGACCACCTTTGATGATGCATAATTAGACATTAGAGTCCATTTGGAAAAGAGGGGGATGGTTATGATACTCGGTAGATGAGTAGGATGACCATCAGTAACACTTCTCTGGCTACTGATATAGAGGTTGAAATTATTGAGCATGGCCCAAATAAAGGCAAGGAGTGTGATGTTTTTGAAGGATAACCACCATTGATTGATGTATAAATAAACTTGTGCAATTATCATCAAATAAGTTTTCCAAATAAGATACTCTATCTATGGTCACATTTCCTTCTCTAAAATGTAACTATTGATACAAGGTGATAAATATCCTTCTTTTTGGATATATATAATGAAGAGTGGCACTTTGATATTCTTTTAGATAGAATCTTATTAAAATATAAAGCACCATCACTACTAAATCCACTATCGATTGATCCCCAAAAGATATCCCCTCTACAAGCAAACATTGCATTTTTAAAAATGGATTTTGAAGTTGCACACCAAAATATACTTTTTGATTCTGACATGCATGATACAGAGAAGAAACATGGCCAGGTAGTGGAAATGTATGAGAAAGAGGTTTCCACTTAGTAGTCACTTGAAGAAGTGGATGCATTAAGACAAAAAATAAAGGAAGCCGTAGAGGCCAAGTAAAAACTTTAAATTTATGTAAATAAAGTTTGGGCCAAGAATTGACATTAACAAATGGAGTGCCTTTACATGGAGAAGCTATAGATAAATTGGAGACCTTGGTGAATATTCTATTGAATTGTTACAAGGAATAGCCTAAATTAAAGAATGAATCATTATGGATGGTAGAGTAATTTAGAAAGGTATTAAAAGTCTATAGGTGTACCCTCAAAATATTTGGGGAAGTAATACCCATCTTGGATGATATTTTTGAAAAATTGGCATGACCTAATAAAGTTTTGGAGGCTTGGCTCAACACAAAGGAGTTTCAAAGGCAATTGTTAATAGATACTACCCTCTTAATAAATGATCACACTAAGCATGCAAAGGCATTTAAAAATGTTGAATCTATGGAGGAGACAATAAACATGCATCAATAGCAACTTAATGCCAATTTTATAGCTCTTTGAGGATAGGTTATCATTGAGGTCACAACGCTAGAAAAAGTTTAGAAGGATGTTAGTGCATCTCTCAACCAATTAGTCAAAAAGGATAATGAATGTCTTGAATAACCAAAGGAGAAGAAGAAATCAAAGGCATCCATTAAAGAGATAACATCAAATCTACTTAACACTTTATCACATTGGGATAGTGTCAAGAAGTAGATTGAACAAACTGATTGAGTTTTTGGTTAAGGTCAAAACTAAGACTTAGTTTGGGATGGACTAAGAGCATAGTATGGGGTGATGTTAGACCCTAAATTTTGACTAAGTGGCTTGTTATTTTGGCATAGAACTAGAATGGCATGAGAGGAACATGGTATAAGAAGACCGTGGTATGAAACCAATAAGGCACGAAAGGATAAGGGCATGAAAGTATAAATATGAGAAGACCCAATCAAAAATGGAACATAACTACAAGGAAATTGAGAAAATATGACTCAAAATAGTAGAAAAAGACTTAGTGAGTGCATGGGAAGTGAGATATAGTTGAGGAGCGATTCTAAAGGTCCATCTCAACATTAACCATTATGAGTTTCACACTAGCTCATGAAGAGGAGGACATATGACAGTAAAGATCTAGCATCAAATAATAATATAGGGGGAAAAATGGCCTGAGTCATTAGGAGAAAACAATTGATAGACCTCTATGACTCTCAGTCTACTAAGAGTTCATTGGCTAATCACCCATGTCATAATTTATTATGTAACTACTTGGTCAGGGAAAAATAAGTATACATACCCTTATGTGGAATCATGTAAAGGGACCGATTATGAAAAGAATATTAGAACTATATAATATAGAATCATGGATATTAAAATAAGTTTAGGTGTTTAGTGTTTATGTTTAATTGAAATTTGAGTATGAATAGTGGATTGGATTAACTAATTATGTTACTTATCTTTCATATGGGATTTATAGAACATGCATTATGAATTGACAATCCTTTGAACTTTATGGCATTTGTGTTTATATTCTTGGTGGTTGTGATTATTGAGTCAAGGTCTATAATGGTGTGTTTATTTTTATATGTAATTACTAATTAGATATATGCATAAACTCAAGTATAAGACTAGTTTTTACTGAGCAACATAACCCATGAGAATTGGTCTCTTGATATGTGCTTTGAGTGAGCACATAAGAACATAGTCTTGTGTGAAGGGACAATGTGCAAGCTTGTTGGGGATACACTTTAGTGCCTAAGAAAACATGAATAAGAGAATAAAAAGCCAATAAGGAATATCTAAGAGAGATTTCAAAATCTGGGAGAAGTGTGTCTTGAGAAGGATGAGTTTCAAGATTCACAATAGATTTTGCATGGTCATTCACCTTTTGATTAGCTTAAAGAGACCTCCAGTCAGATGGTGCTTAAATTTTAGGATAACCTTGATAAACATATTGAAATTGTAGATAAGCATCTACATCAATAAATATAAATTATAAGAGTGACATGATCTTAGTTGAAGATACATTCATTCCTTCCCCATGTTGTGACACATGTGAAGGAAACCCCTACATCTAAATTTCTAACATGGAAATAAATGTAGTAGTCAAGGGGAGAAGGAGACTAGTCAAATATAAGACAAAATGTTGAAATGGAGGACAAGTAAAATATCATTTAATAGTTTAATTCCTTCCCCTCATGGAGGTCTTTTCAATATAATGTGAAATAAAAAGAGGTAGTGATGGTTGTAAAAGGTGGGTAACTTAGTAAGCTTGATAAAGCATCTACAACACCATTATATTTGACTCACCTTCTTGAGATATTTTAAGGATCCACCATGCCATTCCTTGAGAAGGAGTCTATTATTTGTGATACAAAGGAAAAATAAAAAATTGTAATGATAGAGGATGAGAGTGATTTGAGTGAACTAGAAGAAGAAATCACCATTGGGACACTCCTTGCCAAGGATAGGTATGAATCGGTCTTTCATAGTGAAAAATAAAATGAGATACAAGAGGTTGTTTGGATGCAAGGTAATCCAAAAGAAGAAAACACTTCAATTGGATAAGAAGAAGATGGTTCCCAAGAGCTCCCATTATGCACAAAAGAGGAAGATGACCAAGTTGTAGCATGTCAAAGGCCTTGTTATGACTCTATGAAAGATTTGGATATGATTGATCAACATGATGCTTCACATGAAAATGGTAAGAATAAGAAGGAACTCCATGTCTTTTCACTTGACCATGAAGAAATGGCCTTTTGGGAAGATTTGGAGAATTTTTATTCAAGCTTAGATAGTAGACCTATACCCCATGAGAAGCTTGATGAAGGTATAAAAAGGAAAAATATAGAAACTAATCATTTTCAATTTCATGAGCATAATGAATACACTAATCAAAGCCCATACATTGATTTTTCAAGGCAATCATTGCATGAGATCATGCAAAACCATCAATAACTCATGAATGAGGTAGAAATCAAATTGTTTATCTAAGGAAGGAAAGTTGGAATGAGTATGATTAGGTGCTTGACTCACCTAGCCAACCCATGCACCTAGGGATGGATCCAAAAGGTCCATATAATTTTCCAAGAAGCCTTAAACATGCCAATGCCCCTAACTGCAAGTGTGAATCCTCATATAATGAGTAATGCCTGATTTGACTCAAATCAAGACATGGAAATCAAACCTTATGGTGACATAGTGACTAAACAAATTTTCCATTTGATCTCAGAGGAAAGAATTTAATCTCAATTTAGTTGTTTATAGTGTTTTTGTCTTATTTTAATAAGTGCTCAACATAAGTATAGTCTGTTACCTTATTGTTTTATTATCTTATCTTATTATTTTCCTTAGATTAGGTGTGTTTGTTTAGGTTAAGATGTTGTTTATGCTTGATTATTGTTAGTTTTTTATATTAAAATAATGGTCATAAAATATTACTACCATGTATGAGTCATGATTTCATGAAGATGAGTGGGTTCTCTTGACCAACAGGGTGGTCAACCCCTATGAGTCATCAAAATGTTAACAATTTTGACCTCACATGTAAAATTATCACCCATAACACTTGAAAATTTTATTTTAATGACATTATGTACTTATTTAGGCATTAAAATATCCATTGTATACATTTTACATTAGTTTTATTAGGCTTCTCAAGTGATTCTAGTAGTTTTTTTTGCCTAAAAGGACTATTTTAAGGCTATCCATATAGTTATTAAGACAAAATTGAGCATAAAGAATATTAAGGAAATTATTTATCTATGATATGGTAAAAAAAGTTATTTTAAATCTTTTTTATGTATTCAAATTATTTAAACTATTTTATCTCTAATATTGACCTCCTTGGCAGCTCTAGAAGGGCAATTTTCAAGTGCTCAGTACAAACAAAGGAGAGAGAGTTAGGAGCTAAAAATTTGGAAATTATTAGGGATAATAATAATATTGAAATAATTTGAGTTATTTTTCATAATTATGGCCTATTATTTATGAAAAATCATTAAGAGTGATACCAGGTCACTATGGCCTATTCATTGAAGAGGGGTTTGGTCTTGCACTTGTTTCTCTAGCTCAGAATTTGATGAAAGGAAATGATTTTGGGGGTGTTTTTTATAGGTATTTTATCTCATTTTTATTGTGTTTTCATTATTCAACTCATCTCAATGAATTAATTTTGATTTGAGGAAGAATGTCTTGGTGCATAAGTTATTTTAGTGGGTTCTACTACAAGTCTCTATTTTATCTTCATGATAATGATTATCATACATTTATAATACCTAATAATTCATGTAAAAACTATTTTTTTCATGTATTTACGTGGTTTTTGTTTTATATGTGGTTCTTCTCATATTTCTCAAAGTGTTTTGCTTTTTGGAGAGTTTATATGACATGTGAATGACCTTCTGTAGGCCTAAGCATCATATTAGGTTTAAATGGAAATGAGTAGAAATAGTGACATTAATTAAAAAATATTGAGACATTATAATATTGGATAACTATGGTGATAGTCCAAATGCATTTTCAAACAAAAGTCTATAAATGCTTCAAGCATCTATAAGCCTGCAAGCCTATTAACATGCATTCATGAATTTAAATATGTGATAAGAGTGTCTTAAAAAAATTAAGTTTTACATTGAAACTCATATAATTAATATAAACTCCATTTAAGACTAAAAAAAAGCATGAAAAAATTAAGGCTCCCAATTTCCCATACAAAAATCTTGGTGTATGAACCATTGCCTACACAGTCTGTACAAGTGAATGGAAAAGCTTGAAGTGGCCTAGTGATTGGTAAAGAGGTTTAAATGGTTATTAAGATCTTGATATTTTTTGAGAATTAATATAGTGGCAAAACCTATTCTATTGAGACAAAAATTAATGCAAGTGCTCAAGCTCACTCATGCTTATAATGAATACATAGTCAATTAACACCTATAGGCATAATGTAATGTGAACATGAATGACTTCAAGTGTAAAGGATGAAGAGGTCTAAAAATAAGTATATATAATATTTATATGTTCCTTTAAAACATTATTATCTCTTAATCCTCATTTAAAATCAATAAGGTGATGTTGGTATGGCTAAACCTTTTTAGATGTGTTAGGACTAAAAACAAGATACAAGTTGTATATACAGTGGGGTATAGATGAAGCTATGAAGATATTATTCCTTAGTATATATTGCAATTTGAAAACACACCAATTAAGGCAATGAAGTATAAAATAACACTATTGGTTGGTGTTGGTCTTGATCAAGGGTATTCTAGGAGAGTTATACAAAACCAAGAGGCTTAACTAAACCTACACGGTCCATGTTAGCACAAAGTGAATGATAATGATTTAAAGATAGAGGTGCCAATGTTCTATCAAGACAAGTGAATAAAATATGCATGGAAATTTTAATAATGGATGATTTTAGGGAATGTAAGAAAATTCAAGAAAACCTAGCTATAAGTCTGACCAATCTCAATCCTAATAGACACAAGCCTATAAGACAACTAGTTAAAAGAGGGCTTAAAATGAAGGTTAACAAAGGTATATGAAGGATAATTTTTTTTTTGAGATTTGAATATATTGAAGAGGGCCACTGAGGTAAGTTGACAGTGAGGTCTCAAACCAAAGAACACAATCCTAACCCTAATGAAAACACCTATAGGTGGCTAGGTAAATAGTTGGTCTTGAACCTAGTAAGAACAAAAGAGAAAGGGTGTTAAGAGATGATGAAACATATTTTAAGACTATAAAAATGAGTTAAAATACTTTGGGAGGTTATCAATGAAGTGGATGAGGTCTAATAATACTAGACACAATAAATACCCTAAGTACACACATACAGGTGGCTAATCAGGCAATTGGTTCAACATCAAGCTTGAATAATAGATAGAGAGGTGTTAAAGGATGTTTTGAAACTAAAATTTAATTTCATATAAGTCAAAATAATTTATATATCACTAATCTTAGAAGGTAGGTCCTAAACTCACACACAGTCAAGTGATTAGGCAGTCACCTACATGATTTTAGGAGTAATAGTGAATACATAAGGTAAAAAATTGCTATGAAAGAGATATTTGAGTTTGTAATGAATTTTAAGTGATGGTACATAAATTATATATTATAATATATCATGAAGAAGTAGTGAAAATTTCTAATCCTTAGACTATATGCTCAAACTCACCTAGATAGTCACTTACAACCAATTGATAATTTGGCTTTGAATAGTGCATTGAATATTTTGACCACAAGTCAAAATAGGTCAACCCTTTATATTTTAAAACTTGGTATATGGGTATATTAGGGTATTTTAATGTGTAACATGGTGTAATAGTGTCATTCATTGTGTTTAAATCCTTGGTCATATTCATTTTTAGTCCTTGGTTAGTATTATGTCATCTAGGGGTCATATTTAGGCCATTTAATAGAATTGTATTGTTCACCATAAAGGAAAAATGTTAAAAATTGTATGGGAAAATTTTTTAAAAGTGTTTTTAAACATCCCCCATGTTATATTATTATCAGATATGAAAGTCATAACTAAAAATTTGTAGGTGCTACGTTGAAATCAAGAGAACAATTGAGAAAAGGTAGCTTTTAGTTGATTGTACAACTTGTGAAGGAGTTTTGGCATGTGGTAATACTTATAAAGTGAAAATTAATGTATCTTGAACTAAATTACATTCTTGATAATCCTTTAAGGTATCATTAATGACACAAAACCTTTCTATTTCTCTATTGCTTTCTTTTACACGCAAAAATGGTCAACTGATTTTAGTATAGTATAGATAATAGGAGGTGAGTTTGGTAGAATTATATTGAGGTATGATAGTAGTCTATGTGTAATTAAAATACATAAAAATAATTATATTTTTATTATTTATGCTTCATGAACCATGGTTAAGAATATCTATGACTATTTTCTGCATGTTCATCCCCATCACCTCAATATTTCTCTTTTGTTTGGATTAGTCCATACAAACCAAGTGTGACACATGTTATTATAGAGAATTATCACCATTATTTCATGGTTTATATCCTATATTTCATGTGTCGAGGTGAATTGATGAGCAAATCTATCTTAGTTTTCTAGTTGAGAGAACCATTAAAGTTATAGACCAATATTTTCACTTATTGTAAAGTTATTCTCCTGTATTAGATCAGAATAAAGATATAATTATTGAATTAAACATATAATAGTGGTGAAAAATTTTAATCCATGAAATTCCTTATCTCAATAAGTTTCCTTATGAGACATAAGGCTTAAAAGTTACACAATTAGTTTTTTCATGTGACCATTAACTACAGACAGGTGGACTTCAACCTTGCACAGTCATGGTGATGTGATGAAGAGATTTCAAAGTCATGAGAATTGTAATAAAGTGTGAAAAAACATGTTTGAAACTTCCAAATATTTTGAATTTTGGTTATGATAACCTAATTTTATAAAATGCCTTGTATCTTACATATAAACCTATAGGTAGTTTCCAACATAGTTTGAGTGAAAGCTACAAGGGTCTGAGGGAGTTAGAGTACAAGTGTTTGAGATTGTTTGAAACCTTAATTGAGGTTTGAAAACATTAACAATGTCATAGTAACAATGGTGGATCCCTAAATTGGTAGACAAACTTGAATCCTATGTCCATAATTTGAAAAAGTGCTTTAGGGACATATTACCTTAATATTTTTGAAACAAGGCTTTTACATTACATGTGACCCTCTCATATTAGAGTGTCTTGAGGTTTGTGATATCCTAAGTGTTTCATAATGTATTTAAAACATAGGAGGAAGGCCTTGACCAAATAAAATGGTTGTTTGGTCAAGAGAAGGTTATGTAGATGGGCCTCCATCTCAAGCATTTTATCACCATAGATTATCAGTATAATCTACAATGTTTTAGGTTCAAATGGTCTTTCAATACTTTAAGATATAATATAAGCATAAATTTATGAAAATTGACCCAATTTGGATAGAAATAACACCATGGTATCCATATCAGCCAAAGAGGTTGATGTACAAGGTTTTGGTGTGAAACATCACCTACAATAGCCCTTTTCTCATAAATAGTCACCTACAACTTGACTATAGGCACCTACAGGTTGATGATGAGAAACTAGAGGTTTAAAACCCTAATGATATAGACATTTTCCCAAGTGAAATTGATCCAATGATCTCATAAGGATATTATATTATTAAATATGAGGTTCAAGGGTTTAAAGTCACTTACAGGGGTCTCTATGGTCTAAGGATGACCATTTATAGTTTGCTACAGTGGATAGACCAACTCAAGCTAGAGCTAATAGAAAGGCAGGAAACACAAGCCCTAATGCATGACATGAGGTGAGTTCAATAAATTTAGAGATGAAATTTATGAAATAAATGAGAACCTAATCATTAGATATAATGTAAAACATGGAAGACACCTATAGGAGTTTCCCTTTCCTGAGTATAGTTACTTAGTTTGCAAATTGGCCTAGATCAGTAAAGAGTGCAAGCTGGAAGTTAGCAGAGGCATGGGGTGTTGAACATGATGGTGATCAATATAATATAGCTAGTAACACATCTCACATGATTATTAGAGAGGAGAGGTAGATAAAAAATGGTTTTAACATTCAACTTATAGTTAGACCCTAACCTTACAAACAATCACTAGCTTTTAAGGAGTATGTATTGAAGTTTTGGAGTGTTAAGGGGTCTATTGGTGTGATCCAAATGTGAAATATGGTAAATAAGGTATTTATGACATATTTGAGCCTCCCATATTCCAATTTTTCTTGATAAAATAGGGGAAGTTTCCTCTATTTTATCTCAGATAGAGGGCACTCCCAGCCAATCTATATTGCAAGCAGGGTATGTGATGGCAAGAGAGGGTGATAAAAAGTATTATAACATTGAAAAAATGATGTGGAGAGTTTTTTTAAGCATGTAAAAACATATAAAATACCTTAAAGTCATAACAAACCACTCAGAGGTGGTTGTGAGCAACTAAAGCACAATCGGGTCTATTAGGCCTAGACTAAGCCCAAGCCATATAGGGGTTTGAGTTCACTTATAAAGCTAGATGAACCTTAATGATCAGATGATAACATTTAGGGGAAGGTATAAGAGTGTTTTTAACCTTTGTTTTTTAGGAGATATCACAAAAAGTCATTTTTGGCCTAAAAGACACCTCAGGCCTACTCAAAATACACTGCAAAAGCTTGAGGGTAACTTTCCTTCACTTGCACAAGTACATAAACTAAGAATGGTGACCCAAGGAGTCAAGGAAATTTGAGGAGGGTCCTAACCTTGAATTTTTTTGGATCTTGGATGTCAAGATTTCATGAACAATTCTTAAGAGTCCAAACCCTCTAAAACCCTCCTAAACCCTTGCCAAAGACATGATTAAAAAGAGATAGATGAAGATGCGTTCAAATGAGGTAGTTTTTCCTGGAAAGTGATTATAAATTATTGAATACTCTCCCATACTCCTTATCAGATTGGTCTGTACCCTATTTGTATGGACAAGTCTATAACTAGTTTTTTTACAAGTTTTTGTTTGTACTATAGGTACAAAGTAGAATGAAAAAGTGAGAGTCATCTGGGAAGTTCAAGTGGGACCTATTATAAATTTATAAATCTATTTCTCACTTTATAAAAGCACATAAAAATATCTTGTAACTCATTCACTTTAGGTAGTCTATGGTAGTTAATGAAAATGGAGAATTACTACCAAGTGAGAAGATGATAATTCTAAATGGGGATCCTTTTAAGGTTTTATTCATTAGTTGGAAGGAAAAAGGACTCTAGATAGGTGTCATAACACCTCTTACTTAGATTTTATTGATAAAATGAAGATAATTTGGGTGGTAAATGTGGAGATAGACCTAGAAATCTAGTGATGGTGATTGCAAATGGTGAGAACATGTGTCTAAAAGAAGGATATGAGTTAGAGACACATTTGATGATTGTTGTGGTGTGTTTCTAACCCATCCTTGATAGTGAACATATGTCAACTATCCCTATTCTAGTTTTGAGTAGTGAAAATATGCTTAATCATGAAGGTAGTTTCAATAGCCCATTTGAGGATTCTTATGCTAGTTTTGGAGAGTTTCATACTTTAGAGAGACATTTGTCAAAGAGGACCTTCCATAACTCTATTCTCTACTCCACTATCTTATAATGTAATTAGTTTTCATGCCTTGACATGTGGCATTGTGACCCTTGAGCTCCACTTTCTTCTCTCTCGTCTCACATTCTATAAATGTAATCAATTTTGGCTCTTGTATTCTAATTCCACACTTGGTATGATAAAGACCTATTGGTTTGATGTTGTTATTTACCTTTAAAATAGGACATGTAATATATTTTTGAGTTCAAAAACTATCTTTTCTAAGTATGTGAAGTAATGTATAGTGAAAATTCAAGTGATTGGCACTTATACTTGCTTTCTCTCAATCCTTCCATGTTTGGTGCAAGTTGTTCCACTCTAGTAGGTCACATGAAGTGTTGTCAAGTGTATTGGTCTATTTTCAATTGGAAATGTAACATTTTGGCCAAATT
The DNA here is from genome assembly GCA_037957365.1 of Torreya grandis. NCBI lineage: Eukaryota > Viridiplantae > Streptophyta > Pinopsida > Cupressales > Taxaceae > Torreya > Torreya grandis. Next base: position 1,379,464 of record JARHVA010002049.1, read on the forward strand.
TGGCCTACATTCAAATATTTGGATATATGAGTAGATTTCTAGATGGAATGAGTGGACCAAAAGTAAGAAAATAAGATCTCATATTGCTTACAAAGATTTTGAAACACTTTAAGCAAGCTTAAAGTGTAATTCAATTGATATTTGAGAGACAGGCCTAGGTTTGGAAATGGAGGATCTAGGTGGGTTTTCATGGTGTTCAATAAGTTCAAAGTCATGAACAAGTTTTCACAAGCCTTAGAAAATCATTAGGATTTAAAGGATTAAGCAAATGTTACTAGCACATGTCTAAATGAACTAGATTGTCTTGCACATCAAACATAAATGAATGGGTCAATTTAATTATGTATTTTATAATTAACCTTAGAAAGCCTCTTGGAACCAAAAGATCACATAGAATCAATGTTATTCATACCTTGAACATTATTTATAAAACTCATATCTTAATGAGTGTTTAATCTCAAGATATGAGCCTTCAAAGTTGATCCAACAGAGTAAGAGATTCACGGGGATGTCAAGTTAAAGTTGTAGTAATTAACCATTTGGATTTAAAAAATGCTTAACAACTTGACATGCATGTAGACATCAAATTTGGGCCTCATAAAATAGCCATTTAAATTCAAATTCTCCAAGATTAAATTTCAACATTTAATCATACATCTAGATACAATAGAATGAGGATGATTTTGAGTTAGTGAGTCTGGGTATATTAATGGTTATCATTAAATCATACATCTAGATCCAATGGAGTGAGGATGAGTTCAAGTTAGTGGGTCTAAGTAAATCATTGGTCAGCATGCAATTTTATAGTGAAAATCTAATAGTGAGAGGGTAAGGATGATGTCAAAGGGTCTTAAAGATCTAATGGCATGCATTTAATCATGCATAAAGATCTAATAGTGAGCATGAAGTCAAAAAAGTTAGAAGATATTGAGATCAAGTGAAGGGAAGACAAGTATCAAAAGTGTATTAAACTGGTAGAAGATCTATGGCTCACATTAATTTTTAATAAGAAGGATCAATAGTGCAAGATGGGTCAATAAGTCAATAGAACCCAAATCAAATGTGTGACTACCAAGTGTCTTAATTTAGTAGGCTCAAGTCAATAGTCAATGAAAAATAAATAAGATTAAGCCTAGAAGACTTCTAGTGAATGTTGACGAAGTAACCAATGTAAGGAAATACAAAGGATCAAAGTTTGAATATGATCTAGGTTGAACCAAATTGAACATTTTTAGATCAACATCACCATTAAAGCTTCATAGAAGTAGAATAGGTCTTTAGACCAAATATAGATCAAAGGTCAAAAACTTGTTATCAAAATGAGTCCAGGTCACTTGTAAATCTTTGTTGATATTAAGACTATATGAAAACCAGTAAATAAGATTGGTTTTCAATCTATAGTAAGACCTATGTTTAGGTTTGGGATAGGGGTAGATATGTGATTATGGAGAAATGTCTCATCTATCAACATAGTCATAGCTTTGATATAATAGGTAATTTCAACCACATAAAGTAAACCAAGCATGGCTTTGTTAGTTCTAAGATATGAGGATTTTGTCCTCATGAGCAGATCAAGTCGAAAGTGGCATAGACTCCCAAGAAGGAGACCTAGTGGTTGGATAAAGACAATAAAGCATTTAATTCTTTTACAAATCCTCTAAAGTTTTTTTCCTTCTTGATAAGATCATGACTCAACATCCTTAGATTAATGCTAATCCATTAGGAGTAGTTGGACCTCATTCAATGTTTTATGCTTGCACATCTCCCTCCATCTCCTCCCTTTTTTTTTATATATGTCCCATATTCTTCCACTTTGTATCTCTCTCTTGAATTTTTTAGGGAAGAACTCTTTAATATTATTAGAAAATAAGACTCTTATGCTTTTGGCTAGCCCAGGGTATGCCAAAATTTATATTATAACACCTATTTGATGTAATACAAGACTAAATTCCTCCATTTGTAAGCTGAATTGAAGTGTGTTTCATGAGTTCATTAATGTGGTTAAGTGAATTTATGATTTCATTACCTTTATCTAATTTTTATCACCTTTATGAAGTGTTTTAGTAGTTCTCATAGGTCATTATAAGTGCAATATATAGTTTGTTTGATTAGTTTGAAAGTGGATAACTACCCTCCCATACTAGGTTGATAGATAGATGCCTTTTGTGAAATAATTATATGAGGGTAGATAAAAAATGAGTGAAGTGATCTTATTTAGTCTTGAATGTGTCTTGTGCAAGTACACATGTTTAAATAACTTATGCATCACCTCATTTTACATTCTTTCATAGATTGTTGTTAATCTCTCTCCCTTTGCCAAGTAAGAGTTAATTTAGGTTTAGTTTAGTTGATAGATCTAGAAGGAATCCAACCTTATATAGAGGTCTGAACAAATCTTAGGTGACCCATAACCTAGGGTCATTCCCATGTTGGATTAGATTTAAGTAAGAGGACTTGAACAATCCCCTTCTTAGCAAAGGGTGCAATCTAGGACACCAATAGTTCTGGTATGCTTGGTGGGATTCATTGGAGCTATTTTTAGTGAAATTGTAGTTGTAATAGTGTTCTTCATGAAGTATTTGGTGATTCCAAGCTCAAGTAATTGCGTATAACAGCCCAGACATAGTTTCCAGGTAAGTCTATTTTTATTTTCACTATCTTGATGTTGTTTTCATGGCTATGTATTAGGAAAACTATGATATAATTCCATATCATCCCTATGATAGATCATACCAGACTTGTCATGATCCAAATGAGCTTTATCATCCTTATTAGGAGTTTTATCAAAGTTATAATGAGCCTTGACAAGTTTTTCATGATCCTTACTATCAAGAGTATGACTCTTACCTTATTTATGAACCATATCAGTATCATGACCATATTTCACCTTTCCCATATGGATATGATATTGTATATGATAAACCTTGTCTACAAGAAATAATGGATGAGATAGAGCTCAAAATACTAGCATATGCAATAAAATTTTGTTCAAACTCTTAGTATGAGGAAGTGAATGGTCTATTTCAATATATATATATAATGATCTAGAGAGAAGAATGAGTTGTGCCATGTTGTATTGGAGACAATGGAGGTTTTGGAGAGGTATAAAATTGAGTTGAACTAGTTGTCTCAAGAGGGTTCTTGTGTTCCTTATTCTCATGAAGTTCTTACCCATGCTCAGTATGTGCCAATGGAGATTCCTAGTTGGAGTTAAGAGTCTATTCAAGGGCCTATTCAAGAGACTAAACCTTCTTTTAGTTCCCCTTCTTCACCACTCATCCCTCAAGCTTAAGTTGTCTATGAGGACAAGGAGGTTTCAGATTTTGATGAGGTAATGGCTAAGTGGAAAGAACATAATGTAAAGGTCTTTAAGAATTTCTCTTACCCTCATTTATAAGACTCCCTAAATGATTCCATTTCCATAAAGATCCCAAAATATAATGATGATCAACCTTCCATGCTTCATATTCCCTCTCAAACAAATTAATTTCATCACCCTCCCACCATCTCCCTTCTTCAAGAGGACTCTATTCTATGGAGTATAGAGAAAGAGGTTGTAGCTGCAAGTCAAGCTCTTAGAGAGTGTGAAGAAGATGATTCAAGTATGTATGAGGAATATTTTCTCATTGACACCCCACTTTAGGTTGTAGTTAAGAATGTGGTTGTAGTTGATCTTGAAGAAGATATCCTAAGTGGACACGAGAAAGTTGCTCTTGATGTGGAAAAACTCAATGAGAAATTGGTTCAAATTGAGGTCATAAATGAATTTAAGATGTCTCCACTCAATAGTATTTAAGGTTCCATTCAAGCTAATATTATTTAGTTTGATCAAAGTAAGGAACAAAAAGATGATTGGTAACTATACTTTGAATCCCTACAAGCTATTGAAGAGCTTTGTAGGGATGTGTTACCCATTGAATAACACGTTTATGAGAAATTTTATCAAGAGTCACCTATTCAAGAGCATGATGTAGATTGGGTTGACTATTCAAAGCTCCTTGAAGATCTTGATGAACTTGTAGTAAATGGAAATAAGAATGAGGCCACTCAAGGATAATTCATAGATATCACTTGATGAGATTATAGTTGACAAGCAGTCTAATGAAAATGATCCTAATGTGCAATATGAGTTCATCTTTATTGGTGACTGGTTTGCTATTGATGACTCATTTAAGTAGTTGTTAAGAGAATTGGTAGGCAAAAAGAGTGGCTCATCAAAGGTCATGTTCAATAAACATCCTAATTTGTAACTTGTACCATCTTTTGGAATGAGTGAGTTCATGAATTTCCCTTTTGATCTAGGTAGATCATGCTTTGTCATGGTTAGTTAGATTAGTTTGCTTCTATTTTATCCCAAATAAGTGCTTTATTTTCACATTTAATTTTTTGGGTTAGTTTCCCTAATTTATTTTATTTCCTTTCTTATTTTGGTGGAATTTGTTGTCTTTGAAAGTCAGCAAGGTTTCTTGCAGTCATAGATTAGATTCATAGATATTGATGAGTCTAAGATTTATGTAAATGGTTTGAGTTCTCAAGCATATTAGACATATTACCCAATTGAGTCACCAAAGATGTTGGCCAAATTTGAACTACACATAAAGCTTTGGATAGATGAGCAGATTTATGGATGGAGTGAGTGGATCAAAAATAAGTGAAGATCTCATATTGCTTGCAAAGCTTTTGAAACACTTTAAGAAAGATTAAAGTGTAATTTGATTGATATTTGAGAGATAGGCCTATGTTTTAAAATGGAGGATCCAGGTGGGTTTTCATGGTGTTAAAGTAGTTCAAGGTCATGGGCAAGTTTGTGCAAGCCTTAAAAAAATCATTGGGATTTAAATGATCAAGTGAAGGTTGCTAGTACGAGTCTAAATGAACTTGATTGTCTTGCACATCACATAAAAATGAATGGGTCAGTTTACTTATGTATTTTATAAGAAGATTTAGAAAACCTCTCGCAGCCAAAAGATCACATAGAATCAATTTTCTTCATGCATTAAACATTCTTTGCAAAATTCATATCTTGATGAGTCTTCTATCTCAAGATGCGATCCTTTGAAGTTGATCCAATAGAGTAAGATGTTCATGGAGAGTTTAAGATAAAGCTACAAAATTTAATTATTTAGATTTAAAAAATACCTAACAAATAAGATGTGTATGCAAACATCAACTTTGGGCCTCGTAAAATACCTATATGAATTCAAATGCTCCAAGATCAATAGTCAGCATTCAATCATACATCTAGATCCAATAGAGTGAGGACAAGTTCAAGTTAGTGGGTCTAGGTAGATCAATGGTTAACATTCAATCATACATCTAGATATAATGAAGTGAGGATGAGTTTGATTTAGTGGGTTTAAGTAAATAAAAAATTAGAATTCAATCATACATATAGATCTAATAGAGTGAGGATGAGTTTGAGTTAATAGGTCCAGGTAGATCAATGATTGGTGTTCAATCATACATCAAAGATCCAACAACAAATGGGTGAGGATGACATCAATGGGTATTGAAGATATAAAAACACACATTTGATCATGTATTAAGATCTAATGGCGAGCATCAATTCAAAAATTTAGAGGCTCTTGAGATTAAGTAAAGGGATGGTAGATGTCCAAAGCATGTTAGAATAGCAAAAGATCTATGGCTTGTGTTGATTTGTATCAAGAAGGATCAATGGTGCAATATGGATCAATAATTTAATAAAGCCTAAATAAAATACATGATTATAAAGTGTCTCAATTTAGTAGGCTCGAGTTAATAGTCGATGACCAATGAACATGATCGAACCTAGGAGACTTCCAGTGAAGGTTGACAAAGAAGTTTTTGACCAATGTAATAAAATACAAAGGAACAGAGTTCAAATATGGTCTAGGTTGAACCAATTTGAACATTTTTAGGATTGACATTGTCATTAAAGCTACATAGAAGTTACATAGGTCTTTAGACCAAATATAGATCAAAGGTTGACAAATTATTGTCAAAATGATTATAGGTCACTTGTAGAGCTTCATCGATATTAAGACTATATGAAAACCAATAAATGAGATTGGTTTTCAATCTATAGTAAGAACTATGTTCAGGTTTGGGATAGGGGAAAATATGTGATTATGGAGAAATGTCTCATCTATCAACATAGGCATAGCTTCACTAGAATAGGTACTTATAGATACCTAAAGCAGACCAAGCCTGGTTCTGTCAGTTCCAAGATATGAGGATTTTATCCTCATGAGTAGATCAAGTAGAAAGTGGCATAGAGTCCCAAAAAGGAGATCTAGTGGTTGGATAAAGGAAATGAAGCATTTAATTCTTTTACAGAGCCTTTAAATTTTTTTCCTTATTGATAAGATCATGACTCAGTATCCTTAGATTAATGCTAATCCATCGGGAGTAGTTAGACCTCATTCAATGTTTTTTGCTTGTGTAGATCCTTCTTCCTCATCCCTTTTTTCTATATATGTCCCATAATCTTCCACATTTTAGCTCTCTCTTGAATGTTTTGTGGAATAAATATCTAATATTTTTAGAGAAGAAGACTCATACTTTTTTTAGCCCAAGCTATGCAAAAATTTATAGTATAACACTTATTTGATGCAATAAAAGACTACATTTCTCCATTTACAAGCTGAATCGAAGTGTGTTTCATGAGTTCATTAATGTGGTTAAGTGAATGTATGATTTAATTACCTCTATTTTAATTTTATCACATTTATAAAGTGTTTTGGTAGTCCTTATAGGTCATTCTAAGTGCAATATATAGTTTGTTGATTAGTTTGGAAGTGGATAACTGTCCTCCCATGCTAGGTTGATAGTTATATGTCTTTTGGTGAAATAATTATGTGAGGGACGATAAAAAATTAGTTAAGTGATCTTATATAATCTTGAATGTGTATTATAGTGTGTCTTGTGTAATTATAAGTGATCAAATTACTAGTGCATCACCTCATTTTACATGCTTTCACAGATTGTTGTTAATCTCTCTCCCTTTTACAAGAAAGAATTAATTTAGGTTTAGTTTAGGTGATAGATATAGAAGGAATCCAAAATTATTCAGAGGTTTGACCCAATCTTAGGTGACCCATAGCTAGGGTCATTCCCATGTTGGACTAGATTTGAGTAAGAGGACTGAAACAATCCCCTTCTTAGTTAAGGGTGAAATCTAGGACACCAATAATTTTAACACACCCAATGGGATTAATTAGATCTAGTATTGGTGAAATTTTAGCTACATTAGTGTTCTTCATGAAGTATTTGGTGATTCCAAGCTCAATCAATTGCTTATAATAGTCCAGACATAGTTTCTAAGTAAGTCTATTTTATTTGCACAATCTTGATGTTGTTTTCATGGCTATGTATGAGGAAAACTATGATATACTTCCATATAATCCCTATGATGGATCATACCAGCCTTTTAATTATCCTTATAATCCTTTCTATGAGCCTTATTAGCCTTACCAGGAGTTTTAATAAATCTATAATGATCCTTGCCAAGTTTTTCATGATCCTTACTATCAAGAGTATGACTCTCACCTTCTTTATGAACCATATCAATATCATGACCATATTTCACCTTTCACATATGTATATGATATTGCATATGATCATCCTTTTATTTAATAAATAATGGATGAGATGGAGCTCAAAATACTAGCATATGTGAGAAAAGTTTGTTTAAACTCTTAGTATGAGGAAGTGAATTCTATTTCAAAATGTGTCCAATGATATAAAGGGAAGGAATAATTTTTACAATATTTTATTGGAGAATATGGAGGTTTGGAAGAGGTATCAAATTGAGTTGAACCAATTATCTCAAGAGGGTTCTTATATTCCTTATTCTCATGAAGTTCTTAACCATGCTCAGTATATGCTAATAGAGCTTCCTAGTTGGAGTCAAGAGCCTATTCAAGGGCCTATTCAAGAGACTAAACCTTCTTTTAGCTCCCCTTATTCACCACTCATCCTTAAATCTCAATTTTTATATGAGGATAAGGAGGTTTCAAAAGTTTATGAGGTAATGGCCAAATGGAAAGAATAAAATGTGGTCTTTAAGAATTTCTCTTTCCCTCCTCTCCAAGACTCCCTAAATGATTCCATTACCATCAAAATCCCAAAATATGATCATAATAAACCTTCTATGCTTCATATTCCCCCTCAAACAAATGAATTTCATTACCCTCCCACAATCTCCCTTTTTTATGAGGAACCTGTTCTATTTAGTATAGAGAAATAGGTTGTAGCTGCAAGTCAAGTTCTTGGAGAGTGTGAATAAGATGGTTTAAGTATGTATGAGGAAGAGTTTCTTACTTATACCTCAGTTGAGGTTGTATTTGAGAATGAGGTTGTAGGTTATTTTGAAGAAGATATCCCAAGTGGTCATGAGAAAGCTACTCTTGATGTGGAAGAACTCAATGAGAAATTGGTATAAATTAAGGTCATAAATGAATTTGAGATGTCTCCACTTGAGAGTGTTGAAGGTGCCATTTAAGCTAATATTATTTAGGTTGATCAAAATTAGGAACAAAAATATGATTGGAAGCTATACTTTAAATATCTACAAGCTATTAAAGAGATTTGTATGGATATGTTTCCCATTGAAGATCATGTTTATGAGAAATTTTATCAAGAGTCACCTATTCAAGATCATGATGTAGATTGGATTGACTATTCAAAGCTCCTTGAAGAATTTGATGAAATTAAAGAGATGGAAATAAGAAGGAGGTCACTCAAGGACAATGCATGGATAATATATCACTTGATGAGATTGTAGTTGACAAGCAGTATGAGAAAGATCCCAATGTGCAAGATGAGTTCATATTTGTTGGTGACTAGTTTTCTAGTGATGACTCATTTAAGTAGATGTTAAGAGAATTGGTATTTAAGAAAAGTGGCTAATCAAAGGTCATGTTTAATAAAAATATTTGTTTACAAATTATACCATATTTTGGAATGAGTGACTTCATGAATTTCCCTTTTGATCTAGATGGATCAAGCTTTATCATGGTTAGTTAGATCAGTTTGCTTCTATTTTATCCTAAATAAGTGCTTTATTTTCATATTTTATTTGTTAGGTTAATTTCCATACTTTATTTTATTCCCTTCCCTATTTTGGTGGAATGTATTGTATTTTCAAGTCAAAATGTTTCTTGAAATCATGGATCAGATTCATCATTATTGATGAGTCCAAGAGTTAGTAAATGGTCTGATTTCTCAGGCATGGCAGGCATGCTACTGAGTTGAGTTGCCAAAGATGTTGGCCAAATTTGGCTTACATATAAAGCTTTGGATATATGAGCATAGTTTTTGATGGAGTGAGTGGACCAAAATTAAGTGAAGAAGATATCATATTGATTGAAAATCCTTTGAAACACTTTAAGCAAGTTTAAAGTGTAATTCAAATGATCTTTGAGAGATAGGCCTAGGTTTGTAAATGGAGGATCTAGGTGGGTTTTCATCATGTTCAAGAAATTTAAGGTCATGGATGAGTTTACACAAGACTCAAAAAATCATTAGGATTTAAAGGATCAAGTGAAGGTTGCTAGCACAAGTCTAAATGAACTAGACTATCTTGCACATTATGCATAAATAAATGGGTTAGTTTACTTATGCATCACATAGAATCTCAACCTCATAGCTTGACTATCTAAAGCCTCTCAAAGCCAAAATATCATATATAATTAATGTTATTCATACCTTAAACATTATCTACAAAATTCATATCTTGATGAGTCTTTTATCTCAAGATATGAGCCTTCAAAGTTGATCCATCAGAGTAAGATGTTAATGGGGGTGTTAAGTAAAAGATGCAACAATTAACCATTTTGATTTAAAAAAACTTTAACAAGTAAGACATGCACATAGATTTAAAATTTGGACTCGTAAAATATACATTTGAATTCAATTGCTCTAAGATCAATAATCAGTGTTCAATTATACATTTAGATCCAATAGAGTGAGGATGAGTTTGAGTTAGTGGGTCCATGTAAATTAATGGTCAACATTCAATCATACCTCTAGATCCAATGGATCAAGGATGAGTTTGATTTAATGGGTCCAAATAGATTAATGTTCAGCATTTAATCATGCATCAAAGATCTATTTGTGAGTGGGAAAGGATGATGTTAGTGGGTCCTAAATATCCAACATCATGTGTTTGATTGTGCATCAAAATATAATGGTGAACATCAAATACAAATTTAGAGGATATTGAGATCAAGAAAAAGAATGATAGGTGTCAAAAGTGAATTAGAATAAAAGAAGATTTATGGATCATGTTAATTCATACTGAGAAGGATCAATGATGGGAGATGGGTAAATAAGTCAATAGAGCCCAAATCAAATGTGTGACTACTAAGTCTCTTAATTTGGTAGGATTAAGTTAATAGTCAATGACCGATGAACAAGATCGAGCCTAAGAGACTTCTAGTAAAGGTTGATGAAGAAAATTTTGACCAATGTAATAAAATACAAAGGAACAAAGTTCAAATATGATCCAAGTTGAACTAAAGTGAAATTTTTTAGGATCAACATCACTATTAAAGCTCTACAGAAGCAGAATAGGTCTTTAGACCAAATATAGATCAAAGGTTAATAAATTGTTATTAAAATGAGTCTAGGTCACTTGCATAACCTTATCAATATCAAGAATATATGAAAATCAATAAATGAGATTAGTTTTCAATCTATAGTAAGACATACATTTAGGTTTGGGATAGGGGTAGATATGTGATTATGGAGAAATCTCTCATCTATTGACATAGTCATAGCTTCAATAGAATAGGTATTTGAAGCTACCTAAGGAAGACTAAGTATGGATTTTTCAATTTCAAAATATGAGGATTTTTCCCTCATGAGCAGATCAATTAGAAAGTGGTGTAGAGTCCCAAAAAGGAGACCTAGTGGTTGGATAAAGACAATGGAACATTTAATTATTTTACAGAGCCTTTAATGTTTTTTTTCCTTCTTGATAAGATCATGACTCAACATCCTCAAATTAATGCTAATCCATCAAGAGTAGTTGAGCCTCATTCAATATTTTATGCTTACACAACCCCATCTCTCTCTTCCCATTTTCTATATATGTCCCATCTTCTTCCACTTTTTAGCTCTATCTCTAATTTTTTAGGGAAAAACTCTCTAATATTTTTAGAGAAGAAGAATTTTATGATTTTGAATAGCCTAGGCTATGCCAAAATTTATAATGTAACAATTATTTGATGTAATAAAAGACTGAATTCCTCCATTGTCAAGCTAAATCAATAGTGTGTTTCATGAGTTCATTAATGTGGTTAAGTGAATTTATGCTTTCCTTGCCTATATCTAATTTTTTTCACCTTTATGAAGTGTTTTGGAAGTTATGATGGTCATTCTAAGTGCAATATATAGTTTGTTGATTATTTTGGAAGTGGATAACTACCCTCCCATGCTAGGTTGATAGATACATGCCTTTTTTGAAATAATTATGTGAGGGTTGATAAAAAATGAGTGAAGTGATCTTATTTAGTCTTGAATGTGTCTTGTGTAAGTATAAGTGTTCAAATTACTAGCACATCACCTCATTTTACATGATTTTATAGATTATTGTTAATCTCTCTCCCTTTTATAGGAAAGAGTTAATTTATGTTTGTTTTAGGTGATAGATTTAGAAGGCATACAACCTTTTTCAGATGTGTGACCCAATCTTAGGTGACCCAAAACCTAGGGTCATTCCCATGTTGGACTAGATTTGAGTAAGAGGACATGAACAATCCACTTCTCATCTAAGGGTGCAATCTGGACACCAACATAACCTTACCATGTAAAACCAATATCTATTTCAATCACCTTGAGTAGTTTCATACATATCACCTCCATGTTTGAAATACTAATGTTAAAGCAATTCAAGATTATAAGACTAGTATTGTAAGTCATGATTCTTATTGAAAGAGTATGATAGAATAGTGGAGATATTTCTAGAGAATCATTCCCTTAGAGTATCTTAATTTAATTTCTACTTCTATCCCTTTTCATCTAAGCAATCAATTAGTGTAGGTGATAAGCACTTAAGGATAAATTTAGGGAGATAAACCTTAAACCTATAGGTATACCTATACTATAGGAAACCCATATGACTAGAGGTATTCCAATGTTGAACAAATCTTAGAGTAGGATTAAAAAACCTCCTCTAGATTGAAATATTTGGTGATAATAGTTTTGGCATGCCTAGTGGGACCATTTCCCTAAAGATAACTTGTTAAGGTGAATGTTGGTATTGACAAAATCACAACTACATATGGTGTTATACTCAACATTTGGTAGCTCCATTCAAGGTAATATATGGTTGTAGACCATTTTTTTGTCATACATTTGTGTTCATACTTCATAGTCCTTACTAGGTTATCTTCTAGTAGAGTTTTCAATCCCATAAACCACCCATTCAACCTGAACTTCCTCTTGAAGTTTAACATCCTCAACCTATCTTGACCTTTAAATAACAAGAAGAATTTGTAAGCCAAGAAGATCAAGAGAGTGAGGAATAATTTAAGGATCACATGTCTAGACAGCATGCCTTCCTAACCTTTAACACTAAAAATCCTATCCACCTTAATGTATATGATGATATACCCCCTAATGCTACCAAAAGTGTTCCCATATTGAATGGTGAAGGTCATGTCACTCCTAGTGAGATTATTAGGGATATCTCAAAATTATTCAATTTTCACAATGTCACTAAGGTCAACATTTCTATTAGACTCCTTGTCATGTCCCTTAGAGAGGGAAAACACTTGACTACTATAAGACTTTGCCTGATGGATGTATCATAACTTGGGATGATTTTAGAGAGTTTTTGACATCAAGGTTTGAAGACAAGAGTGATTACACATTACTCATCCATTATCTCAATGTGATTCAAATATCCCCCAAAGAGATAATGCATGATTTTTATGAGAGATTCCAAAGGACTAGGCGTAGGATGCCTCCTCCCATGAGACCATATACTAGCTCTATGTTTCCCACATATCCAAGGGATATTGGTATTAACATAGCCATAATTATACATTCCATGGGAGGTTACACCTTACCTAAAGCATATGACCTTTCCATTAGAGCTAAGAATGGCCTAATAAAAGATAGGAAGTTACCTCCAATTTTTTTTGTGCCTTTGTTTCCAAATACTTCTTCTACTACTCTAAATGTTGCCCAAGTTCTAAGTGTAAATAACAAGCCTAAAACTACTGCTAAGAAGGCAAAATATACTATGGATAAATATGCAAGGATTTAGTTCTCATAATCTCAACTTAGACAAGAAAATATGCAGCAAGGTGTTCATCAAAACCCCTACCCCTATCCTCAACAAGGAAATATATTCCCACCTCAGCAATATGGTTAGGGTAGAGGTCAAGGGAAAGGTAACTTCAATAGGCCTACCAATGCATATAGTCCAACTTCCACCCAAATACAAGAGAAATGGTACCAATTCGTATCAACTTGGTGCAAGGAGAAGAGTGGTAACAAGGTCAATTCATGGATGAAAATGAAGGTGGGAGTAGGCTTTGGTTGCTCAAGGAGTCACTCTTCAACTATTGATAGAAGATGAAGTTCTCATGCAATAAAATAAAGGTTGATAGCCTCAAGGAGTGAGTTTTACTAACTTTCTACTTGAACATACTTATTTCCTCAATATAAATACTTCTATTATAGATAATAATAGAGGTGATTGGTCCTTCTTATCCTTTAGGACAAGGTATGGAGTAAAGGTAACTATCAGGACTGAACCACTAGCTAAGTTTCATATTGATCCCTATATAGAAGCAATCTAAAATTTGAATTATTACATCAATGTTCATGAGGAGTGTGTTATGGATGATGGGACATCTTATAAGCTTGAGGGAATATTTGATTTGTTTCTAGATGAGTATGGTATAGATACCTATGGACATGACCCATACACTTTGAAAAAATCGATCTTAGAAAATACATCATCCATGAGGGATCATATGAGAAATTTGAGGTAAGCATTAAACATTATTTTTCACAAGATTTTGAGTGTAATTACCTCATTCACATGTATGATGATGATATTTTTCAAAGCATGATAGATCAATATGGTGAGAAGAACAATGTATTTCTACTTGCATTGGAAGGAGTCCATGAACATGACTATCATGAAAAGGAAGATGGCCTATGGAAAAGGTTTCATGCCATGAGTTAGGAGTTTAAGAATCTAAGTAAGACTACTTCTCCTCCTAATGAGTGTATATCTGATGTTAAGTTTGTTGATGAGACTAAAAAGTAGGTTGAAGAATGTCTTGCTAAGCATGAGAGTGTATGCTGAACTACTACCAAAGAAGTTGTAGTCATGAAGGAGACAAATGAAGATAAGGTAGAAGTGTGTATGTTTGAGGGGAAATATAAACCTCAACCTATGGTTAAACCTTTTATAGATGTGATAGATCAACAAGAGAACAAGCTTGATGATCTCATACATCAAGAACATCATGCCCAAGAAGAATGTAAGGTTGAAAAAACTTTAATCACTCCTAAGTTATATTTTGGGAAGGGTCAATTAGATATGATAGAATTTAAATTAGATGTAATTTCAAACAAGACCCTTGAATCACAATATGGAACATCCTTGAAAGTTTCAAGTAGCAGACTTGTAGAAAAAATAAGATCTAAAGATAGTAAGTCTTTTGACCATTAACATGAGTAAGTGTTTGTTGACAAGCATGTTATACATGATAGGTTACTCTCATGGAGAAAAAAGGATGAAATAGGTACCATATTTGTCCCTGGTTAAATCATGGTGAGTTTTTATTCACCTCAAGTATTGAGGTCTTATATATACTAGGATAGGTGTGTATCTTTGCTTTTGTTGTGTGTGTTTTCCCTAAGTGTTCTTGAGTAAACACGTGTATTTGATTTAGTGTGTGTTATTATGTGTTGTTTTTAATTATTTGGTGTGGTTTAAAATTAAATTTAGTGTCAAATTTGTGAATAGGTGACTCCATATCCCAATGTATAGGAGCAGGCTAATGATCTTTGGCATAGTTAGCTTGTTACCCCTAGGAAATCATTAAGAATGTTGACTATTTTGACCACAAGTTAAAATAGGTCAACCTCTTATAGTTAAAAACTTGATATAGGTGTCCAATAGGGTCTTATAATGTGTAACATGGTCTAATAGTGTCATTTATTATGTTTATAGCCTTGGTCATATTCATTTTTGTTCCTTAATTAGTCTTATGCCATCTAGGGGTCATATTTGGGCCATTTAATAGACTTGTACGATTATACATAGAGGATAAATGTTTAAAAGTGTATTTAAACATCCCCCATATCATATTATTTCTAGATATGGTAGTCATAACTAAAAACTTGTAGGTGCTACATTGAAATCAAGAAAATAGTCGAGAAAAGGTAGTATTCAGTTGATTGTATAGCTTGTGTAGGAGTTGTGGTATATGGGAAGACTTATATAGTGACACTTCAGGTATATTTAACTAAATTACATGAATTATAAGCCTTTAAGTTCTCAAAAATGGCACAAAACTATTCTAATTCTCTATCTCTCTTTTGCATGCAAAAATGGTCAACCAGTCTTAGTCTAGTATGAAAAATAGGAGGTGATCTTGGTAAAATAATATTGAGGGATGATATTAATATTTTTTTAATTAAAATCCATAAAAATATTTTTAGGTTTGATTAATTATGCTTCATGAACCATGGTTAAGAAGATACATGACTATTTTTTGCATGCTCATCCTCATCACCTCAAGGTTTCTCTTCTATTTGGATTGGTCTGTACATATCAAGTGTGGTACATGTTATTAGGGAGTGGGATGAAAATTATCTCATGGTTTATAGACTTTATTTCACATGTTTAGGTGAATTTATGAACAAATATATCTTGGTTTGCTAGTTTAGAGAACCATTGAAGTTTTAGACCAATGTTTTTACATCTTGTAGAGTTATTCTTTTGTATCAGCTCAGAATAAAGATAAAATTATTAAATTCAACATATGAGAGTGGTGAATAGTTTCCATTAACTAAAGTCCTTATCTCAATAAGTTTACTTATGAGATGAAAGACTTAAAATTTACACACAGTCAATTTTTTTTTGTGACTAGTAACTACATATAGGTGGAATTAAACCTTGCCCAATAATGGTGATGTGATGAAGAGATTTCAAGGTGGTGAGAATTCTTGTAAAGTGTGAAAAAATAGGTTTAAACCTTCCAAATTGTTTGAAGTTTGGTTGTGAGAACCCAACTTGATAAAATACCTTGTATCCTACATATAAACCTAAAGACAATTTCCAACATGGTCTGAGTGCAAGCTACAAGGGTCAGAGGGAGTTGGAATACAAGTTTTTGTTGTTTGAAGCCTTAATTGAGGTTTGAGAACATTTAGAGTGTCATATTAAAAATGGATGAGCCATAAGGTGGTAGGCAAACTTGAATCCTATGTCTACAATTTTATAAAGTGTTTTAGGGCCATATTACCTTAATATTTTTGAAACATGGATTCTATCTTACATTTGACCCTCTCATATTAGGGTGGATTGAGGTTTGTGATAGCTAAGTGTTTCATCATGTAGTTAAAAAATGGGATCAAGGCCTTGAAAAAATAGAATGGTTGTTTGGTCAAGATAAGGTTGTGTAGATGGGCTTCCATCTCAAGAAGTTTCTCACTATAAATTGTCAATGTAATCTAAAATGTTTTAGGTTCAAATGGTCTTTCAATGCACTAAGATATAATAAAAGCATATCTTTATGAAAATTGACCCCATTTGGATAAAAATGACACCATGGTATCCATAGTAACCAAAGACGTTTATGTATAAGTTTTTGGTGTGAAACATCATCCATAATAACTTTTTCTCTCATAAATGGTCACCTACTACCTAACTTAGGCACCTACAAGATGATGATGAGAAACTAGAGGTTGAAAACCCTACGAACATAGACATTTACCCAAGTTAAAGTGATCCAATGATATAATAAGGATATTAGAGTATTAAATATGAGGCTTAAGGTTTTAAAGTCACCTACATAGGTCTTTGTGGTATAAGGATGACTACTTACAGTTTGCTATAGTGGAGAGACCAATTCAGGCTAGTGTTAATAGAAAGGCAGTGAACACAAGCCCTAATGCATGACATGAGGTGAGGTAAAAAAAGTTGGATATGACCTTGATGACCTCAATGGGAACCTAAGATTGAGATACAAGGTACAACATGGAAGACACTTATAGTGATTTCCCTTTCCTAGGTAAATAACACTGTCACTCAGTCATCAAATTGGCCTAGGTCAGTAAAGAGTGAAAGTTGGAAGTTGGTAGATGTATGGGGTGTTGAACATGATGATGATCACTCTCATAGAGATATTAAAACAAATCACATGATTCTTAGAGAGGAAAGGTATAGAAAAAAGGTTTTAATATTCAACCTACAGTCAAACCCTAACCTTACAAATAGTCACTAGCTTTAAGGAGTTTGTCTTGATGTTTTGGAGTGTTAAGGGGTCTATTGGTGTGATCCAACTATGAAATTTGGTAAAAAATATATTTATGACCTATTTGAGCCTCTTAAATTACCATTTTGATTGAGTAAATAGGAGAATTTCCCTCTATTTTATCTTAGATAGAGGGCACTCCCAGCCAATCTAGATTGTAGGTAGGGTATGTGAGGCAAGAGAGGGTGATAAGAAGTATTGGAACACTAAAAAAAGGGTGTGGAGAGTTTTTTTAAGTATGAAAAAACATATAAAAGATGTCATAGTCACAACAGACTACTTAGAGGTGGTTGTGATCAACTAAAGCACAATCAAGCTAATTGGGCCTAAACTAAGCCTAAGCTATACAGGGGTATGAGTTCACTTATCAAGCTAGATGAACCTTCTTAATTAGATGAAAAACTTTATGGGTAAGTATAGGATTTTTTGGAACCTCTATTTTATAGGAGATATCATAGAAAAGTCATTTTTGGCTTAAGAGACACATCAGGCCTACTTAAAATACACTACAAAAGATTAAGGGTAAATTTCCTTCACTCACACTAGTATGGACACTAAACATGGTGACCCAAGGAGTTTATGACATTTTAGGAGGGTTCTGAGCTTGAAATTTGTGGAATTTTTTGGGAGGTTGGATGCCAAGATTTCATGAATAATCATTAAGATTCCAAACCCTCTAAAATGCTCATAAACCCTTGCCAAAGACCCAATTGGAAAGATATGGATAAAGATTCATAAAAATGAGGTATTTTTACATATAAAGTTCTTAGAATTGTTGAAAAATCTTACATGTTCCTTCTTATTGATTGGTTTGTACCCTATTTATATAGATAGGCTTAGAACTAGGTTTTTTATAAGTTTTTATGTGTCTTATAGGTATAAAGCATAATGAAAAGGTGAGAGTCATTTGGAAGGTCAATCTTGACCTGTTATAACTCCCTAAATCCATTTCTCACCTCAAAAAAGTACATAAACATCTTTATTAACTCATTTACTTTAGGCAGTCTATGGTAGATAACAAAAATGGAGAATGACTGCTAAGTGAGAAGATGATAAGTCTAATTGGGGATCCATTTAAGGTATTATTCATGCATTTAAATTAAAAAGGAATATATATATATATATAGGTTTAATATCACCTATTTCTCTTATTTTATTGAGAAATTAAAGATCATTTGGATGACAAATATGGAGATAAACCTATAAAGCTAGTGATGGTGACTATAGATGGTGAGAACAAGTGTTTAGAAGAAGTCCATAAGTTAGGTACACATCAGATGATTGTTGTGTTATGTTATTAATCCCTCATTGATATTTCACATGTGTTAACTATCACTAGTTTATTTTTGATCAGTTAAAAGATGCCTAATAATGAAGGTAGTTTTAAGAATCCATTTGAGGATTCTTATCCTAGTTTCAAAGAGTTTCATGCTTTAGAGAGACATTTGTCCAATAGGACCTTCTAGACTTCTATTCTCCAATCCATTATCCTATAATGTAACTAGTTTTCATGCCTTAACATGTAGAATTGTGACCCTTGAGCTCCACTTTCTTCTCTCTCTCTTTTCACATTTTATAAATGTAAGCCATTTTGGCTCTTGTATTCTAATTCCACACTTGGTATGATGAATCCCTAATGGTTTGATATTTTAATTTACCTTTGAAATAAGATATGAAATCTAGTTTTGAGTTTACAAACTATCTTTCCTAAGTATGTGAAGTGATGTATAATAAAAATTCAAGTGACTGACACATATCCTTGCTTTCTCTCAATCGTTCCATGTTTGATACAAGTTATTCCAATTTAATAAGTCATATGAAGTGTTGTCAAGTGTATGGGTCTATTTTAAAGTGTACAAGTATCTTTATCATCTATAACTAAGCTATGGTTCACTTACCTTGAGAAGTTTCATGCATATCACCTCCATGTTTGAAATACTAATGTTAGAGAAATTGAGGATTATAAGACTAGTGTTGTGGGTCATGATTATTAATATAAGAGTATGATAACATAGTGGAGATATTTATAGTGTATCACCCCCTTAAATTATCTTACTTTCATGTCTACTTCTATCCCTTTTCATCTAAGCAATTTGCTAGTGTAGGTGATAACAACTTAAGGATCAATTCAAGGAGTTAGCCCTTAAACCTAGAGGTATACCTCTATTATAGGTAACCCACAAGCCTAGAGGTATTCCAATATTGCCCAAATATTAAGGTAGGCTTGAAAAACCTCCTCTAGGGTGAAAGATTTGGTGACAACATAATGATTTTGATGTAATATTAGGAGATAAATATATCTAAAGGTCTAATGACATCCTCAATAATAGATAAAAATTTATTGGTAAGCTTGGAAAATGATAAGAGAAGGACTATAATTCCTTGCACATAGTTAGACCTTCTCAAACTAACACCTATAACCATCTATGGAAACACATGATAAGTCTAAGATGTTATGAAATAAGAATGACTTATTTTGTGTTTTGGATTGGTAAAAACATCCTAAGTGGCATGAAAATATGTATAAAAACTCTAAAAGACACCTAAATCAACTAATAAGGACTCCAATACTAAGAAACGACACCTACAACCAATATTGGTAATGTGTGAGATAGAAAGAATATGAAGGTACAATGTTTTTATAGGTTATAAGGGTTGTGAATAGACTTGAAGGGGTAAGAATCATTTGTGAAGGTTTTAAAACATCATAAAAACCTCATTATCACTCTCAGAGCCTAATATAAGAATGAAAAAGGTTAAACTCACTCATAGATCTAATGAAATAAGAAATCTAGGCAGATTAGTCCAGTCATGAAGAAAAATGACATGTTGAAGCCTCTACAGGCATGATCAAGTTTTGAAATTTGGTAAAATTAGTGGTCATGAGTGGATTTAAGTTTCCATGGTATCTATAAGGTCATATTATTAGTGGAAGTATCTACTATCTTGTCTTAGACCTTGCTTACTCTTTGGGCAAGAGCCGATGAAACTTAGAGGTCTACTTGGGCTAAAGGGCAAAAATAGGTTTCTCTACCTAATGAATGGATATTGAGGTAGTGAAAAGATTTAAAAGAGGTCTATATTCATTCTTAGATGGAAAAAATCTTTAGTTTTCACTCTAACACTCTTGAAGGCTAACAAGAGAGAAACAAACCTAAAACCTAAGTATCTTGACTAGTGGACCCTAAACATACAAAGGGGTAATGAATACTTAAAAATAATTTTAATTATTGAAAGGGATGTTTAAAATGTGTATTAAATATTCATATAAGTAAAAGTGAATTTTAGACTCAAAACTCAAAGTATACCTCTCTATGACTTGAGAAATGCTAAGTAAGCCATTTGAAGAGCAACTTTAGATGCTCATACCATTTGCCACACTTTGCATGAGAGTATGAGATTTTTTTAATAGTTATATGGGTATAATGAGAAGGTTTTACAAGAAGAAGGAGGCAATTTAATGATATTTTCTTTATGAATAATTGTTAAGACCCCAAATAGGTCTTAAAGCCTCATAAAACCCTAGTTGTGATGAGTTTGTAGAGAAAGACCTAAAAAACATATCTAAGAACATAGTTTGATCTTGAAAACTCTTATATGTTATTGAGAACTCCAAGGAGGTTTTGAGAATGTACTTTGATGTTTATGTCACTTATACAGATTACTCCAAAAAACCTATTTTTCATGATTTTTAATGTTTTAAGGTATTCTAAGAAAGGGATAAATTAAAAATCATGGTATGTGGTCATTTGGGACGTTTAATATCTATTAAATCTCAAAAAATTTAATTCAATATTTTGAGAGTGGCTAAACTAGGCTCATTTTCCAAGATAGTTCTAAATAGGCTCAAAATAAGCCTAATAAACAAGGTGGTTTCTTAGTTTGCATACTTCCACAGGGTCTTAAGACCCCAAATTTGGTATGGAGAATGGTATTATCATAGGTAAAGTTAATTGTATTATTTTTGGGTTGTTTCACATGTGTACAAGCTTTTTGGATCAAGATTTAATTAGATAAGAAAATGAAGGAAAATGAGTACTTCCACTTGGAGTCTGATCATGAAATTTTGTGTGGAGATGTAAGGGGATAAGGGATATATAAAAATACTCCCAATTTTCCATATTCATATCCATATTCTTCCAGGCAAGGAGCTTTATCTATTTTATGGCTACAAGGATTTGAGAAGAAATTCATGGTTTTGATGTAAAATTAAGTATTGGTAAGTGTTTTATGTATTCAAAGAAATTATTATAGGTATAATATTATATTTGGATTCTATACATTGAATAAATTTATAGTATTAAAGACAAGCTCCACTTTTCTCTTCTATGCGTTGGTGAGAATGAGCTTTTTAAGGAGTCTAAAACACTAAATCATAGAATAAGACTTATAATAAACTTTATAAAGTATAATACACATTCACCATTCCAAAAATGAAGAGATAAAAATTCAAGGATCATTTGGTATGATTTTTAAAGGTTTTAAAAGGCCCAAAGTCTCCAAAAATATCTTCTCTCCTTCCAACACGTAGGCTTGTTGAAGGAGTTAAACTTGCACTTGAAGGCTTCTAACAGCCTATGGATCATGGAAGGACCTCATAAATGACCTAAAATAAGTTTTAAATGAAGAATAAAGGAGGACTTAAAGTCATATTTCTAAGGGGAAGGATCAATTATACAATAAAGACATAGGACCTAGTATATATGGTTCTTGAGCAAGGATTTAGGCATTGTTATTGGTCAAAATCCACCAATTAGGGTTGATGACCTCTTCAAGACTCCTATAAATCTTCAAAACATGTCTCACCTCAAACCCTACACCACTTTTGAGAAGGATGAAAACATATTAATCAAAGAATACTATGGTGGAGTTTGAAAATGACTTAGTAAAGGTCATATTTCCTAGTTTTGGGGGCTCTTGTCTCTTTCTCTCTCTATTCACATTATACTATATATTCAGGCTTTAAGGCCTTTATTTATAACCCTCACTTGGTTATGAGGAGACTCTACCTAGATTGGCACTTTGTAACCTCTTAAGCTAATCCAAATGGCTATTTTTAGACTCTTTGATACTATTTTAGTGTGTTCTATTAGTTTAATTTACACATGTGGTAGTTTTTTATCCCTTGGTAGGTCTTAATATCACCTAATTGATAGTATATGATCTTATGCATGTCATATATAGTGTTTTAATACTAAGTGGTTGAGATTGGAGTGGATATTTGATTGCTTAGTACCTTGATCAAATCCTTCCATCATCACCCTCATGTTTTGACCACTTAATGAAACCTTTGTGTGAAATGATTTTGCATAGGAATCCTTGGAGTTAGAAAATTCAGTCACTTGTATTATTTACTAGTGTTTGTTTAAGTCCAAATTGAGTGGATGAATGATCATATTAATGCATCAACACCCCTTAGAGTAGGTTTATTTTATTTAGTTTCTATCTCTTTTCACCCAAAAAGTAGTAGGTCTTAGTAAAATAAGCTAAATAGATGTACTAGGGGAACTAGCCCCATAATATAGAGGTCTGGTCTAGCTATAAGGTCACCCACAAATTTTATGCCTTTTGTATGTTAATCTAGGTTTGAATTAGAATTGAATAATCTCCTTCATAGGGTGTAACTTAGGTTGTTGATAGTTCTTGTTCATGGTTAACATTATTATGTATGTGCTTAATCATGAGTTATGGATGCCTATGGGGAAAAATTCTATAATTCAACTCATTATTAGCAGTCCTATGATACACATCAATTCCATTATGACCCCTATCAACATCATGTTGACCCTTATTAGTCCTATAATGAGCCTCCTTACTACCAAGTTTATCAACTTCATTGTGAACCTCTTCCACCTCCTTGGCATCCATCTTATCCTCTTAACCAATCATGACAACAACCTATTGTTCTTTATAGTCATCCTATACCAAGAAATGATGATTTGAGCTTAGATATTGAGAAGATAAAGGAGGAAAGAGATAAATTGAAGGAATGTATTAGGTATCAAAAATAAATTGAATACCAAGCCCTTATCCATTAGCAAAACACCCCTACAAACCAATATAAACTAGTCAAGGTAACCACTCCATCTCATTTTCTTACCTCTATGGTCATTGGATATTTCTTAGTTCATAATTGCTTGTTTGATGATAGGGAAAGTAATTAAATTATCCCTAAGCTAGTGGCTAATAGTTTGAATTTGGTGTATGAGATTAATTCAAACATTAAATTACAATTGAATGGATTAGATAAATAAACATTTGGACATATACAAAACTTACAACTTACCCTTCATGCTTACCCCAAGATCTCAATTTCACAAGACCTCATTATTGCAGACTTTTCATCTCATTTTGCTCTATGTTTTTCTAGTGACATTATGGCCAAGATTTGGGGATGTTTGTCCTTTGACTTGTCTCATATGGTATGAAAACTTGGGTATGGTGTATGAGTCAAAATTAGGTTTGAAATACTCTCCAAATTTCATATTCAACCATATACACCAAACACCTCAATGGTAGATTATAATTCACCACTTACTCATAATCAATATCTGTGTATTCTATATCCCATTCAAGATCCATCCATGCCTTCTCAAAAGCTTCTAATAACTTTAGCTTGGAAACCTTCATGGGATATAATACTAGACTATGTTATGCTTTCCCTTGAGAGAGAACCTTATCCTATGCATATTTAGAGTCAAAACTTGAAAAGATATATGAAGGCTGGTTTAGAAGATGTTTTAAGTTTGCCAAGTTTCCCATCAACCCTTCATACTATAGCTACTCATGAGCATCAAAGTACATCTTAGTTTGACAAGGAAATAGAATAATGAATAATAATAACCTAGTGTCTAAGGTTGATAATCCTAAATATATAAGTTATAAGATCACCCTAGAAGCTATCAAACAAGATAATGAGGTACATTACCCTCCCACCCTCTCCTCTTGTGAAGAGGAACCAAGTACACTTAATACAGATTTTAAACATCCAAGTGTGGGAAACAAATTGCCAAGATTAATTAGTGAGATGGTAGTCCTTCAAGAATTAGATCATGTTATAGCTGTAATTAAGTTTCAAGAACACCTTGAAGAGGATACTTCAAGATTATATGATGAATAGATCTATATCAGTACCCCTATCCATCCCAATAGATAAAAACTTGAGCATGAAGGAAAATCTGGTCATGTAGAGCATTCAAAATGGTATGATGAAAATAAAACACATTTCAAAGGTCAATTAACTCATTTTTCCTCTCCCTTCATATTTTAATGGTAGATCAAGATTAGAAATCTAGATAAAATGTAAGAAAGAGACTATTTTCATGTATTTATTGTAGTTATACAAACTTGTATAGTTAGTCTATACACAAGAGAGTTATAGGTCTTAGGTAGGCTTATATCAGGCATCTCAATGAAGTTTCATGGCAAGAAGATTCAAGGTAAGTCTAAAACTGACCTCTCTCTTCAATTGAGCTCCTTTGTAACCCAAAAAAGCTTTCATATTTATGGATAGTATGGATTGGAGAGAGAAAAATTGGGATTTTATCTCTTAGATAAGGAAGGAGGTATATAGACCTTCCATTCCATGGAAGATTAATGTAGGTTAATGGTTTTTAATTCATGAACAATAGCTAGCATGTTGTTTACTCCAATGAGCTTCTTCATATGTGTAGGGGTGAAAAGGTGTAATGGTTTTGGTGAATATTTGAAGTTTTTATGAGAACAAATGTTTGATGTGTGTTATTAAAGATCCTCATAGCCTATATCCATCACCCTCCACTCATTTTTCACACATGTGGGGATGTGAGAGTAAGAAAATCTACATGTTCTCCTTGTTTTCCAACTACAATTAGTTTTCTTAGGTTACAGGATATTTGGTACATGTTTGAGGTGTTTGATGATATTTTGATCTTTATGGTGACAAAATTAAATCATTTTTAATATCCTCTACATTCCATACTCATCCAAGTTAGATCAATTAAACATTAAAAATCCCATTTCTAATGGACTGTAATGAGTGAATATGGTCTCATTTGTAAAGGGAAAATGTAGTAATGATAGGGATATTTTGGTTGTGCATATCCTTCAATAAATTCATGATTTATTACCTCATATTAATCTTGGCTTCATATACCAGCCATCTCTACTCTCAAACTTTTTTTTAATGGAAGCATTAATGTAGTCACTACAAACCTCAAGTAGATTAAACAACATGGTAATCACTATTGGATTAGAGTATAGAGATGTAAGGGGATAAAATAGAACCAAAATGGATCTATAATACATATAAGATAGGAAAAAGGGTCATTATCATAGTGATACAATTTAGGAGTCATCAAAGTTTACCCCCTCCAAGTGGTCACACATAAACATTGACTTAAATAGTGTATGCAGTCAACTTGAGGGCTTAGAGCAAGGTACCATTTGATGGAATGTTGAGAAAAGATATTGAAGGTCATGAAAACATGATTATCCCCTAATAAATCTTATATCCATTCAGATGGGAAAGAAATTTTGAATAAGGGTTGATAGGTTGTAGGAAATCTTGGCATGAAAAGAGTCATATATACAGACCTATATATAGGTAGATCTGATTGTTATGTAAGGATATGACTCTAATATGAAGAATAAATATTGAGAGACTTGTATTAATGAGTGAAGTGAAAAATTAAGGATATATTTTTAGTCTCTACTTAAGGATCCTTATGCCTTTACCTAGTGATCTAACCGTTTGAGATAAGATTAGGCTTAGTTAGACCATACACATAATTACAATAGGGTCATAAGAGGGATACTAAAGTGTGTAGAGGCCTAAATAATAACGGGGTGAGAATTTTATTATTATTATTAAGATTTATTTCTTCAATGTTATTAATCCTTAGAGGTTATTGTGTTTCATTGAAGAGAATTAGGTTCCCAGTGACCTACTTGGTAGATAGGCTTAAGTGGATAGGTACATGCCTGTGTACAAAGATTGATGATATCTACATACAAAAAGTGGTTGTATGAAACTTTAAGGTATCTAAGGAGGATTTAAATGAGATTATATAGGGTTTTCATGGTGATTAAGGTCTCAATTGGTAAATAAAAAAGTCACTCTAACCATAGTACAATCAAGAAACCTAGTGGCCATCACCTATAGGCCTGACTGTATGTGAAGACTAATTAAGCATGAAAATAATATAAATAATATTCAAGACCAAAGTAATGATTTAAATATTAGAAAATCATGAAATGAGTGACCAATTTGGTAATTAGGAAAATATACACACACAGGGAGGGTATACCCTCTAACATATTGTCAAGGTGCTAGACTATCACACATAGGTAGAATTATTAGCAATAAAATGGAAATGTGATGGGTATGAAAGGTTGAAATGAAATAATAATATAAAAATTATAGGTTTATTTATGAGTTTATTGGATTTAAATTAACCCTCTAGTCTATTTGAAAAAAATGGGGAAGAGTTAATAAGTGTATACAGACCTATATACCAGTTAAAGGCATTCTCATATCCTTAAAGTAATAAGAGTTGGGAAACATATAAGGGAGGTTTTAGAGGGAATAATTTTTTTTAAAGTCATTTAAATAATATAATTCAATTAAGATATCACCAAACTCAAGCCCAAGGGTTTCATAGGCCTAATTATGTGCAAACCCTACGCTTGATCGTGTAAAGAATGTAGGCAAAAAGCTTGCAAGAGATAGGGCTTAGTAAGAAAGGTATTATATACCCTAAGAGTATGAAAAAGAGTTAAAAATCCATCATCATATAGTGTAAGGTAAATATAATCTACTCAGGCCCTATACAACTTTCAAGGCATTCTAAGATTAATAGTGAATAGTGGTATTCAAGACAACCCATGAGAGTTGTAGGTACAGGTGTTGGCCCAGATAGTTGGAGATAATTTATAAAGTTTATAAGGTGAGGAAGATGTTATTATTTTTATAATAAATCCATAGATCACCCAAAATTCACATGGACCCCTAAAACTTAGTCAAGGCTGATTAGGCCTAAAAGCCTATCTTTGGCTTAAAAGGTCCACACCACCATGGAAGCATACTCTAAACCTACAAAGAAAATACAAGGATATGGAAAGGTATAATAAGATGTATTAAGTTATATATATATATAATTAATAAAGTAAATAATGTAATCAAAAGGGCCAATTTAGGTCTTGAAATCCACTCAAGCTACATAGTCTAGACAAGTAGCTCAAGTTGCCTATTTTCAAATAATCAAATATCTCATAAAAGGACTCAAGGATAATTTTATTATTAGGAGTTGAGTACCCACAAACACTTGAGATCCACCTTTATGAACAAAGGTTAATAATATATACATGCCTAGAAGGCCTATAGAGGACTACAAGTCTACCATCTCTTGCTCATATCTCTATACAATAGTTGCATGGAATACTAAGCTTATCAAAGGTTTTAGGGGGTCTATGGATTAAACATCCATGACCATAAGTTTGGTATTATAGGTATCATATTTATGAATAATAATTAATATGGTAGACCTATAAAACCCTACTTAAACCCTAATATAAACTAGACATGATAAAAGTAAATATTTTGGAAACTAAACACTCCTAAATGACCCTAAAAACACCTAAATTGGAAGAGACCCTACCCATAGTGTTGGTCTGTACATATACTATACAAATTTTTTAGACAATGGTAATTTTTCAAGGTTTTTTGAATTTTTTAGGGTGAAAATATATTTTTAAAGATTCCAATAATTTGAGGGGATCTTTGACACTTGTTTCATCTTGAAAAGTCATTAGATACCCTAAAATTTTGCATGGAAATGCCTCTGTAAGTCTCCTCCAAATAGCCAGTCTATAGATATGAAGGAGAAGGTGACTTATTAACCTAGTTTGGAAAGTTTTCAAGTGTGATATACTAAACAAGGCCTATATCATGGTATTTAATATTTTTTTATACCTAAAACTCACTTTTTCATATGGTTTTAAGGTCTAATACAAGATTTCATGGTAACCAAACACTAGCAGTCAAGCTACTAGGCCCACTTGGTCAAAAAGAGAGTTTAAGTTTGGTGTATAGAGGATATTAAAAGACTTAATGTATGGTTATAACCCATGTAAATAATCCTTAAGTGGAAATAAATACACATTCCATGGTCATAATGGATAAAGAAGTTAGTTTATTGACTTGGTCAATATGCTCAAAGGGAGGATAAAATGTTGTATGATTTATGATGGATTAATTACATCTCATTAATCATGTAGATAATATAAAGAGGATATATTTGAACAAATAAGGGCATAACCATGATTTAAGATAGGTTTAACAAGTCAACCACATCCTCCACTACCCCACCTCAATATGTAAGGGGTCAATGAAGACCATCAATGCATGGAGAGTATTTTAGAGGATTGTTATAATTATTTGTAACTAAAGTAATGAGTTGAATATGGTAATTAATGAAAATTTCCTATCACCTATATTCCATTATCCCCCTCTTTATCTTACATTTATTCTATTTATTTAGGCCTTAAATCTTTGATTTGTATCCCTCACACAGGTATGAGGAAACTCTACCTAGTTTTGTACTTGATAGACCTCTTGGAATAATGAATAAAATATTATAGCTTATACATGATTATTTTATAGAGTGTATATTTTTGTTCTAATGTGATAAGTGGTATAAATCCTCCCTTACCATGTCCTTGTCACACCTATATCCTGATAATTTATCTTATGTAGGTTGTATGAAGTGTCAAAGTTTAGTGATCATGTTTGGAGTGTAATCTAGTTGGAAGTGCCTCAAGATAGGCCTCTCATCCTTCAGCTCTAAGTTTTAGTCACTCATCAAGACCTTAATATGAAATATTTTTGCTTAGAATATTTGGAGATAATGCTTTAGTTCATTTTTGGTTCATTAGTGTTGTTAGGAGTCTAAATTAAATGGATGAATGATCATGTTGGTATACTAACACCCCTTAAAATAGATTTATTTTATGAACTTTCTATCCCTTTTATATTGATAGTAATAGGTATTAATGAGCCAAGGAAAATAGATGCACCAGGGGAGCTAACCCATAATCTAGAGGCCTTATATAATTATGAGGTCACACATAACCTTTAGGCCATTCCCATATTAGTCTAAGTTTGAAATATAATTGAACAATCTCCTTCACAAGGTGCAACTTGGGTTGCTAATAATAATATCCCCCAACACTAACCCCAAAAAACTAATAAGATGTAAGGGATCAACATTGAGGATTAGTAAATGGAAATCATGTGAAATTTGATTTGATTTGCATAAGCTTTGATTTAGTATTGATGTTTTTTCGGGAAGGATCTTACACCCAAATATTGGTCGCATGCATCTAGTAATATGCAAGGGCTCATCACTAAACGTCAAGATAGGTAGGTAGGTTACTTCTTTTGAACATGCTAGAGATTTTTTCTATAGGGAATCATCAAATGAGACTCTATCATGAACAAGATTCTAGACTAGGTTGTAGGTTAGATTTTTCTAAGTTTGTAAGAAAGTATGGAGGAATGAGGTACACTATGCTCATAATAACTAATTCAAGAACCTATATCATGCTAATTTTTATAATGTTTTTAAAATGGAATAAGGTGATATGAAAAATGAGATGGAATGATATCTTGCATTTTGAAAGTTTTTATCATGTGAACTATTAGCTAAATAACCACTAAATAGAGTAACTGATATGTAAAACAACACATAAGTATTGGGAAATTTATTTATTATGAAAAGGGGTAATGTGAAAAGGAATTAATATATGTATAAATTTTTTGAGGTGTAAAGAGTTCATAGAGACCAAATTCCTCACCCTCTAAATTTCACTAATGATAAGCTCCATTATTAAAATCCTCAGTCACCAAATATGGGCCCAACAAGTTGTGTCTAAAATTGAAACCTTCTCCTTTTTTTATTAAATATTATATTTCAAAGTTTTAGGACAAGGTCTCCTACTTTTACAAGATGTTCATGGACATTTCTATTAAATTTCAAATGCATGCACTCTACGTAAGCGATGTGAATTTATGTGGCCACAAGCCAATGTTTATCTAAAGTTTATAATTGCATTAACCATCCATTTCTATACTCTTCAAGATCAAGAAAACCCTAAAAATAGACACAAAGGCTATGAAGCTATACCTCAGTGGGTATAATAGTCTCAACTTTAATGATAAGAGAATATGGAGTTACCATTTTGGGTGTATAAATACTCGTTATATAGGCCCATATTATGGGATAGAGCTGAAGGTGATAATATCTTTTGTTATTTTTAAGTGTTTTAACTGGGATTAAATTCAAGGTCTTATTTATGGCCTCAACATAGTGGTTATCATCTTGATATCATAAATAGGTTATGTGATATGATATATAAAGTTTATTAAATAATTTATGCACCTTGAGGTTTTTAAAATGGGACCCATTGTATGTGATAATGACCTATGGGATCCCAAACCTATAAATTATCTAGTTTAAGATAAACTTGGTGATTACAGATCTAATAATAATTATCAAAGGCCTAGCTTCCACTCACTTAGTGAAGCATTATGTGGCCATGATGATGAACTTATGGCAATCTATAGAGGTAGGGAAGAGCTTTCCAACTAAGTATATTACCTAAGTAGAGAAGGTCCATGGGGTAAAAATGGGCTAAAGTACCCTAGGAGGAATATGAATCTTATTAGATAAGTGTTGGAACTTTTCACATTTTATTACATACTCAATGACATCATGCTCAAGAGTTGGCCAAAAATATCCCATCTTATGGACATTATGGTCAAGTTCATGGCCACCAAAGTGTGCACCATAAACATTGCTATGACAATGAAAAATGACCTTTTCTAACTCTTCTTAATAAACACATCACAATAACATGCCTTCAAAATATTTTATATAGAGAACTCATTAATAATAATTTACTTAGTTACAATAATGTGAAGACATCACCTACATTGTGAGTCGATACCTTTAGGGTAACTAAAATCTATTAAATAATTTATAATGTCAATGTACCAAGGAGATGAGATGATTCTAGGATTATCGATATAACATATTGATTCATTAGGGAAGTCAATGTCAACAAGATCATTAAATTATAAATGAGGCTACTAACCTATCAATAATAACTTATCCCTTGATGGAATTTTGGTTGATGTAGGTAAGCTCAAATTCACTTAAAATCATGATGAATCTCCCAACCTTTCATGAGAGGGATGGTTGGGTCAATAACAATTGTAATAAATAAGATGTCACTATGACCCTCTTTTCTTAATTAAGCATGTAATGTCTCGACCTATTGGTTAGGAAAACAATGGAAAAAATTCTTTTTTTGATTATGTATAATGAGTTTTATAATAAATTAGAGTGCATCTAATTAAGTATACCGATCTTTCATTACCATCATCATCCTCTTGGGCCAACATACCAAATTTTTTTATCTTGGTTTCTACTATGTAAAGTATGAGAGGTCGACAAAATTTGGGAACCATAAGCATTGGTGGAGACATGTGAAAGTTATTTAATACTTCACATATTTTCAATCCTTTGTCCTAGTTAATCCAATATCAATTTTAAGTAAGTTACTAATGGGATGGATTGCATAAGTAATGTCTAGTATACATCTATGAATGGCCCCTAAATTCCATAGGAATAACATGATTCTTGATTCATCAATAGGGGGTAACATGTATAATATTACACAAATATTAATCCAAGTTGATTTCATGTTGGGAAATGATGTAAATTATGAGCTTTCCACCTATGACTCCAAACACACTTTTTAGGGTTAAGTGTAACACCATATTCAATTAGATGTGTGAGGATCATGTGTTAGATCTATAAGTGATGAACCCTTATTTTTACTAACCTAAGAAGATCATCAACTTAAACATCTAATATGTTATGGATAAGGTAATGAAATATGTGGGTCATAGACCTATGATATGTTCCCCCAAAATTTTTTAGACCAAGAGGAATGACCACATAACATAAGGTTCCCCATGGTGTAGGAAAGGAGATTTTAATTTGATCCTCTTATGACATTCAAATTTTGTTATATCCAAAGAATCTATACATGAGGGATAAAAAATCATAACCTAATATGGTATAAACATTGACATAAATGTAAGTGAGAGGGAAATCATCTTTAGGACATGCCTTGTTAATGTCACATAAATCTATGCACATCTTAAATTTTATATTCTTATTAAGGATGATAATAATATTGGACATCCATTTGGAATAGTCCACAAGTTTTATGAACCCTAATTTTATAAGTTTAATGACCTCTTCTTTAACCATCAATGAAACCTTAGGTTTTAGTGGTCTGAGTTTTTATTTAAGGGAATTTTCATTTGGCATGGTAAATAAATTATGAACTAATACATCAATCTGAATACATGTCAAATTTGTATAAGAAAAGGTGAAGGCTTTAGAAAACTTAGTAAGCACCTTATTATGGTCCTCCACCTCTTGGGGTGAGAGTAAGACCCAATGTTGATGATCTTAGGGTTTTATTCAATCCCTATATGATATATATGATGTCCTAAATTAGGTAGACATTCTCTTCTCCAAATTATTTTAGATCATGAGGAAGATTAGAATATTTATTATTTGTGTTAAAGACATCATATTCTTCATCAGAATAATGATAATCCTCTATCTTATAATAAGAAGCATAGTATTTTGATACAAAAGTAGACTTAAAATAGCAAATAAGATAAAATCCTCTCATATGATGTGACATTGGGAGATGGTCATAGGATCAATATAACTCTAAATTCATTTAATCAATTTTTAATAATTTAAAGGACTAGAGGGTTAGTGTCTTTTTAAATTCAAGTAAAAGTTTGGTCATGTGATGTTTTTTGGATAAGGGGTTTAGACCTAATGGACACAAAAAAATTAGATTCATGTATCTTCAAGTGACAACTAAAATGAGAAGAGGAAGAAGATATATAGTTGGATAGTTGGTTACTTTCTCTAGGAATGACATCTATAGAAATGAAATCCAAATCCTAGGAAATTTTATGCATAATGTTATTATAAAGTTTAAAATGTTTAGCTTTGGTTTCATAGACTTATGAAACTTGGTTAGTCACCAATTGTGAGTCACTTTGGAATTTTTAGGTTTTGAACACCCAACCTTTTTGTGATAAGCTATCCTAATTATTTTCCCCATTGTTCATACACTCAAAGTCAAGTTTGAAACCAAAAGGCATAATTATTCCCCCAGGGGAAATTAAGATAATTCTTACCCCTATGCCAAGAAGATTTTTCCCCCATTATAATGAAGGGTATATTACTTAAATGTGGAGGAATAATTATTGTTGTGCTTGGGAAGTGTCTACTAATTTTTTGAAATCTTATCCATGTAAATGTCAAGTATGTTGGCAAACCCTTTTTGGGTTTCTAGGTTTTAACATCTAGAAAAGTCACATATTCCTACTCCTTGAGGGTCAAAGGTGAGTGTGATGGTTTATCCTTCTCCAAGATACTAATAATTTTATGTGTGGAATTAGTCAAGATGACTAGTATCATCATTATGAGATTTTACCTATTCATGTTCTTTGTTGTCTTAAGCCCATTTTATTTAGGTTTCTCATTTGGAAAGGTTTTGGTGTCTTCAACACCCCTATTTAGGACACATAAAATGGTTATTATATGTTCCTTATCCTTAAGTGAAGGTTGGGCTTTCACTGCACCATTTTTGGGTAAGTGATAATCGATATGCTAACCTAGTTTTTTATTAAAGTTAGTTTGGATAGTTTCAAAAGATTTAGGATCCCCTTGAGCAATTCTTTATTGGAATAAATTAGAAGGGATCACCTTCATTATATGGATCCATTATATTGTATGGATCATGTTATAGTTCATGTCCTTATCGATCATGTAAAACTCTATCAAAATATTTTTGAGGACCAAAGTCATGGGAAGATGATGGTCCTAATAGAGGTAGAATCAAGGCTATCATAGATTCTTAGGGTATTTTAGGTGGTGGAGAAATTAGTTTCTCCATAATTAAGTTTCTTAAGAATGAAAAAAGGGACTATGTTAATAATATCCCCATCATCAACCATTTCTATTTTTATGTAATTATTATAAATCCAAACTCATAAAAAAAATTGGATCCCCCTTCTAGCCATATTAGAATTTGGGGGAAAGATCTTAATATCAAAGAAGTAACCAACATATCTTGAGTTTTTCCTAGGTGGAAATATGTCCAAATCAAAGTGGTTAATTTTATCCTAGGGTGGAGGCATGACACTGGCTTGGTGGTCTATTCATAAGGAATTGAGTAATGCCAAATGATGGACATGAGATTTATTAAGAAAATACGTGAAAGAGATATAAAATATATTTATAAGGTAAGCAACCAAATCATGGTTTCTCATAGGATTAGGTTTGACGTCAGTCTCCAAAACATTTAGAAAATGGGGAGTTGTATGTTGGTATTATATTGTGTGAGTTATGATTTTCACATATTCATATGTTTATAGTTATATAAATTATATCATTTGATTTTCCCCTAAGGCCCCAAACTAGGACCCACATTAGGATTAGACAAGCCAAAATTAAAAGCTTTGACATCATGGGTTCTAATGGGTGGAAGTTGGCTAGTTTGGTTACCTTGTGGCTAGTTATGAATATTACATTTCTTATGGTTAGGAAATGGGTTTTGATATATGTAAAAATTAACATTTTGGGGTGCAATAGGACTGGTAGGTTGATCTTGTGTGTTTGCATTAACATTCCCTAAGAATATGTCTATAAAGGTTTACCATTGATCATTAGGGAGTCTTTTAATAAATTTGTTATATTCCATGTAGGTATGAGTATCATGTATAAAAACTCTATGGATATGATATTAGACATTAATATCATAATACCTAGGCCTCTAGTTTTGGTTTTGTTAAGAAAACCATTATGGGTTATTGCCTTTATGAAGGGTTAGTTTTGATATTAATTATAATGGTCAACATGTTGAAACTAGTTTTGAGTTTGGTTCTAAAACTACATGTTAAGGGGTGAAAGATAGTTAAAATCAATTGTATAAAATATACATTGAGGATTCTGGTTCCTAACATCTACATTATTGTTATTTTTGTTCATGGGTTAAGTTGGGTTGTTATTTACATCTAGCCTCTTTTTTTGTTCTATCACACCATCTATTGTGGTGTTTTAGTTTCTATTTAAAAATTTGAGGTATTTATTGTTGGGTTTGATTTGGTTTACATTTTGATAACCTCCATTATTTTGGTTTGGAGTGAATAGTTTCCCATTGGTCCCATATGTTTTTTAGCCATTATCAATGGTCACTTGGTCAATTCTCAGAGTGCTTTCAAACACTTCTTCATAATAATGGTAAGGGAAATTTTGAACATCCTCCCTCATTTAATTTTTAAGTGAGTTACAAAGAGATCATATAGTTCTCTTTGGTCTATACGTGGTGCATTAGATAATGAGTATATGACTTGCCACCATCTCATGATGAAATGGGCAATGGATTTGTTGGGTTCTTACTTAATGTGCAAGCATTCTCATATGTCAGTTTTGAGGAATTTGTTCATTTTTAAGGCTTTGACAAAATGCACCATGAGTTGGTGGAAGGAATGAATATAAACCTTGGGGAGGTGTTAATACTAGTCTAGGGATATCCCTTCAAGGTTTTTATGGATTTTTTTTGCAACCACCACATCCCAAGTTATAATCTCTCTAAAAATAGTCGCATATGACTTAACATGAACATTGGGATCTTCTTCCCATTTAAAATTTGGGAGTTGAAATAGGGGATATAGAAAGAGGAATCCTATTATATTGTGATCCATGGGATATTAGAAATACTCAACATAAGTCCCTATGGTAATAAAGTCTACTTAAGTCATGGTGGGATGATTTTGAAGAGGAAGGTTTGGATAAGAGGTGGATGGAAAACTATAGGAGGTAAAGATGTAAATAGATAAGGTGGATTTTAGTATGCAAGAAACTAATTATTTGGATAGATGGAATTAAAAAACATGTGGTAATAAGGTAGAAGAGGGTTAGATGAAGAAGCAAGATTCAACACTTGTAGAGGAGGTATTTACATGGGTGACACATAACTTGGAGGATTGATGGATGAGGGCATGTTAGTTGCTACATTAGTAATATGAATTTAAGAAAAGACACCAAAATAATATTGTGAATGAGAGGTTTATATTTTTTAGGAATGTTAAAAGCTATAGGGTTAGGGATTACATGAGTAAAGATGTCTCTGGGATATTAGTTTGAAGTGTAGTTAGTGAGAAGTGAGTTAGATGGGTACTATGGTAGTTGGTAAGTTGACACTAGAATGGGAATAGAGGATGAATAGATTGGGAGGGTTATAGGCCATCCCATAATTTATAAAGGCATGGTTTCTCTCTAAATTATTAATGTGACCCACCAAGATAGAGATGAGTTCATTCAATTAATAAATGGTATTAGATTTGAAAAAATATTTGGTAGAAGATTCTAGAGGGAAAGATTGATAACTAATAATGAGTTGGTTTATATTATAAGACTAAATAGGAGCCATTACAATATACTAGCATGGGAAATATATGTTTTGGTTATCACTGGAGGGTGTGTGCATGAATGTATTTTGCTCAACCCATCTTATAGATAATAGATTTTATTAATATATTGATTGAAACTCCATATACTATATATATATAAATATATATATATATATATATATATATATATATATATATATATATATATATATATATATATATATATATATATATATATATATAGGTTTTTCAAGCTAATCTATAGTATAGTTATAATTTAAGGGTAGGACCTTCCTCCAATGGTAAAATTCATATTGTTAGAGTCTTGATAATTATTGGTGGTTTTAGAGGTATCCCACGCTTATTGAATCACTACTCTAGACATAGTTTATGAGTTTAAGGATCAAGGGATTGGAAATTGACTCTCTACATTTTTAGTGGAGTTGTTATTATTCAAACTAAATTAGGAAGTTTCATCAAGAACTTGGTGGTTCCTCTTATATTTATATAGGTAAAAATATATCTCAAATTATTATCCGTATATATTCAGGGGGTATGTGAATACCCACATAATAAATGGACAAGAGGAGAGAAGGTGGAGAAATGAAAAGAAGAGAGGAATATGCAAAAATGTAAGACTTTCACATTGAGTTAACTAGTTTATATACATGTAGAAATCAACATGCTAACCTTCATGCAATTGAATTCCCAAGGTCTAGATGAGACTACTAACAAAAGTACACTAGGGTGGTACGTCTATGGGTTAGGTTAATTTGGTTGAGGTGAAAGGATGGAGTTTTGGACTACAGGTGGTAAAGGGTGTTTGTGGTAATATAATAATATTTATATTTATTCACATTTCTTGTTTGGGATGGTGAATTAAAAGGAAATAAAATCCCAAGAATCCTCAATATGAGTTAAAATAAGGTATCAAATTTCTTGGTCGATACTAAGTATGGGGAAAATGGCATAATGAGGCTAAAAAACCCTATGGAATTGGATGAATATATTGGGTTGAATTTGTATGGTCAATTCCATACATGAAGTGAAAGAAAATATGATGAGGATAAACCTAAGAAGGAAGAAAAGGAAGAGTGGAGATCATTAAACTGATGGGCTCATAAATGAATATGTCAAATTATTAATTATCTTTCCACACCATTTTTCTTATCAAGAGTGTTAAGTTTGATAACGATAAGGTGTGTAACAAGATTAGAACAAAAACAATTAATTCTAAGCTTAGTGTTAATATCACTTTGGATGTTTATAGTAACAAAAGATCTAACTCTAGGAAATATGCATGATTTGTGAAGATATGGTTGTTCTATTAGCATCATCTAAAAGAAAATACATTTTTTTAAAACATTTAAATCATATATCTTGTATTGATTATGATTTTTACATTTGTAATTTCTAGTTTGAATGCTTGGGAGATTTGTTTAGGATTGTGCGTTTCTTGACAAGGCTTTGTTTGATTATGTTTTTGGTGATGTTTTGTAAGGAAATTAAAACTATACTACTTACTTAAAATAAAGTATTTGTAATGATAAAATGAATATATATATATATATATAAGTAATTTAAATGTGTAATACTTTTTATTTTTTTATTTTTAATTTTTTTATGAATGCAAGTACTTAAAATAGAATTCTAGATGAATGATGCAAGTGTTGATTTTGTTTTTTCTAGTTTGATTACAAGGTTTTACATAAATGTACTAAATGAAATGTTATTTTTATTTTATTTTGGATAAAAAAAAAACTATGAAATTTAGGTTTTGGGACATGAAAATGAAATACTAAAATCTAAAACTAAGTTTTGTTCTATGCTATGCGATTTCTAGTTTTTATTACAATCTAGTCTAGTATGTAAGTTAAATTATGAGTTTTTGAGTTTTTTGATGATTGTATGAATATATAAATGATTTAATGGTTTTGAAAGTTAAATTTTAATTTATTATTTTTCTAATATGTATGAATTTATTTACCTTATAAAAGTGATAAACTAGATCCAACATGCATTTTTTGGTTTTTTATATATTTTGAGTGTGTGTGTGTATGTGATTGATTGATGAATATGTGTCAATATAGAATTAAAAATATATAAATTTTATGTGGCTATAAATAATTATAAATTTTACCTAATATATTCTATATTTAATGCAAAACAACACTCTTTAAAACTTTGATATGTGATTGAAAGCAAAATTAAAAGTAGATCCTCCAACCTGATCAATGGTGAGATGTAGCAGGTGAAGATGTAATTTTTATGTGTATATGATCATGAGGTAGTTAGTAAATTTTTATTAATATTGAACTTGGTAACTCATTAATAAGAGGATGACAGAATAATAGAAGCAAGAAAGACACAATTCTAAAAAAAGAGAGTAGTTGGAATGTGGCTAGATTGATTTATGAACATGAAATAATTAGTTGAAATTTAGGGAATTAACTTATCCAAACTTATTTATAGTGACAAAAATATGATCATATATTAAATAAAATCTTATCCAAAATAAAATAAATTAGGTTATGGATTTACAAAGATTAAAATTTTTAATCTCTATCAAATTTTTAGATTTGAAAACCTAGAAAGTGAGATGCTTTCAAGGGAAGAAAGGAGGTTGAATGTGGGAGTTAACTGAAGCTTTATGTAAAGTATAAAAATGAAGAAACACAATTAAAATCATTAAAAATGCAAGAAAATTAAAGTTTTAGATGTTAATTTTAAAAAGGGACCAACATGATGGAACTACCAGTGTCTACATGTGGTAGAAATAGGACCACTCTGGAAGATTTTGAAACAACCATGTCAAATTATGAAATCATCATGGAAAATACATTTAACAATGGATCTCCAACAAAACCATTCAAATTAATTTCAAACCTAAGTGTGTATACACAATTTATCTTTTTATACGAAACTTGATCATGTAAGATGTCTTAATTCAAAACCTACAACAATGCCATTAAAAGTAGTTATTGTTCATATTTTAAAGTTGAAAATTTGAAACTTTAAATTATAATTTTAAAAAGAGATCATGAAAATTATACACTTTAAATAGTGTTTAATCTAATTGCCCTGTAACTGTAAAGTGGAGAAGTGTTTTCCCCTTGTTTAGGGTTTTGGAATGTTGAATCTATGGTGAATTAAGAATCATCAAGTCTCAATTTGAAAAATATTGAATGCTCTTGAATTGGAAATAATATATGTTCCAAATCTATTTTGTGTGTGTAGGGTAATTTATAAAATAATCAAAGGGGTGGAACCACCAAATGTGGTTTTATACATTAAAAAAGTGTAACCATAGACATTTAATGTCATTAGAATCTAACTTTACCCAGTTTAAAAAATAATATGGATCACATTGTTGTAGACATATGTATATTCTATTCAAAACTTTGTAACTTGAAACTTTGAAACTTGAGAAATTTGAAATTGCCATGTGGTAATTTAAAAATGAATGACTATCATGCCTCCTATACTGTAC